>CM038217.1:107042239-107648612 GCA_021442155.1 Cymbidium sinense
AATGAATTCCTAAAAAATTAGAGCAATAGTTTCAAAACCGGAGAAAATCATAACCATAAAGCTGTAAATGTAATTTTAAAGCTTCAAAAAGGTTTATATCAGAAAGAGATAAACTCAGATTGGGAAAGGTGTTGAAATAAACTGGCCCATGACATAGGCTAGTCTCTACAACACTCATTAGGGATTGAGCCCAGTGAAGGCATCTGCCATCTCTTAGGCTTGCTAAAATAGAAGCATTTAGACCTTTAAGGGTTAAAGGTTTGAATGCTATCTGTATCATCCCTATATGAATATATTTAAAGTCTTGCATATATTTATGCAGATCTTCAAATGTTAGTAGATAAATGGTTTTATCCATTTGATCTACAAGTAATGGTTTGTTCTACGCTTTCACCAAGATTTTCCTTAAAATCAAAAGTTCCAAATTGATAAATGATAGTTTTATCAATTTTGGGGAGAGACCATCTATTTAGGTCTTCTTCATTCAAGGGGAACTCTGCCATTTCAAAGTTCTTGATTAAAGTATTATTATTTCTCCTAATCGTTAAGTTACTCGTAAGAAGTAGAAGCCATATAACCAAAAGGGGAAAAGGGAGAGAGGAAGATGATGCAGGAGAGTTTGGAAACAAATCACCACATAAGATAAAACAAACTAAGTATAAACCTCCATGAGAATTATCTTCCCGAGTCAACAAAAATAGGACTTACAACCCTTTCAAGCCTCACAACAAGGATTTAATTTACTTGATGAAGATCGGAATATAAACCTCTACCAGAATTATCCCGCATAACAAGGAATAGGACTTATAACCCTATCAAGCATCACGCAACTGGGAATGGCCATTTGCCATGAAGATGGGATAAAGCCATGGGAGGAATGAACAAAGTACCGTTTATCAAAGCATGGTGATATGTAAATAAAAATTCTAACATCCTTCCCTCCCAGATTTACCCCATCATGGTTTATCAACACTTCCTAATATAAAGTTTATCTCTTACTAATAATGAATTAAATGTCAAGTCAAAAACAAAGCTGATAAGACGATGCAAATTTGTTTTGAAACTAAATTTTGACATCTTGTTCATGATGTATGGTGGAAAACATAGGGAGAAAATGTTGATTAAGTAATTCATCATGAAATTTTGTGATGCACTTAATCACGTAAAAGCATTTCTTTTTTTGATAATGGAATACTTTGGTAGATTCCATTTACTAAAAAAAAAAGAGAACAAATTCTTTAGAATTCTTTCACCGCTTAGATACCTCCATATTATCATAGCCAACAATTTAAACTATGGGGTCCGCAAGATTAAGACAAAGATTTTGAACCCTTTCTTTAATTTTGTGACTATGGTATTAAGTATCGCAGGTGGGAGATTTTTTAATCTCAAAGAGTGGGTTGCATCTTGCAAGATTTTGATAGAAATCAACTGCCATAAAGACCTCCTAAGAACCGATAGCTGGTTTATCTAAAATGATAAGAAATTTGTTAGTACCAATACTTCTATTAATTGGTATAATAGAAGCATTGGATATATTATGGCCTAAAAATCTTATTTCAGCTTGAAATAATTTGATTTTTGGCTCTGAAATAACTAATCCATTTTTTAAAATTAACCATTTAAATGTTTTTAGATGGTTGAAGTGTTCATCAATATTGTTTGAGAACACCAGAACATCATCAATATAGACTAAAATATATTTAAAATAATCTTTAAATATATTATTCATGATATGTCAAATTCTAAGGTGCATTTTTAAACCAAAGGGCATTACGCTCCATTCGTAATGTCCAAAGGGCACCAAAATGCTTTTATAGATCCATTCTTTTATCTGATCCGCCAATATCTTGATTTTAAATCAAATTTGAAAATATTTTTGCATTATGCAATCTATTTAATAAATCCTTTTGAATTAGATATCTCGATCCATTTTAAAACTTTGTTTAACGGCTTGTAATTAATTACAAGTATTCCTCTTCTTTTTCCGCCAATTCATAACATAATGCGTACCTCAAGGAGTAGGATTGCCAAATTATTCCTTTCTTTAATAAATCACAATCTCTTCTTTGCATAAAGCAAGGTAGTGCTCGCTCATTGACAAGGATGAGCTTTAGTGGAATGTCTCTTTGAAATTATCAATGTATGGAGATCTACATGAGTCTTTCTTTCCGAAAGTATTGATTGTCACCACAAACTTCCTTTTGGAATTTTGGTGAATAATTTTCAATTTTCTTTTAATTTTGGGGAAGAAATTTGTTGTTTAAAAGTTAAACTAGCAATTTCTTCTTGTAAATAATTTATACATAGACTTATTATTAAGCCTATTTATTTCATTTATGATAATTTCTTTAGGATTGGTGATAAATGTGATTTCTTTATCCCAAAGAAAATACTGAATTCCAGTATCATCAATTCTAGTGATTGTCATTATTTTAAGAAGGAAAGGAGTTCCTAAAATAATGTGTTGTGTTAAATTTTTAACTAAAATAAAAGGCATTTGAATACAAATATCGCGCAATTTCAAATGATAATTTATACTTAATTTGTAAGGACTCACCGTCGGCTGCCTTTAACCGTAGTTTTTAAAATATTTAGAAGGAATTATTTCTTCTTGTATACAATTTAAATCTACTACACCTCAACTAGGCGGTTAAATTTGGTAAAATAAATTCTTTATTTATAATTAATTTAATGGAAATATACCATTTCCGGTATATTGCCTTTTGAATATTTTTGAGAAACTTCTGATTATTAGAATGAATTCTATTTCAAATGGTGGGTGTCTTTTGATGAATTTCAAGATCCGATGACGACCATTCATTTGCTCTTGCTTTAATCGATGAACTTTTAATTTTAGTTTCTTTAATTGGTCTTTAGCTCTAAAAGGCGAATAGAAGATGATGAACTTTCAGTTTTCTTAAATACGATAAGGAGTATTTAGGAGGCTATAATTAAATTTTTCTAGTTTATATTTCTTCTTATCATTAAGAAGATCGATAATTTTATCACGTGTTGAATCATCTTCAACTCGTGCTAAAAGTTTAATTAGTTGGTCCTTTTGCTCATGGCGTATATAGACTCATATATTTATTATATTTTTTATAATAATCTATCTGATTGGATTGTTGCGGTTAGATTTATCATATTTATCAATCGATGAGTATGAAGATGAAATATGTTACGCTTCTTCGATTTTTTTTCGTAATCGAGGGGAGGTAGTAGAATTTTCATCGGTTTGTTTTAACCTTCGTTACAGTTCATTTAACTTCTTCCTGACGGTGCATCTATTTGCGTAATGACCTGTACGTCCACATAAAGTGTCATGACGCATACTAAAAATATATCCATTTACCATCAAAAATGGGTTAAGGATGGACATCTTAATTTTTGGAATAAGGAGCGAGTTTTTTCTCCTTGATCTCCTATGGATCCAGCAAAATGATCTATAATTGTTTGAATTAGATTATAAACCAAATTTTTATTAGGTTTTTACTGTTCTTTTGGAAGATCCTTAGTACTTAAGTCAATTTTGCTAAGAAGGTCTTCCTTTTGAGGAACAGTGAGAAAATTATCCCACCATCCTTTCGGGTTCCACGTCTGCAATGATGGCTCGGCGACAATATGAGGTTTTGCTTGATGAATAGCATTGAATAGTAAACATAAGCATTGATGAAGGGTATGAATGATTTGATGTTCAGAAAGTCCATCATTATTCCATTCATATAAAGAATCTCCATCATAGGAATTTCCTATGAAATGAGTATCTTCCTCAAATAATAAATCAAGAGGAGTAGGTTTTTTATAATAATGTTTTTCCAAATTTTTCTTGGGATAAGAAAGTGTTTGGATATCAAAAGGAGGATGAGGATCTTGTAATTCTTGAAAAAGTTTTTTTTTTTTATATTATTGATGTCGGTTTAGGTTGAGATTCATTAGAATCTTCATTTCTTGATATCTCCTACATACTTTTCACTTAATTTTAGAATCAAATTCTGAATGTCTTCAGATGTTGTGTCAAATTTTTAACTAAAATAAAAGGCATTTCAATACAAACATCATCTAAGAGAAGAGGAGAATGGAGACTCTGATACCAGACTTACATCACGCAACAGGGAATGGCCATTTGTGACGAAGACGGGTGATTAAGTGCATCACAAAATTTCAAGATGATTTACTTAATCAACATTTTCTCCTTCGTATTGACTGTTCCTCAGTCAAATACATCATTGAACAAGATGTCAAAAATTTAGTTTCAAAACAAATTTTTGCATCGTGGCAATCGCAGCTGGTGTAAGATTGGTATCAGAGCCATGATGGGGTAAATCCCTGGGGAGGGAAGGATGTTAGAGAATTTTTATTGATATTAAACAAAGACTTATTTATTAATTAAAACTTAAAAATAACTTACGATGGTAGGGGAAGCAGGAAGAACTAAGGAGAATAGAAGAGAAGAGGAGAATGGAAAACTTAGCACAAAACTGAGCACACTTATTACATAGGCATAGCCTCCTTATATAGAAGTGGAGGCAGGGAGAAGCTTTGCTTAGAAGCTAAGCAAAGATATAATTCTTTAAAAGAAACTTTGCGTGTGAGCAAAGCTATAATATTTTGATAGAAACTTTACGTATAAGCAAAGCTACTATTATAAAATAAAAAGATACTTTGCTTAGAGGCTAAGCAAAGCATATTATGAGCTGGCTACTTTTTGGAAAGTAGCAATTATTTCAGTTGGTGGGTCCCACTTTATGAGTCGTAAAGTAGGTTTCTTGCTGATGAAGATAAGCAGCTACTTTTGGAACAGTAGCAATTATTTCTTCTGGTGGGTCTGCTTTATGAATTAAGTTTCTTCGGTAGATTCCATGTCGACGCCATCAGAAGATTCGCCACTGTCGTAGATATAGATAGGGTGATTAAACACCTTGGCGAGTTGATTTTCATAGATTTTTTTGAGACGTTCCTTATGTTGAATCTGTGAGGATAAGATAATTACAATCCTACTCTCTGAGCTTTTGCATTCTATATTATGAATTCAGGAAAGAGGAAGATCAACTTGTAATTAATTACAAGTCGCTAAACAAAGTTTTAAAATGGATCGAGATCAATTCCTAAAAAAGGATTTATTAAATAGATTGCATAATGCAAAAATATTTTCCTTTGATTTAAAATCGATACAAGATCATAAAAGAATATCACTATAAAAGATTTACGTTCTTTGGACATTAGAATGGAACGTAATGCCCTTTTAAAAAATGCACCTTCAATTTTAGCATATCAAATAATATATTTAAAGATTATTTTAAATATATTTTAGTCTATATTGATGATGTTCTGTATTTCAAATAATATTGATGAACACTTCAACCATCTAAACATTTAAATGGTTAATTTTAAAAAATGTTATTTTGAGCCAAAAATCAAATTATTTCAAACTGAAATAAGATTTAGCCATAATATATCCAATGCTTCTATTATAATCAATAAAAGTATTGAATTTGCTAACAAATTCTGATATTATTTTAGATAAAAAAATCATTTTAGTTCAATGTAATGATTTCTATCAAAATCTTGCCAAAGATGCACTCTTTGAGATTAAGAGAAACCCCACCATTCCGATACTCATACCATGGAAAGACACAAAATTAAAGAAAGGGTTCAAAACCTTTGTTAATTTACACCTACAAGTTTCAAAATTGTTAAAATTGATGCCCGAGGGCTATGGAGGTATTTAAAGCAGAAAGAATTCTAAAGAAGAATTAATCTAAATGGAATCCTACTCAAAAGTATTCCATTATCAAAAAGAAATGCTCATGGATTAAGTGCATCAAAATTTCAAGATGATTTACTTAATCAACATTTTCTCCTTCATTGATAGCTCACCAAACATCATTGAACAAGATTTCAAAAATTTAGTTTCAAAACAAATTTTTGCATCATGGCATCATTTTTTTTCGATTACATGAATTCATTAAAGGTATATTCGAATGAATTTTGGGATCGTGGATCACCACATGGAAGAATGACCACTCAACCGAGGAAGTCCTTCTTTAGAGGTCACGCTCGTAATGGATTGTCAATTCAACATTGACATGATCATTTGAATATCTTTATGGTACTTCCTCTTCAACTACGATTGGGTGAACCTCTAAAATGCAACACCATCCCAAAAAAGATGTCATTAATAAGAACCTATTTATTTTCTAAAGAAATAAAATAGAATATTATTAAAATTAATCCTCTTATTATATTCAATAAATAATTCATGGGCCTTATTTGAAAGATATTAAAACAATTTTCCATTTGAATCTACTCTCAAGGGAGAATTATGAAAAAATCTTTTAAAGTGTATTGATTTAATCATGTTAGTGATCGAAACCATACAATTTTGTATAGCAAATATACAAAAGATTTTCATCAAAGTGAATGAACTCCATTCCAAGAAAAAAATGTATTTTATCCTCCACTAATTTATAACATAATGAACAATAAATTATCAAAAATGAGGTAAGCTATGATGAAGGCCTTTTCTCAATGACAAACGAAGGCATTCATGGATGTTCATCATGAACAAAGATATCATCAACAAAGAACTTCCATGGTTCTTCCGATGGTGGAATTCAATCAACCTTAAGGATAAGCTCAAGCAAATTAAAGTCATTATTAAAGCTTATTCTAATTAATGATCCTCAAAAAAAACTATGGATTTTGAGCTCGAGGCGAGGTACAAAGCATCAAGACGAATTAATGAGACCAAGATTCAACATAAGGAACGCTCAAAAAAATCTATGAAAAAATCAACCAAGGTTTTAATCACCCATCTATATCTGGACAAGTAATCTTTGACTGACGCGGAATCCAAAGAAACTTAATTCATAAAGCACCCACCGAAGAAATAATTACATTCCAAAGTAGCTTATCTTCATCAACAGAACCCACTTTACAACTCATAAAGTGGTCCCACCAATGAAATAATTGCTACTTTCCAAAAGTAGCCACCATAATATGCTTTTTTTCTAAATTTAAGCAAAGTATCTTTTATTTTATAATAGTAGCTTTGCTTAATGAAAGTTTTTTTTATTAAAATTAGCTTTTGTTTAAGAAAGTTTCTTAAAGAATTATATCTATGTAGCTTCTAAAAGTCTCCCTCCACTTATATATGGAGGCTGCATATGTAATAAGTGTGTCTTCTTTTGAAGTTTTCCATTCTCTCTCGCTTTATTCTCCTCTATACTCTCCTTAGTTCTTCTGCTTCCCGCCACATGTAAGTTATTTTTAAGTTTTAATAAATAAGTCTTTATTATATATCCTAGTGTAAGATTGGTATCAGAGCCATGATGGGGTAAATCCCCAGGGAGGGGAAGGATGTTAGAGAATTTTGTTGCATCTCACTATGCTTTGATGAACCAAGATTTGTTCATTCCTCCCATGGCTTTATCCGCCTTCTTAGCCATTCCCTGATGGTGATAGGGTTATAAGTCCCATTCTTGTTGACTGTGGATAATTCTGTAGAGGTTTATATTCTGCCTTTCATCATAATGGCCATAAATCCCTATTGTGTGATGCTTGAAAGGGTTGTAAGTCCTATTTCTTGTGACTATGGGAAGATAATTCTCAATGGAGGTTTTTTTACTTAGTTTGTTTTATCCTATGGTGATTTGTTTCAAACTCTCCCTGCATCATCTTCCTCTCCTTTTCCCCTTTATTGGTTATATGCTTCTACTTTAAGTAACTTAACCATTAGAGAAATACTTTAATCAAGTAAAATGAGTTCCCCTTGAATGAAGAAGACCTAAATAGATGGTCTCTCCCCCAAATTGATAAAACTATCATTTATCAATTTGAACTTTGATTTTAAGGGAAAATATTCAGTGAAAACTGTAGAACAAACTATTACGGTAGATCAAATGGATAAAACCATTTATCTACTAACGTTTGAAGATCTGCATAAATATATGCAAGACTTTAAATATATTCATATAGGGATGATAGATAGCATTCAAACCTTTAACCCTTAAAGGTCTAAATGCTTCTATTTTAGCAAGTTTAAGAGATGGCAGATGCCTTCAGGCTCAATCCCTAATGAGTGTTATTGAGACTAGTCATGTCACGCCAATTTATTTTAACACCTTTCCCAACTGAGTTTATCTCTTTCGATATAAATCTTTTGAAGCTTTAAAATTTATAGCTTTATGGTTATGATTTTCTCGGTTTGAAACTATTGCTCTAATTTTAGAATTCATTTTGAGTTTTAAATACTCTAAATTTAGAGTTCAAAGTCGCTCAACCATGAATGAACTGACGAAACAAATGTAGCATCCCATATTGCTACTAACAGAGTGATTAAATGGAATGAGGTGGTATTTCCAGAATCATGGACCATACCATCTGCTATCGCACAAGACCTTCCATTAATCAAGATGTGATCGATAATTCAAACAAATGGATGGCGATGTTGAAGTCAGATTCAACCCTCGTCGATCCATCACACTTCCTAGGGTTTCTATCCCTTCTGAAACCTCAGAGAAGTCTAGATCGGATGGTTCACAAATGAGAGAAAATCAATCTCCCACTCCATCTGAAATGAATTTTAGTCTTAATGAGCTACACAATAGGTTCTAAGACTAGAGAGATTGTTCTAAAGGAATACTTCCAACCAAAGTATGATAATTTTTGTACTTGGTATAGAAGTTTACTTCTCTAGAACAATATCTCGAAATAAATGATTTATATTTCAAAAAAATGAGAGAAAGAAATAGTCAAGCCAAAGTAATTATTCCTTTCAGGCATGGTTTGCGCATTATGCTCAATCTCGCAATGTTTTAACTACCAAAAAATGGCAAACACAGTAAGGAAAAATAATTGAAGCATCTTATCCTCCATCCATTGTAAAAAATGGTGGATGATAAACCTTTAAAATTAGCGCCTTTGGAAAAAATAAGTTTCCATCCACAAATTCTAAAGGAATTTATTAATTGTAATTAAACAACTTAATTATAGTAATAGTATACTTCAAATAATCACCGATCATCTTTTAGGTAGAGTCTAAAATCGATGCTTAAACAAAAGTTTCTAGCCCAAACTAGTAAAGCTTCTACTAGTAACCCATTTGTGAAACCTTTTATCCAACCACCTCCTAAATCTCTTAAGTTAGGACCCTCAAGAGACAATTTGATTCTAAACTTAAGTGAAAAGTATGTAGGAGCTCTTGAAGATAGTGGATGAAGATTCAAATGAATGAATCAACCAAAATTGATACTGATCAATCAAGTAATATTGAAAAGTTCAAAACCTTTTTCAAGAATTACAAGATCCTCATCCTCCTTTTGATATCCAAAAACTTTCTTATCCCAAGAAAAATTTGGAAAAACATTATTATAAAAAACCTACTCCTCCTGATTTATTATTTGAGGAAGATACTCATTTCGTAGGAAATTCCTATGATGGAGATTCTTTATATGAATGGAATATTGATGGACTTTCTGAACATCAAATCATTCATACCCTTCATCGAATGCTTATGTTTGCTACTGCTATACAGTCTAGACATCAAGCAAAACCTCATATTTCTCGAGCCATCATTGCAGATTCTGGAACTCAAAGGATGGTGGGATAATTTTCTCCATGTTCCTCAAAAGGAAGACCTCCTTAGCAAAATTGACTTAAGTACTAAGGATCTTCCAAAAGAACAGCAAAAACCTAATGAAAATTCAGTCTATAATCTAATTCAAACAATTATAGATCATTTTGCTGGATCCATTGGAGATCAAGGAGAAAAACCGCCTTCTTACTCCAAAATTAAGATGTCCATCCTTAACCCATTTTGATGGTACAAGGATATATTTCATGCGTCATGACACTTTATGATGCAATAGCCTTCACCGGAAGCAAAATTCATTGAAGGCCTTCCCAATCTATTTCTTTGAAAAGGTTAAGGTTTCTCATCTATAATGGAACCATCCATATAAAACTCTTACATATGGAAACCTTATTTCGCATGTATTAAAACTGATTTAGAAATTTTCTCTCGATCTTAAATTAAAGATCAAATGAAAAAAAGAACGTCACAGACTGAATTCAAATTCAACCTGTGATCCTCGTCCTTTATATTCCAAACATAAAGGAAAAATGCGAAAGACTATTTTTCCTAAGCATGAAAAAGCACGTCATAAAAAATGTGACAAATTCACACACAAACAAGCACTCTCCTCTCTGATCTAAAACCAAAGAGACAAGAGAAATAAAATGTTATATATGGTAGTGTCATTATGTTAACAAAATGAATCACAAGAAGAAGTTAAATGAACTTCATTGATTGGTTAAAACAAACCCCGATAAAAAATTCTACTTACATTTGATTCAAATAGAATCGGTGAAGAAGAACATATTTCATCTTCATCCTCATCAGATTCTGATAAATCTAATAAATCTAACTGTTGTAAGTCCTGTCAATAGATAGATTATTATAAAAATATAATAAATATGACAGGTCTGTATACGCTCACCCACGAGCAAAAGACCAATTAATTAAACTTTTAGCACAAGTTGAAGATGATTCAACGTGATAAAATTAGATCTTCTTAATGATAAGAAGAAAGATAAACTAATTACAAGCCTCCTATATACTCTTATCAAGTATTTAAGAAGAAATTATGAGTTCATCAGCTTCTGATTCAGCTTCTTTAGCAGAGCTAAAAATTGAATTAAAGAAACTAAAATTAGAAGTTCAGTAAATTAAAGTTGAGCAAGAGCAAATGAATGGTCTTCTACTAGATCTTAAAGTTAATCAAAAGACGCCCAATTCATTTGAAAATATAGAAGCCGATTCGAATCAAGAACCAAGATTCTTACAAAATATTCAAAGGACAATATACCAGAAATGGTATATTTCCATTAAATTAATTATAAATAAAGAATTTATTTTTTAAATTTAGCTCTATGATAGAGTGTGATTTAAATTGTATACAAGAAGAATAATTCCTTCTAAATATTTTGAAAAAGCCAAAGTTAAAGGCAAGTGAGTCTTACAAATTAAGTATAAATTATCATCTGTGGTGTGTCAAGATGATTTTGTATTCAAATGCCTTTTATTTTAGTCAAAATTTGACACAACACATTATTTTGAACTCCTTTTCTTCTTAAAATAATGTATCACTAGAATTGATGATCTGAATTCGTGTTTTCTTTGGGATAAAGAAATCACATTTCCATTTTATCACCAATCCTAAAGAAATTATCATAAATGAAATGAATAGGCTTAATAATAAGTCTATGCATAAATTATTTACAAGAAGAAATTGCTAGTTTAACTTTAAAACAACAAATTTCTTCCCCAAAATTAAAAGAAAATCAAAATTGCCCAAAAATTCTAAAAGGAAGTTTGTGGTGACAACCCAATGCTTCGGGAAAGAAAGACTCATGTAGTGGATCTCCCATACATTGATAATTTCAATGAACGACATTCCACTAAAGCTCATTGTCAAATGAACGCACTACCTTGTTTTATGCAAAGAAGAGATTGATTTATTAAAGAAAGGAATAATGGCAATCCTACTCCTCTTGGAGTACGCATTCTATATTATGAATTTGTAAAAAAGAAAAGAGGAAGACCGCGACTTGTAATTAATTACAAGTTAAACAAAGTTTTAAAATGGATCGATATCCAATAATAAAAGGGATTTATTAAATAGATTGCATAATGCAAAAAATATTTTCAAATTTGATTTAAAATCAGATATTGGCATCCGAGATAAAGAATTGATCGCTATAAAACAAAGATTTTTTGGACATTACGGAACGTAATTTTGGTTTAAAAAATGCACCTTGAATTTCAAAGATATCATGAATAATATATTTAAAGATTATTTTAAATATATTTTAGTCTATATTGATGATATGTTCTCAAATATTGATGAACACTTCATCAAAAATATTTAAATGATTAATTTTAAAAAATGGATTAGAGCCAAAATCAAATTATTTCAAACGAAATAAGATTTTATATAATATATCCAATGCTTCTATTATACCAATTAATAGAAGTATTGAATTTGCTAACAAATTTCTTGATATCATTTTAGATAAAAAGCCACTTCTAGAGCTCAATTATGTAGTCGATTTCTATCAAAATCTGCCAAAGATGTACCCACTCTTTGACAGATTAAAAAAATCTCCACCATGGAATAATTATACAAAGACGAAAATTAAAGAAAGGGTTCAAAACCTTCCCAATTTAATCTTATCTACTAGTTTCAAAATTGTTGAAACGATGCCTCGATAAGGGCTATGGAGGTAGCAAATAAAAGAATTCTAAAGAAGAATTAGCTTTATCGTAAATGGATCTACCGAAAAGTATTCCTTATCTTTACTGATTAAGTGCATCTCAAAATTTCAAGATGATTTACTTAATCAACATTTTCATTGACCTGCAAAACAAATCATTGAACAAGATGTCAAAATTTAGTTTCAAAATAAATTTTGCATCATGAAATCATTTCGTTTTTGACTTCATCAAAGGTAATGAAAATTCTCCTAATTTTCAACCCATGAATTCTTGCGTGAGGATCACCCCACATGGAAGAATGACCAAACCGAGTAGTCTTTTCTGGAGGTCAGGCCTAATGAAAAGATCCGAAATTGGCATGATTTAAAGACATATCTTTATGGTACTTCCTCTTCAACTATTGAACCTCTAAAAGCAACACCATCTCTAAAAGATGACATTCCTATTTATTTTCTAAAAAATAAAATAGAATATTAAAATTAATCCTTATTATTCAATAATAATTTTATTTGAGATATTTGGGAAACAATCCTTTCCCATTTGAATTTCTCTCAAGAGAATTATGAAAAATCTTAATACAATTAAAGTGTATTGAGATTAATCATGTTCATAACTTTGTATAAATGCATACAAAAGATTTTCATCAAAGTGAATTCTAACTCCCAAGAAAAATATATATCCTCCACTAATTTAGATAAATTGGCATAAATTATTGGTGCTATGTGTTATGATGAAGGCCTTCTTCCTTCTTAATGACAAATGAAGGCATTCATGGATGTCATGAACAAAGATATTATTAACAAAGAACTTCCATGGTTCTTGATGGTGGAACTATTTTGGAGTAATTAATATTCTTCCATCCAATCAAAGAGGTTTTCAATGACCGATGGAAGTCCCCAAAATGAGGGCTATTAACCCTAAAAAATGATTCAGGAAAATCTTGCTCATTTCTGTCGCCAAATCATGGATTTGGAGTCGAACTATACTGAAAAGGCCCCTTCAAATTGGTCCTTCAAAGAATACTAATTATGGTGGAATTCAATCAACCTTTGAGGATAAGCTCAAGCAAATTAAAGCCATTATTAAAAATTATGGATTTTGAGCTATCGAGATGATCGCATGACGTATTATGAGAGAGATTCAACATAGCGTCTCAAATCTATGAAAATCACCAAGGTGTTTAATCACCCAATATAGTCTTAACGGCGTGGAATCTCAAGAAACTTAATTCATAAGCCCACGAAATAATTGAATAAAGAGTCAATATCAACAAAACTATTTAAGACCAAGAATAATTGCTACTTTCCAAAAAAGTAGCCTCATAATATGCCTTTTTAGCCTCTAAGCAGTATTTTTTATTTTAATAGTAGCTTTCTTTATAAAATATTTTTTATTAACGCAGTTTCTTTTATTAATTTTTTGCTTAAAGTTTCTCCACTATATATAGGATGCCTATAATAAGTGTGTTAGTTTTGTGCTAAGTTTTTCATTCTCCTCTTCACTTCTATTCTCCTACCTCTTTTCTTTGCTCCACTACCATTGTTTTAAGTTTTAATTAATAATAAGTCTTTGTTTATATCTGGTGTAAGATTAGTGGAGCGATTTAAATTATACAAGAAGGAATAATTTCTTCCAAATATTAAAAAAACTAAGGGTTATAAAGAGTGAGTACAAATTAAGTATAAACTATCATTTGTCAAGATGATGTTTGTATTCAAATGCCTTTATTTTAGTTTGACACAACACATTATTTTAGGAACTCCTTTTCTTCTTAAAATAATGCCTATCACTAGAATTGATGATACAGGAATTTAGTGTTTTCTTTGGGATTAAGAAATCAAATTCCATTTTATCACCAATCCTAAAGAAATTATCATAAATGAAATGAATAGACATAATAATAAGTCTATGCATATAAATTATTTCTAAGAAGAAATTGCTAGTTTAACTTTTAAACAACAAATTTCTTCCCCAAAATTAAAAGAAAAAATTCAAAATTGTCACCAAAAATTCCAAAAGGAACTTTGTGGTGACAACCCAATTGCTTTCTGGGAAAGAAAGACTCATGTAGTGGATCTCCCAAATACCAGACTTACACCAGGATATAAAACAAAGACTTATTTATTAATTAAAACTTAAAAATAACTTACACATGTAGGCGATGAGAAGAACTGAGAGTACAAGAGGAGAATAAGAGAAGAGAAGAATGAAAACTTATCACAAAATTGAGCACACATAATAGCCTCCTTATATAGAAGTGGAACAGGGAAGCTTTGCTTAGAAGCAAAGATATAATTCTTTAAAAGAAACTTTGCGTGCAAGCAAAGTTATAATTTTAATAGAAACTTTGCGTGTAAGCAAAGCTACTATTATAAAATAAAAAGATACTTTGCTTAGAGGCTCAAAGCATAAGAGGGCTACTTTTGGAAAGAAATTATTTCAGGTGGGTCCCACTTTATGTAAAGTAGGTTTCTTGGTGATGAAGATGCCTACTTTTGGAACGAAAGTAATTATTTTTTCTAGTGGGTCTGCTTATGAATTAAGTTTCTTCGGTAGATTCCACCCGATGTCAAAAAGATTCACCAATCAAGTATATAGATAGGTGATTAAACACCTTGGCGAAGTTGATTTTCATAGATTTTTTTGAGATGTTCCTTATGTTGAATCCATGAGGATAACGTCGATGCTTTGTAGACTGCCTACCGATAGCTCAAAAAATTAGTTTTTTGAGGATCGTAATCTCGTAATAAGCTTTAATAATGGCTTTAATTTGAGCTTATCCTCAAGGTTGATTGAATTCCACCATCGGAAGAAACATGCTTTAATATCTTTGTTCATGATGAACATCCATGAATGCCTTCATTTGTCATTGAGAAGGAAGAAGGCCTTCATCATAGCTTGCACATAGCACCAATAATTTATGCCAATTTTGTACTGTAAATTAGTGGAGGATAAAAATACATTTTTCTTGGAATGGAGTTAGACCCCATTCACTTTGATGAAAGATCTTTTGTATAACGCATTTGCTATACAAAATTGTATGGTTCGTCTGATCACGAACATGATTAATCTCAATACACTTTAATTGTATTAAGATTTTTTTCATAATTTTCTCTTGAGAGAGTAGATTCAAATGGGAAAGGATTGTTTCCCAAATATCTTTCAAATAAGGCCCATGGATTATTTATTGAATAATCAGAGGGATTAATTTCAATAATATTCTATTTTATTTCTTTAGAGAAATAAACAGGTTCTTGTGCAACGACATCTTTAGGGATGGTGTTGCAGGTTTTTTAGAGGGTTCACCCTTTTCAACCGTAGTTGAAGAGGAAGTACCATAAAGATATGTCTTTAAATCGATCATGTCAATCGTTGAATTGACCGGATCTTTTTCATTAGAGCGCCACAACCGCGACCTCCATGAAAAGAAGGACTCTTAGAGTGGTCATTCTTCCATGTGGGTGATCCACCCCGATCGTCCTGCAAGAATTCAATGAGTTAGAAAATCGAAGAGAATTTTCATTACCTTTAATGAATTGGTCGTCAAAAATAGAAAGTCATGTTATGATGCAAAAATTTATTTTGAAACTAAATTTTGACATCTTGTTCAATGATGTATTTGACCAACAATCAATGAAGGAGAAAATGTTGATTAAGTAAATCATCTTGAAATTTTGTGATGCACTTAATCACAGAAAGCATTTCTTTTTTGATAATGGAATACTTTTCCTGAGTAGGATTCCATTTACCAGAAACAAAGTGAACTAATTCTTCTTTAGAATTCTTTCGCTGCTTTAAGATACCTCCATAGCCCTTATCAGAGGCATCGGTTTCAACAATTTTGAAACTTGTGGGGTCCGCAAGATTAAGACAGGGAAGGTTTTGAACCCTTTCTTTAATTTTGCATTGCCATGGTATGAGTATCAGATCATGGTGGGGGATTTTTTCTTAATCTGTCAAAGAGTGGGGCTGCATCTTTGGCAAGATTTTAATAGAAATCAGCTACATAATTGAGAGCTCCTAAGAAGCGCTATAGCTAGTTTTTATCTAAAATGATATCAAGAAATTTGTTAGAAAATTCAATACTTCTATTAATTGGTATAATAGAAGCATTGGATATATTATGGCCTAAAAATCTTATTTCACTTTGAAATAATTTGATATTTGGCTCTAAAATGACTAATCCATTTTTTAAAATTAACCATTTAAATGTTTTTAGATGGTTGAAGTGTTCGTCAATATTGTTTGAGAATAAGAACATCATCAATATAGACTAAAATATATTTAAAATAATCTTTAAATATATTATTCATGATATGCTGAAATTCAGAAGGTGCATTTTTTAAACCAAAGGGCATTACGTTCCATTCGTAAGGGAGAGAGGAAGACCGCGACTTGTAATTAATTTTAGGGCAATTTTCAACTCTATAACTACTCCCCCTACTCCCCATAGGTGATTATTATTGTTGGGGTGACAACGGTGATTTTTCTTAATTTTAAAATTGAAGGTCATCATAGTGCTCTCGACGCCAATCACATCACCACAAAGACTTAAAGGAAATGAGGTGATTTGAGCTTATAGATTTTTTAAGGCAACAATCCTAAGTATACATTGAAGAGTCGCAATGCCCCAAGCTACGATTTTCAATTTCTTTCATTTTCATTCATAATTTTTCTAGATGTAAAAAAATACCCTATAATGAATGTGTCATGTCCATTGGACATGATGCTTTCATCACTCTTTTTATTTATTTATTTTATGATTATATGCAGTAATATAATGAGAAGAGAAAAAATATAATCTTTGAAAATCTATAATTTCTTTCATTGATCATATAAAATAGTGACATAGAAGAGTTTGCAGCAACAAATGTTTAGTCTAAATTTCTCTAAAATAAATAGAGGTTGTATTAGCATGTGGGGTGATCCATGGGAGGAATGAACAAAGTATTCAAAATAAACAGCCCCTTAGTCATTTGCATCACTCAATGAATATCACAATTTCTTTTATTCACGCTCTTATAACTCACTATAAATATGCAAATTATGTGAGCCCTTATACTTCCATGTAAGTATACATGTAATCCACAGCCAATCAATCAGACAAACTAGCATTTCAATATTTTTAGTGATTATGAACAATCTATAGACTATCACAACTATATATAGGTTGCCCCTGCAATGAAATGTTCACAGACTCTTTGCAATACTTCAAACAACATGTGAAATAGAAGCCTTTGGAGATCATATGAACTACACAAAAACAAATGTGCCTATGAAAGGAAAAAACACCATAAAATGGCTTCTTATAATGAGAATTTAGAGATGCAATGCATGCATCACTATTCATGGATGGAAGGGGACAACAGGTGTGATTTAGCTTACTAAATTGTTTATGATTTGTTTTACTCAAATTAGTTCAAACAAATTAAAGCTCCTAAAAATATTATATTATTGAAGTTAAAATATATTTAATGATAATGATTATTTTTTAAATATTCAAAACACCAATAAACATTTTTGAGTATTTTTAAAAATAATATTATTTATTTTTGAAAATAAAAAATAAAAAAAACTAAAAATATATTTAATGAACACATTTTCTAAAAACAGCATAAGAACAAAACGAAAAATTTTCGGACTATGCCTCTTTGCATCAAGCGCTTGGCCACTCTATTTACGAGTTAAAAATGCAATAATATAAATGATTATGGCCAACCAAAGATTCGAGAGAAAGGAGACCACAACTCAACTTATATTGTATGACAAAATACATATACTTTTAAAATATGATGAAGACTCCTAATATCAATATTTTGAATCTTGTCGATCTTCGTTCCAATACTAATTAATGAGATGAAAGGGGAAAAATAGGCCCGTTAGACGCCTGTGATATAGTAGCGAAATAAAGAAGTGTTGGAAAACTTATAACAGGTAGTAATTACAGATACTAGTTTATGCAGTATTGTGAGAAATTAGAGAGAGAGAGAGAGTAAGAAAACATTAATTTATTCTCTTTCTACAACTTTCTCTCTCTTCGACTTATCTTAATATCTTTTGTTGATTGATACTGATGATCTTTGTCACTCAATTATCTTTATCAATCACTGATATACATTTGATGCTTATTATACATCACTTTTTCCCACTATATTTATGGGAGGCTAAGTTGAGTATCCAAACATTATATGTAGGGCTATAAACGAATCGAGCCAAGTCAAGCATGTTTGTGATTAAGCTTGAGCTTGTTTAATATTATTGAGTTCGAGCTCGATTCTAGCTTTTAAGAATAATTTTCAAGCTTGAGCTTGTTTATCAATCGAGTGAGCTTCATTCGAGTTTATTCAGAGTGGTTCAAATTGGATTATCGAGCTAACGAAAGGCCATTTAATAAAATAAAGCTTTAATCAATCCTTAATCGAGCTTGTTCACGAGCTTGTTGACAAATATGAATTGTATCAATTAAAGTTTATTAAGCCTAAAAACATAAGAACAATATTGTTCACAAACAAGAATCGAGCGATCAGCTCCTTAGTGAACTTGTTCACAACTTTAAATGAATGTCTCAATATAAATAAACAACAAGTTTCAAATTCATTTAATAATCGGGTATTTGAATAAGTGTTCAAGCTCGTTTGATTAGTTAATCAAACAAACATGAACGAGCTCTAATCGAGCCGAGCCACCAGTAGCTTATCAAACACTCGGTTCATTTGTAGCCCTAATTATAAGCTCACCTTCTCCATTTACATAGAATGGCAAAATTTTATAATCTTCAGCTACAAGATAAATTATTTCAACTTTGTCTAGCAAATTTATATTTTTTAAAATCTTTCACATAAAACTCTTTTTTTTTTTTTGCTTATTTTATCCCTTTATGTGAATCTTTGTAGCACCGAGTCAATACATAACTAGTATATATTAGTTATAAAATGTTGTGCATCTGATTATGAGGTGCTGTGTATTACAATGTAATATAGATATTATGTATTAACTAATATTGTCAATATATAACTTAATATATAAACAACTGAGATTAATTGAAGATCACATAATGTTATATTATTGAGAATATAAAAAGATTCTACACATTATAATCTTTCAATGTAAAATATTTGCTTCATCCTAGTAAATTTTTTTAGCATATAAAAAATTCATGGCGTTAATTGTTGGGCTAAAAAGAAATAGATGGCTCAGTTCAGAAGAACGCAACAAAATGATTGATTAATACGCAATTATCTGTGGGTCGGAAAAGTAAGGATTTATGATACTTAGATGCTTATAGTCTCTTTCGGAGATATAAATACTGGTTTATGCATGGAATAAGCAGCTCATGTAGCGCCCATGTGGTAGGAGAGTTTCTCCCAGTTGCTGCGCCTGCCTTTATGGGGCTGTAATCATGCTGATTGCCGAAATCATACAATGGGAATATCTTCAATGTAAATGAGATTTATGCGACTGAGGAAATTGATCGAGAAAGAAAATGAATTCAAAATGATGAAGAAATTAAATTGAAATTAGTTTCAATTCATTTGGTTGAGAGGAAATTGAATGGTTATTATTATTATTATTTATTTATTTTTTTTTGAGAATTTGAGTTTGTTCTTCACGTGAGGAATATGAGTCATAATTATGAGGATCAATGATTTTTTTATTCTTGGGTTTATTTTAATTTAAGTATGCTTTAAAATATAATCAATAATTTAAGTATTATTAAAACAAATTTAGATATGGGAATGATTAAGTACTAGTGTCACGCCAAATCTGACAGTAGAGTGTAGTAGTTGCTAGTCGCCTCTCACTTGGGAGACTAGAAGTACAAATATCGATCGATGATCGCCCCATTCACAACCTCCCATTCCGATCCGAGCTCTCCCGTGAGCCACCAATATTTCTCCCTTCCGAGCACGAGCACCTTCCTATGCTCCAATGGCCTTGCTGATCGGATTGTTATCCGACATTGCCGAATTACCAAGCGATTTGCATCGATCCGCTATGTTCGACGCCTTTCCTCTCCATCTGACAGCCCTTGGAACCCAAAATTGGCTTCCTGACGTTCGCGGCTTCTTTTCAAGAAGTTTCATGGATTGTAGTTCCATACATTGCCGTCTAGAAACAAAGTAAATCCCTAATTTTTCTCATTTATGATTAATTAGATTGTGTGTATTATGAGAATTTGGTTTAGGATTTCAGTTTAGGGCTTAGAGTTGTAGTTAAAGGGTTTGATTTATAATTTTGGGTGATAATACTTTTAACGCTTTAATATATGTCTTTATTAACAAAATGATTAAATAGTTTGAGATGATATTAGTAGGATTTGAGTCGTTGCAGTTGGCCTATAAGATTAGAGCAAGTCATCTCAGATGATTTGTTCGTATAACGTGCCGATTGAGTTAAATATCATTTGATTTATATAGTATGTACTACAAATAAATTTGGAAGCGCAATATTTTTCTAAATTTAGGGAATATTGGTATGATTGGTTATTATTTAGTTATTTGAGGAATGAGTAAAGATTTTGTTTCGTTGAACCTATTCTATGGAGGCGAACTAAGTATCGATGAGTAGTTCATTCCAAATTATGTGGGTGGTCGAAATCGTCCAATTAAGGTTCTGCGGCACAACACCTTATTGGAATTGAAACAAAGAATTATAAGATCCTTGCATATTGATTCGGAGGGTCAAACAGTCAGTCTTACATGTCATTATCTAGTGGGTAATGGATTTATAGCGTCTGCTATTTCTGATGATGAAGTTTGTGACGTTAAGACCGACTTCCGATATTAGTATTGTATGTGGAAGTCGAGGATGCTAATGTTTCATCCATCACCGATCCAGTTAAGGCCAGATACCATCAATATACAGATTTCATCGCATCGCTCCTCTAAATGCAGAAAGCATTTGACAATTGATTCCTGTGTAATACCTTATCTTTCGCTTATACTATTAATATTTAATATCAATGTGTGTTGTGGCAGCGATGATGTTATTTATCGATCAAAGAAACCATATGTGTCTCAGAGTGCTACAGGCTATGATGTGTGTGAGACAATGAGTAGTGACTTCAACTACATTTCATTCGCTTAGATCATCATCAACTTAATGCTCTGGTTGAGAGATGGTCTCCACAGACCAATACCTTCCACCTTATTGTTGGTGAGATGATAGTGACGTATCAGGATGTGGCGATGATCTTGGGTTTATATGTTGATGGGCCACCTATTATTGGTCCAATTGTGATTGGTGAAGGGAAGATGTGGCATAGCTGGCAAGACTACTGTGATGAGTTGTTGGGTCGACATCCCCTACCAGATGTGGTGTATCATGACCCATCACCATTACATCACACCTTCGTGATGGGTACATGCATATGTGCATACCGCTGAGGTGGCTTAGATGGTCTTTCTACAGAGAGTATTATGCCCAACTGAGCGTCGAGGAGTTCAGCAGGCACCTACGTGCTTATATTTTATTTCTTATTGGGTACTTCCTACTACTAGACACGTCTGGATCTGAGGTCCATCTGTAGTATCTTCCACCACTTGAGTACCTAGATGCATTCAATACACTATTTATAGGAGGAGTAGTTCTGATGCACTTGTACAAGGAGTTGTACGAGTCTACTAGGCCCAGCAAAGCCAATATGACTGGCTACCTACACCTTCTGCAGATATGGTCTTAAGAGCATCTTCATGTAGGGAGGCCGACCATACATTTGTTATATTCGAGTGATCTTGACGAGCTCATCATTGGATTAAGGTATATTTTAATTTCTGTAATTTCAATTTTTTTGCTTATATGTTTGTTTATAATGTGTTGTGTGCACAGGTGGAACGAGTGATATGTTCGCCAAATGTAAATGACGAACATTATATATAAGAATGAGCTGGATGGTTTGTTGCATATACATGTATGACTTGTAGAGTTCTTATTCATTTTAATTTATATAATTTGTACACTAATTTAATATAATTTTTAATATGTGCAGGTGATTTGAGAGCCATACACTGAGCAGATCACGCAACATGTACATGCTCACAGTTCGTGGTTATACAAGTCCCACTCATCAGCTAGAAGAGAGTGGAGTAGCACTTACTTGATTGAGTGTTGAGACAGTTTGGACTCATACTTAGAGTTGATGTGGCACTGATAGACCCTACTTTCAAAAGGTCGAAGGTTAAGGTGAATGTAGATATTGATTACCATCAGGTGCACATTGCCGCTTGAGAGAGGCGGAGAGATTACATAGTCGAGGGCTTGGACGAAGATGAGGACATGCTGACGGCTATCAATTAGTATATGTGCTGGTTCAGATCTTGGGCTTCTCTTTATTTATTGGCCGCTTTGACAGATCCTCCCACTATTTACTATCCCAGAGCATCTGTAGAGCACATATATATAAGTATTAACATAAGTATTCTGTTAAATTCATTATGTTACATACCTACTTGAGGCTAATTTCAAACACTATTTTTTCATGTATGAGCATATTTTATGACTGTGATCTTTCAAATTGCATTTCAAGTATAGATGTTAAAAAGATATTGGTGACCCATATTATGGATCGACATGAGGATGTCCACAAAGATGACTAGGGCCACCATTACATATATCCCATCGTCCTTCTACATACCATCCTACCTATGAGTCACATTCGCCTTTTTTTCCATCACAGGACTATCCTACGCAGACTTACTGAAGATCTTGCATTGGAGGGCCACCATTAACTACGTGATCATCCACCACATGCATCTGATCAGCATACACCTGTGAGTGGTGCGATTCCATGATGGAGACATTAGCTGTTTAGGATAGTGTGGTATGTGCATCTATACTACATTGGTTCATGTATATATATTTTTGGATTGTGCTATAGTAGATGTTCCATTTATTTGTATATATCTTGGAACTCTATTGTATTGCATAATTTTGGGAATCTTCTATGTGTTTGGATACAAGTACTTTCTCTTTTCTCTTTTACTACTATTTCACCATCTTTTTGAACAATAAAGCCTAAATCCTCAATTTTTTTTAATGACTTGTTCACATAATATCACAACACTAACACTATAACTTCTACAACCATATATTTAGTTTTAGATCTACTTAAACTAAAACTTTTAGACTCTAAGGTTGACCTCCATAATTCAAGCTTCTCTTGGACTCACTCAATAGTCTTATCAACAAGAAGAATGACCTTAGCAAAAAGCATACACCAAAGTAAAAAAAGTGTCGATCCTTAATGTAAATAACTTGAATATGCCTAATATTCAAGTCATTTACATCATCGATCGGTAAAAAAATTTCCGATCCTCAATAATCTTCCTATAAATGCTTAGTAAGAACATCCATATATAAAGCAAAAAGATAAGGGCTTAAAGCCGATCATTGATGTAATAGCTCTATTGTACATATCCTTAATGACGTCAATATACATAATATTAATTCACCTTAACGGCTTGAATATGCTTAAGGATTTGGTGTAACCCAATTGAAATAAAAATTATCTACTAAAGCATTTAATTGGTGACAAGCATGACGTTAACAAAATCCTTAATAATCGGGCAATTAGTGCATAGCTTTCATTAACTCCAAGCGATATATCGCATCAATACAATTAAGACCGCCACGCCGGATTGACAGAAAGTCAATAACCTTCATTATACCTATATCTAATTTTTTTTAAATAATACTTAAATTACTAATTATGTTTTAAAGCATACTTAAATTAAAAACAAACCCTTTATTCTTTCAATTTTTTATTAAGATTGAGTAATTAAAGAGTTATCAATGAAAAATATATTTATTTGTTGTTTAGACGAATATAATTACAAAAGAATTATGGTAAAACTAAATATTCGGTTTAAAATTACAAAATAAAAATATTTTTGAATTATCTTTAATTCCTTCACCAAACACGACAATACAAGAAAAAAGAAAACTAAAAGAAAATAGAAAGTAATGTAGAACATATACACCGGATGTTCGGTGGAAATCAAAATCAATATATATATATATATATAACAATGATTTAAGATGAGTTTTATTTTTACTAGTCATCATATTATTCTTTATTATTTGATTATAATCATAAGTTAAAGTATTATATATTCTAACATATTAGAATTAAAAAGACAATTTTATAATTAAATTTCGTTTATCGTTTTTTTAAATGAGTTACAAAAAAAGAGAACTCAAATTCATTCACTTTGAATTAAACAACGTTTGTACTCACTGTAATCCAAAGTGATATTCAATCACTTCCGAGTAATTACACTAAAATAAATAATCCTCAAAGCGTAACTCAGTCGTCTTTGATCCCGTAAAAACAGACATTGTTTGGGTGATTTTTGCACTTTTTCTTAATTTATAGTTCGCCAATCTAATCAACTGCTATCCCATAGATTTGATTTGTGATCAGTTGTCATTTTTGTTTTCTGCTGCTTAAAAATATCTTTAAAAAATTCCATCAGAGAATTATTCAACATATCTTATTCTGTAGTCATCCTCTTCTTCTTCTTCTTCTTCTTCTTCTTCTATGGAGATTGTTGTGGAGCCTATTTAGGTGAGGCATAAATATTTGTCTGTCGGTTAGTACTAACAGTTGGATGAGTGGGGTTTTCTTATCTTTCATCCTTGTTGATTATCATGGAATGTATTTTTTGTTTCTACTTTGTATTTTCTAATATGATTGGTGGCTATTGGCATTAATTTTGGATATTTTCTAATATTTTTGGTGGATATTGGCTTTTTTGAGTATTTTTCATACATTATAAGAAAAAATTTAAAAAATTAATTGAACCTAACTTTATAAGTGGATCACTCTAATTTAAGAGATTGTCATCTACTTTTATTTTAGAAGAGCTTTTATTTATATATATTTATATAATCAAGTACTGATGTTGCATAAGTTGCATTGTTGGAATAATCATAAAATCATAAGGAGCATCAGAGAACTTCGTTCTTATCAGTTGTGATTGGTTTGACCCTATTCCTAACCATGATATAAGTGTGCATATATGTATGTAATAATTGAAATGAAAAGAAGCATAAAATATGTAAAATTTAATCCTTTCATATTAGCCCAACAAGCGCAAAAAGTATATTATACTATGAATGACATTCAATACAACAAAAGATAAGATGGACTAATATGCAATTATTAAAATGAAATAAAAACATATTATAGAGACTACTTATTAGGAAGATGTAATGGCACAATTTGTACAATCTTCTTCTCACTAAATAAATAATTGATTTAGTCGATACAAATATTATAGTTGAAGAACATGAATTTTTTACCGATTAAAATATTATTGATGATAATGAAGAAAATAAAGATGAAAAGGAGAAAATTTTGAGTCATTTGATGATAAATCAAATAAAATAGATCGAAATTCAAGTGTTGCAATATATTTGTATAGATTTCCTTTACATTTGTTATTTTCTATTAAACTTGCACAATATGAAACATGAAGGCATTGCAAGTTTGCAACATAATTTTATGAATTCCTTCTTTTATTATTTTTCTTATTAATTCTACACATTATGAAATGACAATAGTCATATTTTTGTAATTCCAATATTCTATTTTTCTCATCATTTTCATCAAATCCATTGCCACTACCATACACTAGCCCATCCCCTAACTATTACCCATATTAGGCATAACTGGCTTGTTATACTTCACCAAATCCCAATCATCACAGTGAATCTGCTTAAGTAGATTTCCTCAACATTATGATAAAGTAAGAATAGATTTGTTTACACACACACACACACACACACACACACACATATATATATATATATATATATATATATTAGTAATATTGCACGTGCACCAAGTGCATGTGACTAATATTTTAAAATAAAAAAATAATATTATAAATATTAAATTATATTATTTAATTTATATTTTTTTTAAAAAAATCAAAATAAATTTATATTTCTATTTATTAAAAAGTTATATATTAAAATTTCAAAAACTTATAGTTTAATAAATAATGTTTCATGTATTTATGAAATATACAAAGAGTTATAAGAATATAAGTTAATTTGATTTTCAATCATTACATTTAGATAATTTTATCATAACTCTTCAGTTAAAGTTGCATATTCTCAAGTCTTATCAAATTAATTTAGATTTATAAGCCAATCTATTTGAATTTAAAAGTTGTTTTTCTCAAATGTGTTATTATTATTTAGTTTTTTTATCATTATATGGATCTTAATTTCTATCTCTTCATTTTCTTCATTTTAGGTATTATATAGTGACTATAGATATTCTTCTTTATCTAAAAAGAATTTGCACTTTTAAATTAATTTTTTATTTTTAATGACAAAATCAATTTTTTGTAGAGATAATTATAAAAGTATGTGTCATATTAGATGATTAATTTGGATGCCAAATTATTTTGAAATTAAGTTGCTCATCATTAAAATTATATATTTCTTAAGATTCATCTTAATTCTTATAGAGTCACATTTGATAAAAATATTATTCACACATGATATATGCCAACATGCCAACACAATTATAATTTAAGGACATAAACAAAAGATCCAACAGAAGATTATGTAAATAAGAAAATGGTAATGAAAATTAAGTGTTTTGACTTGATGATTTTGTCTTATAGAATAAATACACTTTTTCAATGAATTATTTTTAATCTTTCTCCAATTTGATTTGTTTGGATCTTCTATCGAGGTCTTTTATTGATTGAACAGTGAATGTATATAGAGATCAATTCCCATATATCTTCTCTTGTGACTTAATTGTGAAAGTGTAAGTAGAGCCAATGAAATTTGTGAGAATTTCTTTATATTTCTGAGTATCTAATTCCTACAAGATAAAAATAAAATAAATAAATAACAAAAATATCATACATTATTTAGAGATTTACAATTAATTTAATATATTACCTTTATTTTTTGTAGTTCTATATTTGACATACCAATAATATCTTTAGCCTCTTCATCAAATAGTGTAAATATCAAATTTGAGGTTATATCTTCAACATCTAGTTTAATAAGGCACCTATTTAAAACAAAATCAATATAACATACATACACAATAATAAAAATAAAGTATTTAAATTTTATAAATTAATTACCTCAAACTATATTCTATATTGTTATTTGAGCACTTAGTACATTCCACTGCATCTTCCTTTATAATTACCTTTGATTTACATGTATTACATGCATTATACAAAGGTTTCCTTCTTCTTTTATTTCTTTTATAGACACCATTGTATCATAGTACTTGATCTAGTAAAAAATAATAAATTACTATAATAAATTTTTTTAAAATGTACATACATATAAAAGTACCTCTCCTAATGAATGTTCAAATGTATTGATCCTAAAAAGATCACATATCCTTCATTGGTTGATGGATTCATAGAGTATTTACTTCCTACAAATTGGATTTCATGTTAATTGAATGTAATTAGTATAATAAACAAACCATTCTAATTTTTTTTAACAAAAGCAAGATAGATACCAGTCTTTGAGTTCTTTTGATTCTGGCAAATCTGGATTAATTTCTAAAATTATTGCTGATGTTGTTGACAATGTAAAACCTATGGTTTTAAATATGTAATTATTATAAAATATTTATAACAAAATATTTAATACACACATAAATTGTTGGAACCATTAAACTATTTTTTTAACAAAATATTAAAATAAATTTAAAACTATTATACCATTAAAGTATTTCCCAACAATTGATTTTGCTAAGATTACTGGAAACTCATCTTTCATTGCTTCTAATTGTTGTCCTTGCACTATAGCCAATGTTTCCTATAATATGAATGTAAATAATTTAGATCTGAAGCATAAAAAATGTCATATATTGATTTTTTTCTTAAAATTTTAATTTAATTATCATACCTTAATCCAAACTTGTAGATCTCTCTTCATAATTTTTTTATCCCTTTATCGATAAACCGTTCTAACTTCATTAACATTCTTAACTATCATGTTTATGTTTGGATGTGTATATGGGGACATCACGCAGATCTAAGGGTGTACTTTTTGAAGTGATCGGGTACGACATTGAGGTATGATGTACTATCTCAAAAGATAGAGGCATCGCCCTTCAATAGACCTAATCACCTAATAAGGATTTCTAAGGCATGATAGGTCTTTGAATATACCAGAGATTTTTTCCTTACTTTACATGGATGAATAAAGTAGGGTTTATATTAAACTAGGTTCTAAAGTTTCTTATGAGGGCAAGCCCCCATAGTTAATTACATCATAAGGAAGGTGAATTCTTAGGAATACTCTTGATTAATATAATTATTGTCTCCAAAGATTTCAAAGATAAGACTATCAATAAATTGATTATATTGAAAAATCAAATATGATAGATCAAAAGGAGAGACTTATTATTGGAGCCAAATGAGATGAGTAGAAATACTCATGATACTAGGAAACCTAGTGAGCATTCCAATCTACCCTATAATTGGGCTTTATATGTTTGAAATTGAGAAGATTTATTTGTTTGAGTTGAAATTTTATCAGAAAGCTAGGACTTATAATCTCACAACACAAGATTATGAGAATGCCTAGGAGGTGAGGATTTATGCTTGTAGCCTGAAGAAAATAGCCACATCAGATCCTAAATCTAAAGAGATTTAATACTAGTTAAACACGACCTAAATCTAAGTAAAAATGAGCATAAAGTTTACCTCCACAAGAGAGGATAAACCACCTGACCGTTAGACTTATAATCGCCTGGAGTGATAGCCAGCTAACTTCTCATATGCTTTAAAATTATGTAGGTAAGTCATATAATTTTGCAATATAGTTAGATTGTTATTATTTAGAAATAAACTAAAGTCCTTAAACCCACTCCCTAAGAGACTAGAGCATGAGTGGTATAAGAAATGACTTAGTCTAATGCAAATATTTTCAAACTTTATTTGGCTTTAGACTCTTCATTTTGACAAAGGCCATATGATTTTCATATGATTAAATGCATGATGAAATAAGGTTATGGGCTAAATCAGAGAGAAATATGCATTTTCCATCACATAGGAGACCCTCAAAGGTCAAGTCTTCCCCTATCGTGCAAGGATGGAAACTTTCTCTTAGCAAGAGTGAAACAATATGAATGCATGATGTTAAACATATAACATTCAACTAAGGGTTTGTTAAATCTTTTAATTATCTTGATTTAATGCCTAGGATTCATATGAGGTTATGAGTTATTTAGAAAATTTAGTTATGAGTTGTTGGGGTAGAAAAATAATTTTCCCTAAGAGCCTAATTGGATCCAGGCTACACATTAAATCATCATTCATAAAAAATTTAGAAAAAAGTATGTTGTTTCTATTACACAATTTAAACATAACATCAAGCATTTTATAAATATAGCACAAGAGGATAAAAGGTTAGTGTTGTCAGTCTTGCAAACGAAAAGAGAAAATGGTGGGAGCTCTACCCTTATACATCCCAGAATATAAAAGAATAATTACAATTTATAAATGAATAAATGCTATGGGGGGTCTTTTTATCTTTATTCTTCTCATCTTCTTCATTTCTTCATTTGGATGTGCTTGTTTCAAAGGCATCACAGGGCCTCCTAGGACAAAGCCTTCTAGAACTGCTCATCCTAATCTCCCATAACACTAATCCTAATTCCTAATATAAAATTACATTAAAATTAGGAAGAGTAAATCTAACTACATCTACAAAATAAGTGTTAGCTAAACACACCATGTAACCCAAGTAGTTATATGAATAATTTGGACTTAGCACCCTACACATGGGTAACCAAGTCCACATGTCCTAATTTGGATTATGCTTAGGGTTAAGCAATCTACAAAAGAGAGTATTTTATTTATTTTAAGCATCCTTAAGCAATCTCTGCAAAATATGATTAGGCTAAATGCTTCCATCCAATCGAAGCATACACTATAACATTTAGTCTAAAATAATACATCATAAAACCAAACATACATCACTTCATGCACCACCTTAACATAAAGCTAGAAATGGTAACTTAATCTAAAGTGTGTGTATTTAGGCTTGTGTGGTATGCCTTAATTAAGATTTGTTATGATTTTTTAAGTATGAAAAGGTCTAATTATAAATGGTCGTTTCACTTCAAGTATTTTAATTGATTTACAAGTTTTAATTTATATTTTATTTGGTTTCATGTGATTACACTTAGTAACTAAATATTATATAGAGAGGAAAAAGAGATGATTACTCTCTTCCATCCCTACCTTAAATCACATCTAAAGCATATTAATTAATCAAATCTCTTTAGTGAATAGTTTATTAAATATTATAAGTTAATCTTAAGTTTAGGTTCACTTTAAGTGACCTCATTCAATAAGAGAGGCATGTTAAGATTGATTAGAATGAATTACTATCACATGACACATGCTCATTTATTTCCCTCCAACATATGTAACATGCATATGACTAAATTCTAAGTATACCTACACATACAATATGTCTTAGCACACTTAAATGATGGATGTAGACATGTACATTTAGAACTTAGATGTTTTATTTGATTAAATTATTTTATCATATTAATTTAAAGCTCTATCTAAATTTTATATAAAAAATACATAGGAATGAAATTAAATAGGAATGTGCCATTATTAACTAGGAAAGTGAGGTAATCAAATGACCTACTTGGGGCTAGCTAAAGCCTCGTGTTTTTGGAATGTCCAAACTATATACCCATTACATTTAAACATATGCAAGTTTATACACATGAACATAAGAAAGTAGGCTTTAAACCATGTGATAAATCAATTCAATCACTTGAACAAATATGAATGCATGTCTTTCTTAGTAGAAAAGAGGATTTTCATTCATTAGCTAAATGCACATATAAGTGTATAAAAGTTTTAGTGGATACTTTACCATTGTTAAACCAGGGGAGTGCGGTAAAGACTTCCTTAGGGCTACTTAAAGCCTTGCATCCTCAAAGGTCCAGACTAGATATACCCATTATTCTTAAATACACATGAATGTACAAATAACTATAAGAATGGAAAAATCATGCAAAAGTTGTATTTGATTTAACTGGATCATTTATACATGTGAGCTAAAGTTCTATCTAGGTTCTAACATATAAATACATAGGAATGAATCTAAACAAATGTTATGTCCTTTTCAAATGAACTATAGACTTGTTAACATTCAAACTTTATGTAAATCTATGAAGGTTGATAAAAGGGAACTCCATATCACATGCTCTAAGCTATAGGCACATGCAAGCTTATTAATATTTATAATGGTCATCACTCACATATTATAATTGATTTATATGCTTTTGAAAATAATTTTTAATTAATAGTGATAATAGCCACATATATTTTAATTTAAATCAACACATGCAAGCTTGACATAAAAGAAATCATTTCATTTAATTGATTTTTGAAAAAGATGTATGCATGACTACAAGTGACATACAATATTTAACATGATTGAAAAGAAATAAAGGGACATAAGCACATGATTTCATTCAATCCGATCAATTCCTACGGATAATCATACTAAATAAACTCATTTAAAATAAACCAAAGCTTCTTAATGTCAATTTTTATGTTTAATTTAATTTAAAAAAAATATGAGAAGAGGTTTGCTAATCCTAATCCCATTCCCATGTGAGTTAGTTTGATTTAATGAAAAATAATTAGATTAATTTTATGATTTAATTAGGTTAATGTGTGAATTAAATCATTTAATTAAACCCTTGCAATGTTACCTTAAGATAATTAATCAAATGATTATGAGCCAATGTAATATGCTAATGAATTGAAAAAATAAATAGCAATGCTCCTATGAAATGAAAGGGGCCTAATGCAATTAGCTCACAATAATTGATTAACTAAGCTTAAGGAACTTACTTAATTACCTTTATGATTTTCTCACACATGTGAGCTAACCATAATTTCACTAAACCTCTTTAGGTTATTAAACACCTAAAGACCTACCCATAAATTAATTAGGGAAAAGATCCATTTTAAGCATTAATTAAGCTAATTAATTAATTAATTAATCGAATCCTAATTAATTTCTCTTGAAAAGTACAGGAAATTTAGGAAAAGGACTGTGAAAAATTCCTCAATCACATTCCTTTTACCGCCCTACTGTTAATTAGTGCCAAATGAGTCTAATTAATTAGTTAATTTATTATTCACATGCTTAATTAATCCTTAATTAAGTTAAGAAAGTAATTAAGGCTTAATCAATCAATTTTCCCAATTAATCAACCAATAAATTCCAAGAAAAATGAGGGAGGTAGATATCATCCCCCTAAACAACCTTAGAAATTTTAAAATAAATTAGGTGATTAATTAGAGAGTAATTAGGTTAATTAAGTTTTCAATCAACCTTCATTAAGCTAAAATTATTATTTAAAATTAATTAATAATAATATTAATGGATTCTCCTCTAAAATACCTTTAAAATGAGCCATCATTTATATTCTTTTAAATTTTTCTATAATTAGTTATGAATTATGGAAGTTTCAATCTTAATTAAATAACCTAATTAAGCCTTAATCCGTGGGCCACGTGGTGAGTTGGCACGGTGCGCTTTCCACGTGGCACTGCGAGATTGGTTATTTAAGTAGTCACATATGCAGTTGACTCGGATGTCGGTGGGACATGCTTTCCCATGAGCCATCCGATCTAAGATCGGATCATTATGAATAAACTAACAGCTAATGAAGAATTAAAGCAGATCTAGCATGACATGAGCAGAGCCGTTCATTCCAATCATGCTGAATGGATGGCCCATGATCTCTCCACCTATGAGCGATGAATGATGGAGGCCGTCCGCCATGGATCGCTCGATCCAAGCTTGAATTCACTCCAAAATCAACCCACACCTTCGCGCGAGGGTTCCTCAAGGATCCAATGCTAGGATGGGGTCACTTGTGAATTCTCTTCATAAAAGATCACATAAAATTTCCTACTTCTATAGTTTTGGGAAATTACCTCGTCAGAGCTCAAGACGATGTTGGGATCGCGGAGGCATCTTCGTCTAATAGAGACGAGGCCTTGATGAGCAGCGCGCAAGCTAATTTTTTCTCGTTCACTCGATGGACCAACTTTCATCAATTTGGAGCTTGATGGTGTTCAAACTCCTAGCTTCAGTGGGTTTAGAACTCGAAGGAAGCTTTGGGTAGCCTCGATGAGGTATGTGGAAGGAGTGTGTAAGAGGAATTGAAGTTTGGATGAGAAATGAAGAAGTTGTAATCGAGATTGAGCACCCCTATTTTGGCTGTGTACGGGAAGAGGAATTTTGAAGTGGGGAGGGCTTGGAAATGCTCGAGGAGTGTTAGGGCATTTTTTTTACTCTTGGGAGCTAAGATGAATCAAATGCATGTATTTTTGATTTGAATTGAGGTGATATATCCCTCAATTTCTTTGAGATGATAGAGGATTGCTCTTTTTTTTGGCGATTTATCGCTATGGAGTGAGTCGCATGTCCATGTGGCTTGGTTTGGCGGGAGGAGTGTGTGGGAGGTGGCTTAAGGTTTGATTTGAGATGATCTCCTTGCTTGGATCCAAGGGGTGCTCAGTTTGTAAGGGAGGTGAGTTGGCTCACCTCCCACAGTCCATCAAGTCCCCCTTTTAGAGTGGGCTAGAGGTTAGTAGACCCCAAATAAGGTGAGTGAGGGCTGCCAAGTGATGGGAGAGTGGACTTTTCCAATTATGGGTGGAATCCGTTGTAAAGAAGGCTTGGCCAATGAATAATGGTTTAGATTGTACCCACTTGGCTTTTAAGCTAACTTTAGGCTGACCTAAGATTGGTTTGGGTCAGGTTTGATCAGTCTTCAATGGGTCATGGGTTGGTTTGATGGGTTTTAGGTCATATGGGTTCAATTTGGGTCATGTTGGGTTAGGTTGACTAATTAGTCAAATTGGGTCAAACCAAGGCTTGAGTTAGGTTCAAGTAATGATTTGAAATATTTTGGTTTAAATGATTTCTATCAATTTGGCCTAGGTTTGATTTTGTTTGGATCCATATAAGTCAAATGGGCTAAGTTGACCAATTTGATCAAATTGGCCAAATTGGCTTGGTTGGGTGTTGGTTTAAATTCAATTAGTTAATTAAAAATGATTGTAGGCTTTGCTTTGAATCAATTTGGATTTTGACCAATTTGACCTTTTAGGTCAATTTGGGCTAGGTTGGGTCCAATTGATCAAATTGGAGCTTTGGCCAAGTTCAACAATGGATTTGGAATGAACTTATGCCATTGGTTGCAATCAATTTGGGTTAGATCATGATTTTACCCACTTTGGCCTTTTAGCTCAATTTGGGTCAACTTGGGTCAAATGGCCAATTGGGTTTGGTTTGGCTCAATTGATGGTCAAGTCATGTTCAAACATTGATTATGGGTTGGTGTGAATCAGCTATTTTAATTAATTTGGTGTAGAATGAGTTTTGCTAGTTTATTTTTCATATGGGCTAAGGGTTAACTTAGTTAAATGACCAAGTTGACTTGGTTTGACCCAATTAAGGTGATTGATCATCCTAGGGTGATTGTTGATCATGATATGAGGTTTGGATGGCTTGGTTCAATCCAATTTGGGTTGGATTAGAACTTGACTCAAAAAGGTCCTTTAGGCCACTTTGGGTCAAGTGGACCTAAATGGGTCAATTGGCTTAATTTTGGCTTGATTCAAGTTTAGTTGAACTTATATATGAGCCTATGATTGAAATATAAATTGAACTGCTATCAATTTAGAGTCCAATAAACTTTGGCTCATTTTAAGTTTTCAAGATAAAAGGGCTAACTTGGACTTGACTTGGGTTGACTTGACTTTGGTTTGATGATTGTAAGTTTCACTTATATTTGGATAGATGATTGAAGAATGATTGATTCAAAGAAAATTTATTAGTTTTGACTTGATTTGGGTAGGATTTGGCCAAGTCTAAGGAAATGGCTTAAAAGGTTTGTATTAGATTTTGATTTGATTTTGGATCTGGTTTTGGCTATTTGAATTTATTTCATTTATATTTGGGAATATAAATGAAGATATAAATAATTCATGAGAAAATCACTTGAGTTTGGAGTGATTTTGAAGCAAATTCGACTAAGCAAATTTGACTAAGCTCATGAAGGTAGGTCACAAGAGCTTAAGTAAGAAATTAATTTAGTTTGATTTTATTTTGGTCATTGGAATATGGGTTTCATTTATATTTGTGAATATAAATGAATATATATTTAATTTATAAAGAAACCAATTTATTTTGGGTTGATTTGAATGAGATTTGTCCAAGCTTAAGGAGGTAGGTCCATATGGCTTAGGAAGGGTCTTGGTTGGATTTGGATTTAGTTTGGTTTAGTTTTGGTCATTTGGGCTTATATTTCATTTATATTTGTGAATATAAATGAATACATAAATGATTCTTGAATTGATCAATCAAATTTGGGTTGAATTGGGTGAAGATTTGGTTAAGTCTATGGAATTCAATCATAAGGTTTATGAAGAAATTTGGACTTGAATTTGATCATGGGATTAAATCATTTGAAGTTGGATTTGAATTAGAATTTGATAGTTTGATTGAAGGATTAAATTGATATTTGAGAAAATCAAATGAATTAGGATTGATTTGAATTTGGGTAAGGCTTAGTCCATAAGATGAAATACAAGGGCTTTGAAAGGGTTTTGAATTTGAGTTTGATCATAGATTTCAATCAAATGATTTGGAATTTAGATTTGGATTTGGAATATAAATTGGAATTTGAGGTTTGGTTTGATATTTTAATTTGGATTGGATTAGAGAGAGTGCATATGGATTAGGTTTAGGCTACAGGGTGGATGATTCCCTTAAATCTTAAGGCATGACCTAATCCTATGATTAAACCTAATAAGTTTCTAGGATTAGCTTAAGTGTCCACATAATCACTAAAAGTATCTTGAGACCATGGAATTCTTAGTGTCTATAAGAGTCCTAGATCTATATTGAGGAGGTTGAAGACTCACTCTAAAAGTGAGGTCAACAATAACCAATAAGATAATATCTATTTTAAGAAATAATAACATATTTATTAATATAATCAATGTCAAATGATAAGAGAAATGTAATAAAAAAATTAAAATATTTACCTGAATACCTATTTGGATTTGACTTAATTTCTAATATTATTGATAATTTAGTAGATGATGAGAAATGATTGTCATCCATTTCTTCACATATTTCAGTGAGATGATTTAATATAATCTCAAAATTTTCATTGACATTATAGAAATTTTGTTTAAGTTTTTTAACTTGTCCATTTGGAATCACATAAACTTTTCCAAGTACATTAGCAAACTTATCAACAATATCATCAAACATTATTGCATATATCTTTGCATCCTGTTCATAAAATAAAAGAAGTCAATGTAATTAAAGTAAATATTAAAATAATATTAGTTCTAAAGAATATAATATTATTCATCACTAACTAAATTGTATATAATGATTTAAAAAATTAAAATCTATTTAATAAAAAAATTAATTACTTGCACATCCATCAAAGCAACTTTCTGAAATTTTTGCTAACATGGTTTGAACTTTTTAATATTTTCTTTTTAGTCACTAAAACCTTTATAGTCCAATGATGTTGATGTAGTGATAAGTTTGTGATCATAATTGATGAATCCATAAATATTAACCTATCATAAAAATAAAAAAGGAAGTTAGTCATGTAAGCACATGCTTTAGAAATTAAAAAAGAATAATGATATTTTGATTAACAAATAATTTAAATAATATTATATCAAGAAAGATTACAACTTATTTGTATACCTTAAAATTACTGAGAAAATATTAATAGATCTTTGTATATGATATTTCTTGTATAATGACTTTGCTTTGATGCATATTTATCTGGTTTGATAAGTAATTTTGTATTGCTCATTAGATGTGTTGCGCCAGTCGTGGTGAGATTGGCCTGATCCAAGGCCATATCTACACCAAAGGGAAGGAGGAAACAAATTTGCTGGAAGCCATAATCACTGCACTGATTGAAGGTTGAAAAGACTGATTGTACTGAAATCACTGTATTTTTTGAAACATAATTGAGTCAGACCCTTACCTTGATATTTATCTTCAATCATTGACTTATAAATTTGATTTGGAATTTGAACCCACACTTAACAAATTTAGGTATGCTAAGTGGGGTTCATTAAATTTTGGAGAGATTTTTGATGTTTGGAGGAGAGACTTTGCCATATGATTTTGATTTAGAATTCATACTAACCAATTTAAGTAGGTAGGTTGAGTGGGGTTTAAATATTTGAAGAGACTTTTGAAGATATATATATATATATATATAGTATTTCTTGTTTGAAAATTTGATTTGGAAAACTTTACTTAGCAAATTTAGGTATGCTAAAAAGTTTTCAATTATATGTTTGAAAATTTTGTAGAAACATCTTTGTTTGTGATGATTAGTTATGTGTGTGATATATGTTGATTTGATTTGAAAGTGACGCTTTTACTTAACAAATTGGTATGTTAAGTAGATGCCAAATGTGTTTGATGTATGTGTTGATTTGAAAATAAGGCTCTTACTTAATAAATTTGGTATGTAAGTAGGAGTGAAGTGTGTTCATGATTTTTGAAAATGAGGCTCTTACTCAATAAATTTGGTGTGTTAAAGAGTCAAGTGTGTTATGATTTGAAAATGAGGCTCTTACTCAACAAATTTGGTATGTTAAGTAAGAGTCAAGTGTATTTATAATTTTTGAAAATGAGGTTCTTAATAAATTTAGTATGTTAAGTAGGAGTCAAGTGTATTTATGATTTTTGAAAGAGGGAAATCTATTTAACAAATTTAGGTATGTTAAATAGAGTTCAATTTATTTTTGTGATTTTTGAAAATGGGACTCTCATTTGACAAATTTGGGTATGTCAAATGGAGTTCAAATGTGTTTTGATATTCAAGACTTTGGAAAAGAGGAATTCTATTTAACAAATCTAAGTGTGTTAAATAGAATTCAATTTGTTTTGATTTTCCAAAAGAAATGAACTCTCATTTGACAAATTTGGGTATGTCAAATGTAGTTCAAATATATCAAGATTTTGTGTGTGATTTATTGCTTTTGAAAAGAGGGAAACTTCAACTCTAGTACATATGAAATATGTTAAGTGGAGTTTCAATTTGATGTCATGATTTTATTTGAAAATAGAATCTTCATTCAACAAATTCGGGTATGTTGAATGGAGATAGCCCTTTTCAAAAAAAAAATGTGCTTTTGAAAAAGGGATTTTAAAAATTGTTGATTTTGATTTTGAAAAGGACCTCCATGTAACAATTATGGGAATTGTTAAGTGAGGTTTGGCAATATGAATTTTGTGCTTTTGAAAACTTCTTATGAAGTTGGTGCAAATTTGTATGTGAATTTTGAAAAGTGTTTTTGAAAGTGTGCTATTTTGCAAAGAGGCTATTTTCTTAAATATAAGTTGAACCTTGCCTCACCAAGCTAGTGGTAAAGAGGTTCTAAATTTTTAGTCATCTCCTTTCATTAGTTAATCTTATCTTTCACCTATTGGGAGACCAATAGGGGCTTCAAGACCTACAAGGGGTGAGGTCCTAAAACTTAGAGGATGTTAGCTAGCTTTGCTTAAGAATGAAATAAACTAAGTGCCAATCAAAGGAAAGATAGTCTCAGACTCGTATAAAAAATAAGTCCACTATCGATGCTTGGAGATAATAATTATCTACTAGAGATGGAGAGAGGAATCCTCCCCAATGGAGATGCAGAAAATGGTGTTTATTTTTGGATATGTATATGGGGGGACACCACACAGATCTGAGGGTGTACTTATTAAAGTGATTGGGTATGACATTAAGGTATGACATACTATCTCAAAAGATAGAGACATCACCCTTCAATGGACCTAATCACCTAATAAGGACTCCTAAGGTATGATGTGTCTTCAAATATACCAAAAAATTTTCTCCTACTTTACATGGATGAATAAAGTAGGGTTTATATTAAATTAGGTTCTAAAGTTTTCTATGGAGGCAAGCCCCCATAGTTAATTACATCATAAGGAATGTAAATTCTATAGGAATACCCTCAATTAAAGTAGGCTATTATTATCTCCAAAGATTTCAACGATAAGACTATCAATAAATTGGCTATATTAGAAAATCAAATGGGATAGATCAAAAGGAGAGACTTATTATTGAAGCCAAAGGAGATGAGTAGGGAATGCTCATGATACTAAGAAATCTAGTGAGCATTTTAATCTACCATGTAGTTGGGCTTTATATGTTTAAAATTGAAAAGAGTTATTTGTTTGATTTGAATTTTATTAATTTGTTAAGACATATAATCCAACAATACAAGATTCTTAAAATGTCTAAGAGGTGAGAATTTATGCTTGTAGCCTGAAGGAAACAACAACCTCAGATCTTAAATATAGGGAGCTTTAGCAAAGGCTAAAGCATGAGCTAAATCTAAGTGAAGATGGGTATATGGTTTACTTCCACAAGAGAGAGTAAACCACTCAACTACAGGATTTATAACCACTTAGAGTGGTAGCCAGCTAACTCCTCTTATGCTTTAAAACCATGTAGACAAGTCAAATGATTTTGTAAGATAGTTGAGTTATTATTATTTAAAATGAAACTAAAGTTCTTAAACAAACTCTCTAAGATACTAGAGCATGAGTGGTATGAATAATGACTTAGTCTAATGCAAATCTTTTAATTTTATTTGATTTTGGACTTTTATTTTGACAAAGGCCATAGGATTGTCATATGTCTAAATGTATGTTGAAATGAGTTATGGGCTAAATCAGAGATAAATAGGTGTTTTCCACCATAGAGGAGACCCTTAAAGGTCAAGTCTTCTCCTATCGTGCAATGATGGAAACCCTCTCTTTGTAAGAGTGAAGCAATATGAATGCATGATATTAAACATATAACATTTAGTTAAGGGGTTGCTAAATCTTTAATTATCTTGATTTAATGCTTAGGCTTTATGTGGTATGCCTTAACTAAGTTTTGTTATAATTTTTTAAGTATGAAAGGACTTAATTTAAAGGTGGTTTCACTTCAAGTGCTTTAATTGATTTGCAAGTTTTAATTTATGTGACTTACACTTAGCAACTAATTATTATAAAGAGAGAAAAGAGAGGATTACTCTCTTTCATCCCTACCCTAAGTCACATCTAAAGCATATTAATTAAACTTAGTTCTCTTTAGTGAATGGCTTATTATATGTTTTAATTAATCCTAGGTTTAGGTTCACTTTAAATGGATTCATTCAATAAGAAAGGTATCTTAAGATTAATTGGAATTAATTACTATCACATGTCACATGTTCATTCATTTATTTCTATCATATGTAGCATGCATATGATTAAATCTTAATCATACATATATATACAATATGTTTTTAGCACACTTAAGTGAAATATGCATAAATAAATTTTGCAAAAGATGGGATTTTCACTCATTAGATAAATACACATTCAAATGTATAAACGTTTTAAGCAAGTACTTTGCCATTGTGAGCCTAGGGAGTGAGGTAAAAACCTCCTTGGGGCTACTTAAAGTTGTACATCCCGAAATATCCAGACTAGATATACCCGCCATTCTTAAATACATATAGATGTACAAATAACTATAAGAGTGGAAAACCATGCTAAAGTTGCATTTTTGAAATATTTGTGCATATGGAATAAAGTTGAAAAGGGAAGAATTTCATTCATTATCCAAATGCACACAAGTGTATAAAAATTATAAGCAAGTACTTCACCATTATTAACCAGGGGAGTGAGGTAAAGACCTCCTTGGGGCTACTTAAAGCCGTGCATCCTCGAAATGTCCAAACTAGATATACCCGCTATTATTAGATACATATGAATGTACAAACAACTATAATAATGAAAAATCATGCTAAAGTTATAATTTTTAAAATATTTATGCATATGGGATAAAGTCTTATCTAAATTATAGTATTGAAGCATTGAATGAAATCAAATGGAGTACATGTCGTTGTTAAATCAGGGAAGTGAGGTAATCAATTGACCTCCTTGGGGCTAACTAAAGCCTCGTATTCTAGGATGTCTAAGCTATTGTGGTGTTTATTTTTCATTTGGTGTTTGTTGGGTTAATTTATTGGTGGGGGGGAGGGAGGACACCACACAGATCTGTGGGTGTACTTATTGAGGTGATCAGGTACAACGTTGAGGAATAATATACTATCTTGAAAGATGAAAGTCACTACTCTATAATGAACCTAATTACCTACTATAGATTCCTAAGGCATGATGGGTCTTTGAATATACCAGAGATTTTTCCCTACTTTACATGGATGAGTAAAGTTGGGTTTATTTAAACTGGTTCTAAAGTTCCCTATGGGGCAAAATCTCATAGTTAATTATATCTTAAGGAAAGTGAATCCCTTAAGAATACTATTGATTAAAGTAGATGATTATTGTCTCTAAAGAATTCAAAGATAGGACTATCAATAAATTAGTTGTGTTTTAGAAAATCAAGTGGGATGGATCAAAAGGAGATAGTTATTATCGAAACCAAAGGAGATGAGTAGGGAGTGTTCATGATATTGGAAAGCCTAGTGAGCACTCCAATCTATCTTATGGTTAGACTTTATATTTTTGAAATTGAAGAGATTTTATATATTTGAGTTGACATTTTATTAGAAAGCTATGACTTATACACTAACAACACAAGATTGTTAGGATGCCTAAGAGGTGAGGATTTATGCTTGTAGCCCAAAGGGAAATGGTAACATCATATCCTAAATCTAGGTAGCTTTGACAAGGGCCAAATCATGACCTAAATCTAAGGCGAAAGAGGGTATATGATTTACCTCCATAAAAGAGAGTAAATCACTCTATTGTTGGACTTATTATTGCCTGGAGTGGTAGCCAGCTAACTCCTCCTACGCTTTAAATCCATGTATGCAAGTCATGCTTTCGCAAGATGGCTAGGTTGTTATTATTTAGAAAAGAAACTAAGTCTTTAAACCCACTCCCTAAGATGCTAGAGCATGAGGGGTATAAATAATGACTTAATCTAATACAAATTTTTATCAAATTTTATTTAATTTGGGACTCTTTATTTTAACAGAGGCTATAGGATTTTATATGCCTAAATGCATAAGAAGTTGATTATGGGCCAAATCAAAAGGAGCTTAATGCAATTGGCTTATGATTAATAGTTGACATATATATACTTGTAATTAACATAATTTCATCTATTATAATTGATTAATGGGCTTTTAAAAATAACTTTTGATTTAATAGTAATAATAGCCATACTTATTTTTAATTTAAATCACCACATGCAATTTGACATAAAAGAAAACATTTCATTTAGTTAATTTTAAAAGAAATAAATGCATGATTACATATGTTAAGCAAAAATTTAACATGATTGAAAAGAAATAAAGGAACATAAGCACATGATCTCATTCATTCCAATTAATTCCTAAGGATAATCATACTAAATAAGGCTACTTAAAATAAACCAAAATTCTTAAATGACATTTTCAATTTTGAGTTTGATTTGATTTAGGAAATGAAAGAGGTTTGCTGATCCTAGTCCCATTCCCCATGTGTGGGTTAATTTGATTTAATGAAGAAGTAATTAAGTGGATTTCATGGTTTAATTAGGTTAGGGTATGAAGTAAGCAAATTAATTAACCCTTGCTTATATCACTTTAAGTTAATTAACTAATTAGTAATGAGCCACTATGATATGAAATCACATGAAAAGTAAATTTGCAATGCTCATAAGAAATGAAAGAGGCCTAATGCAATTGGCTCATGATTAATATTTGAATAGGCTTAAGGGACCTCACTTAACTACTTTTATGGTTTTCTCACATATGTGAGCTAACCATAATTTCATTATCTCTCACTTTGGGATATTGAACACCCAAAGAGCTACTCAAGATTAGTTAAAGGTTGCTTAGGTATGAAGTAAATTTTAGATTGTGTTAATCAAGTTCGTTAATTAATTGATTGAATTCTTTATTTATATTTTGATTAGAATGATAAAATTAACTTAGGAAAATGGATCAAGGACAAGACCTCAATCCTTAACCTCTAAGTCACTTCAAACACTCAATTAGGTTCTAATTTTGTTTTTATCTTAGAGAATTAATTAATTGAGCAATTAGTTAAATCATTAATCATTAACTAATTAAATTCTAAAGAGTGAAGGAAACTTAGGAAATGAATTAGAAAAAATATCCCAAACACATTCCTTAAGCTCCCTTACTATTCAACAGAGGTAATTAGGCTTAAAAATTAATTAAACCACTATTCATTCACTAATTATCACTAATTAAATAAGAATATGATTAAGGCTTAATCATTTGATTTTCTTAATTAAGCAATCAATAAAATCCCAAAAAAATGGGAGAGGTGGAGGTCATCTCCCCAAACATCTATAGAAAGTTGGAGATCAATTGAAAAATTAATGAATAATTAAGCTAATTAAATTTCTAATTAAACTTTAATTAAGCCAAAATCATTGTTCAAAATTAATTAATAATAATTTTTCTAGATTTTACTCTCAAATATCTTTAAAATGAGCCCAAGTTTGTATTTTTTTGGATTTTTATAGGATTAGTTATGATTTTTAGAAGTTTTAGGATTAAAAATAAATTAATTAACCCTAATTAAAGCCTTAATCCCATCGAGCCACGTGGTGGCTGACACAGTGCACTTTTCCACATGGCGCGATCAGATTTGCTATTTAAGTTATCACATCCAAATGGTGACTTGGATGGCAGCGCACGTGGTAACTCCATGGATCGTCTGATCTAATAGACCGGCCACGATTAAAACCATGGATCTGAAGAAAAAAAAGACCGTTTCTACGTGATCAGATCAAGACCGTCTGTTCTAATCACGTGGAATGGACGTTCTGTGATTTATCTCCTTTTGAACGGCAAATGATGACTACTGTCCATCAATTATCACTCAATCAGAGCTCACCTGAGCTCGGATGGAGATGAAATCAATCCCATACCTTGGGGAAGCAAAATAAAGCAATCCAATGGTGGAAATCACATGACGTAACACTTTCTTTCACAAAAGACCAAGCTATTTTCATTCAAGGATCAATTTTAATGGCATACCTCACCGGAGCTTGTGATCGGTTCAAACAATTAAGAAAGCTTCATTTACTAGAAACGAAGCTCTGTTGAGCCGCCCAAACTTTGATTTGGTGTAGTTTGCTTGAAAGGCCAATCCACGACATGTAGGTGATAGGTCAAACTCCCACTTTCGATGGTCGAGAGATGATGAGAAATGATTCATTCTTGCTCATTTAGCTCCCAAGAAGGTGTGTACAAAGTTAATTGCACTTCAGTGGAGGTTTGAGCAAATGGCAATCGGGGGTGACCTCCCCTATTTTGATTTCATGTAAAACTGAGAGTGAGGATTTTGGGGAGCTCAGGAAACCTTGGAAATTGCTCTGGGATCTCTTTCCTTGGCTGCTAGAGTTGAATCGAGTGTGGTTTGAGTGAGAATGAAGGGGGTATACCCCCTCATTCCTTGGATCATATGGCAATAGATTTTTTTGGCTTTTTGGATCAATGGTTGAGATGGGGAGCTTGATTTGGGCAGAGAATCATGTTAGCTGGCTTCCTTTGAGTGGAGAAGGGTGTGAGAGTGGCTGCCATGTGAGTAGTGGGTGTTCTATGGCTTTCCAAGTGTTCCAATGAGAATGGGGAGGTGATTTCACCTCCTAATGAGTCATGGCAAACCCAACCACCCTTGGGTTAGGTCAGCCATTGTCCTAAGTGCCTAAGTGCCTAAGTGGACCTATGAGTGGGTGCCAAGTGGCTAAGGGAAGAAAATGACCCAATGTGCATGTGTCTTATCTCATGGGATGCTCTAAACCTAAGGGCAAAATAGTCATTTGGCTATGAGTTTGATTTGGGTAGATTTGAAATGGATCTAAAGTGGGTTAGCCCAAATTTCAAGTGGTTTGGAGTTTATTTGATTTGATTTGGCTTGATTTGACCTATTTAGGTCAAATTAGGTGAGGTTGGGTCAAGTTGACCAATTGGTCAAATTGGGTCAACCTAGGGGTTAGGTCAAGTTCACATGACTAATTGGAGTGTATTGGAGGCATTGGTTTGATTCAATTTGCTTTGGATTTGATTATGGCTCATTTGGGTTCATATAGGTCAAATGGGTCAAGTTGGCCAATTTGACCAATTTGAACAAATTGGGTTGGGTTTGGTGTTGAGTCAAGTTCAATTAGCTGTTGAAAATGATTGTAGGCTTTGGTTTATTTTAATTTAGATTTTAGCTAATTTGATCCTTTAGGTCAATTTAGGCTAGGTTGATTCAAGTTGACAAATTGGTCAATTAGGGCTCAATTATGGCTTTGGTAAAGTTCAATAAGTGATTTGGAATGAACTTGAGCCATTGGTTGTAATCAATTTGGATCAAATCATGATTTGACCCATTTTGTCCTTTTAGGCCAATTTGGGTTAACTTGGGTCAAATGATCAATTAGGCTTGGTTTGGCTCAAATGAATGTTTGGTCATATTCAATCATTGATTATGAGTGGGTTTGAATTAATAGTTTTAAACAATTTGGCATATGGTGGATTTTGGTTAGTTTGGGTTTCATTTGGGCTAAATGTTGACTTGGTCAAAGGCTAGGTTTGACTTGGTTTGACCTAATTTAAGGCAATTGATCTCCTAGGGTGATTGTTGGTTATCTTGTAGGATTTGGATGGGCTTAGTTCAATCCAATTTGGTCAGATTAGAACTTGACTCAATAAAGTTTCTTTAGGCCACTTTGGATCAAGTGAGCCTAAAGGAGTTAATTGGCTTGATCATGGCTCGATTCAAGTTTAGTTGAACTCATAAATGAGCCTAGGATTGAAATATAAAACCAATTGCAAGTGGTTTGGAGCCAAATCGATTTTGGTACATATGACAATTTCAAGTCAAATGGGTCAATCATGGACTTGACTTGGGTTTTGTTTGATAATTATGGTTTATTTTATATTTAGGTAAATGATTGTAGGAATGATTGAATCATGAATAAATCCATGAGTTTGAATTGATTTGGGTATCATTTAGCCAACTTCAAGAATTTGGCTAAAAAGGCTAAAATTAGAATTTGATTTGATTTGGGTTTCAATCATTTGGATTTGATTTATGATTTGGAATTTGATTGGATATTGAATTTAATAAATGAGAAAATCAATTAGATTAGGGTTGATTTGAATTTGGTTAAAGTTAAGTTGATAAAAGATAAAATCAAAGGACTTAAGAAGGGATTTTGAGTTTTGAATTTAATCATGAGTTTCAATCATTTGGATTTGAATTTGGAATTTGGATTTGAATTTGAAATTTGATTTGGAAGAAGGAAGCAAGGATTTGGTTTGAGCTATAGGGTAGGCAAGTTCTTCTAAATCCATAAGGCACAACCTATCACTATGGCTAACTCTTCTATGTCTCTAGGTTAGGTTAAATGTTCACCTAATCACTAGAAGTGTCTTAAGACTAAGGAACTCTTAGTGTCTATAAGAGTCCTAGATCTATAATGAGGAAGTTGAGAGCTCACTCCAAAAGTGAGGTTAACAAAAGGTGCCCAATAGGTGTGGTGTGACTAACAAGGCACACCACACATATTGGTGTTGATTGAGATGATCAATAATGTCCGAAGGATTGCAAAAACTAACAGGAATGATCTACTCCTACACTCGAGATGTAGAAGGAATCAAGATCTTAGTGCATTGCAACTCCACTCATGCTAAGGGCATAAGGGAGGAAGAAGGGATCCACTAAGGGATCAAGCATGTGAACCTTTCACTAAGGAAACATGTTCAGGTTATCCACTAGGGATAAGGGGTTAGGATTTGAATGCAAGATATGATTAATATAGAGTACCCACTGGGGATAGATGCATGAACCTTCCATTAGAGAAGAAGGTTCAGGTTATCCACTAGGGATAAGGATTTGATGAGATTTCTTTTGAGGGTGCACTCGATGGGAATGCAGGTTTGAATTGGATTTAATTGACTCCACTGGGGGAGGTTGGGTTGATTGATGTCTCACTAGGGAGAAGTTGGTTGATTATTTATTTTATGTTTAAATTTTGAGATGGACCTTGTAGGTTTTCATGGGTGCGAGAAGGGCTATGTCTTGGCTATCTGTTACCAATCCAAAAGGGTAGTCCACCAACCATATGGTAGAACTATCTGACCTAAGGGGTTGCCCTTCGGTGACTGTGCTAGGAAGAAAGCATACCAGACTTACATCTCCAAAATCAAGGGACAACGGCTAGGGTGATCTGTTGGATGCAACAAATCAAACTCGACCTAAGGCGACCATTGAGTGAATGCTATGGGACTTATATCTTCTCGGAAGTAGTCAAGATAATGTCATTTGATTGAATTGCAATTATTTTAATTTTATTTATTTTAATTTTATGGATCCTGTCGATGTGCGATGGATCCACTAAGAAGGAGCTAATATCAGCCTAGACATGTCTTAGATTTACAAATCCAAAGAGATAGTCTACTGACCATGGGGTAGAGCTAACTAACCTAGGGGGTGTCTTTCAGTGTGCAATGGCCAAGTTAGGAAGAAAGTGTGGGGACTCACATCCCCCTGCATAAGGAACCACTAGGGCAATCGGTTGCTTCCGCAATAAATTGAACCCAAGGTTGCTGGTCAGTGCACAACGGTCGTGCTGGAAAGAATGCGTAATGGACTTATATCTTTTAAAGCAAAGATGACCACCAGGGTGACTCGTTGGTGGCACAACAAGTTGAACCGACTGGGGTGAGAGAGAGTGACTGGACTTATCTCAACTCAAGGTAGTCAGGCAATTCCTATATAGAGTTTTGCTAACACTGCCATAAAGATAGGATGCCTACTTGGGAAAGGGTTCTCTAAGGGCTTGAATTCTTAATCCATAAGAGAAGATTATTTTGTTTATTTTATGTTATCGTGGACTCTATTGGTTTATGAAGGACCACACCGAGAAGGAGCTCATATTAGTCTAGTCCTATCTTAGACTTACTAGACCAAGAAATAATCTGCATATCTGCAAGACAAATTCTCCAATCACAGGGGTGGTTACTTGGAAAGGAGAACTATCCAATTCAAGAGTAACCAGGGTAGTGTCTAAATAGGGTGGCTAAGAACGTGATCTAAATAGAGTGCCCACAGGGGAGGTACTGCTAGGAGCATTATCCAAAATCTTGTAAAAGAAAGCCTATAGATATACGATGGCCAACTCAAGGAGAAAGCGTGGGGACTCACATCTGCCAAGAGTGGTGTATCCACAGGGTGGTAGCCATCAACATGGCGATAACCAACCAACCTAAGATGCCCATTGGTGTGCAACAATCAACCTAGAGAAAGGCGTGTAAACTTACATCTCTCTAAAGCAGGACTAATCAGGATGAATAGTGGGGGCTATGACCTGGGGAGACTACTAAGCGAGGAATCTGTAAGGACTAAACCCAGCTTGAAGTAATCAAGAGAGAAAGAGGAGCCCGGGGACTTACCTAAACCTCAAATATACTTGACTTAGTCGGTGCATGATGGCTAGTCCAAAGAAGAAAAAGCATGTACATTCTCTTAAATAAAGTCAACATGGGGTAGCTTACTGGCTGTGTAGTAAGGCCTACCAAACTAAAAAGGTGCTCGTTAGTTTATAATGGTCAAGTCAAGAAGAAAGCGTGGGGACTCACTCCCCCAAACAAGTGACCACTGGGGTGACACACTAACAAGGTAGCATATCGGCCTGACCTAGAGCAGTTTGATATGTGTTCATTTCTATTATGAAAGAAGGAATAAGAAGCTGGGTTCTCTTACACCTACCCTAAACACGTAGAAGAATGGATGAAATGGCACTGCAAGGGCAATTGTGACTCCACCAAGAAAGGATGCTGCTTGGGTTCTCTTACACTAAACTTAGTTATGCTAGTCAAAATATGATGCCTCTTGGTTTCTCTTACACCTAACCTAGGAGCACTGGAGGATCATTTGTAGTTTGTATTTATGTTGTGGAGGGATAGGATGCCGCTCAAGTTCTCTTACACCTACCCTAAACACATCATGGGAATCACAAGTGAAAGATACTTCTAACACATAACAGATGAAATTTGATATGTAAAGAAGTTTATTGATGATTATTTTCAAATAAGATTTATGGATAGTATTTCTTTAAGTAGAGCCCATTGATTGGAAGCATCAGATGCTCTCCCTTATAATTTATAAGTTGATAAGATCATCCTTTGTAGGCCTTCTCTATGGAAAAAGGGCCTTCCTAAGTAGGTTCAAACTTGCCTCCCATCTTTTGATGGATAATAATTGGTCTCCTTAGAACTAAAATGAGCTCTACTACTTGAAAAGCTCTAGAATACCAATTTGTTGTGAGCTTGAATCATTTTGGCATTTATATAACTCAAGGTATTGGCATGCTCAGAGGCATCTCTCCTCCAAACCTTTGAGCTCTTCCAACCGTAACTTGGCATTCTGCTCTATTATGATCATACTACTCATGGTTATCCTTAATGATGGGAGTTGGACTTCTAATGGTAGAATGGCTTATAACCCATACACTAAGGAGAAAGGGGTAGATTGAGTTGGAGTTTTGTATGTGGTGTGGTAAGCCCACAAGGCTTCAACTAATTCCTCATGACACTATCACTTGTTGTCATTGAGTGTCTTCTTCAATATTTAAATGAGAGTTTTGTCAAATGCTTCTGCTATATCATTTGCCCTTGGGTAGTAGATGATGAAATATCTCTAATCTATGATGTGTCTCCATGTAAAGCTGTTGATTTTAGTGCTCTTGAATGGTACTCATTATCGACATAATTGTCGAGGCACCCCAAACCTATATATGATATGGTTCTAAAATTGGAGCACATGTCGAGTTGTGACCTCTAAGTGGATTGATTCCACCCACTTGGAAAAGTATGGTAGTTAGAATGAACCGGTGACCCTTGGAAGAAGGATGATTAATTAGACCAACTATGTTGGTATCCCAACACTCAAATGACCATGAGGACAATGTAGGATGTAGAATGTTGGGTGGTTGATGTAGAACCATACTGTATACCTGACATTGGTGGCATCTCCTAGCTACATCCATGCAATCTGTAATCATCTAAGACTAGTAGTATCCTAGTCTCTTGATCTTGGCTTTCATCTTCAGACCGGATTGATGTGTTCCGCATAAACTTGAGTGTACCTTGATCACGATCTTATGAACTTCATGTTTGTCCAGAAAATGTAACCACATATGATCGAAGACCGCCTGTAGAAGGTGCCACCTACGAGGGCGTAGGAAAGGGCTCTCTGCTTCACCTAATGTGCAAGTGACTTCTTTTGAGATAGTTTACCTATATTTAAATAATCCATGAATGGTTGCCTCCAATCTGACTCCTCATCCTTTTTTGCAATGGTAACCTCCCCTTCAAGAAAGAATCTCTCGATGAGTTCAATGTCAATAAGGGATAAGACTTGTCTATTTTAGACCCTTATTGCAATGGACTCATCTTCTGGACATGCCAACTCTTTAACAAGCTTGGCTAATGCATCTACTACTGTGTTCTCTCCCTGAGGAATCTTGTAGATGGTAACCTCTGGGATTTGGGCCAACAACTCCATAGTGTACTTATGGTAATGATGGAGCTTATGCTTTAGAACCTTATAGGACCCAACGATTTGGTTGATGACAAGCTGAGAATCCCCAAAGATGTTGATAAACTAGATGCATAGTGCAATGACTAACTCCACTGCAATTAGAGCCTCATATTTGGCTTCAATGTTGGTACATGGGTTGGACAGATGATATGAGAATCTCATCACATTGCGGTTTGGAGAAAGGAGAACTATTCCTACCCCTGCCTTTTCTGAAAGAGTAGATCATGGTTCTTCTCCTTTCTGAAAGGAAGTCACACCATCAAAATACATCTCCCAATGGTGAATGCTATCCCCTAAGTTCATGATTTGTTCATCGGGAGGTCATCAGCGGGGAATCAAAAGTGGGTGTGTTAAGAAAATCAAGCAGAAAAGAGGGTACGAATGTGATGTCAAATTATGATAAAATTATGGACCAATGCACCAACCGTCCTGCTAGCATCGACCGTATCATGAGATATTGTAGTGGATTGATATTGGAGATTAGATTCACCTTATGAGAAAGCATGTAGTGTTGTAGCTTTTGGGATGCAAAGATTAAAGCTAGTAGCTTTTAATAGGGTAGTAGAAATTATTAGATGACCGGGTAGAGAGAGCATTTTCTCATCATTGATTTGAGCCAACAAAGTGCCAAGGAAGTCATCTAATGCAGCTGTGTAGAGGATCAATGGCTTGCCCAGGATAGGGGATGCTAGAACTGGCGGTGTCATCATGTAGTGCATAATGTCTTCAAAAGTATGCTGACACTTATCATCCCATTTGAACTTGGCATCCTTTTTGACAAGAGTTGAGAATGGCTAGCATCTTCCTAATAAGTTAGATATGAAGCATCTTAGATTTGCCAACTACCCTTGAAATGATCTGAGTTGAATTAGACTTTTAGAGGTTGGCATTTCTAAGATAGTCTTGATCTTCTTTGATCTCTATTCCGGTGACAACAAACTCAAGGAATTTTCGAAGTTACTCAATGCACACTTCATGGGATTCATTTTGAGGTTAAATTATCTTAATTTCAAAAAACTACTCCCAAGTCAAAGATGGTCTTCCTTTTCTTTGATTTTGACTACTAGATCATCAACATAGCATTCAACTTGATGATGAATGAGTTCATTGAAGATCTGAGTCATGGCCATTGGTATGTAGCACCGATATTTTTAAGGCCAAAAGGCATGACCTTATAATAATAGATTCTGATATGAGTTCAAAAAATAGTGTTTATTTCATCCTCGGGGGCCATCTTAATTTGATTGTAGCCAGATGACCCATCCATAAAGAAGAATACTGTATGAGATGAGGCAATGTCCACCATCAATTCAAGATATAGTGGAAATTCATCTTAGGACATGCCTTGTTCGATCCCTAAAATGTATATGCAAATTTGGCCATTCTTTTCTTAACCGGGATGACACACTAACTGTGTAGGTATATTTTTCTTCCTTGATAAAGTCAATATCTATCAGGTTTTTGATTTCAAAAGTGATCTGTTGTTCAATTTCTAATCCCATGCGTCTAGGAGCCTGCTTGATAGGGTTAGTATTAAGTTCTATTGTTAATTTGTGGACTGCTATGTCAGGAGATAAACATGGAATTTCTTCATAACCCCATGCAAAATAGTTCTTAAACTCAACTAATAGCCTAACTAAGTCATTGGTTTCTTCTTTATTTAACAACTATGTACGTGTGGATCTTCTTTGTTCCTAAGTTGATTTCTTTGAGTTCATCAATGGTTGATCCGATTTCTTCTTCAAACTCGTAGTGCATCTTGACTTCGCTCATTTAGGTCATCTCAAGTTTCTAAACATGCCTCCTCATAAGAGTTAGCATGATTTGAGAAGAACCTATTAGACCCAAAATGAGTGGTGATGACTAGGCAATGGTTGTCATCATCGACTGGACCCATTGTGCCGAATCTTAGTCATGATCTTGATTGAGAGTGTCTGCTTTGGTTGCCCCATAATTTGTCAAAGTAGTTTGACCTCTGTTTAGACCAAGTATGTGGGATTAATCCCTTCTTTGCTAAGTTAATAACATAAGGTGAATACCAATCAAAAGGTAATTGTATTAAATCTTTATATGAATCATCCTCAAGTTCTACATCGGCTTCTTGACTTGAGGATGATTCTCCCAACAAAAACCTCTTTGGCCTAACATCTGTGGATGATAAGAGGGCCTCCTTAACTATAAAACCTTTAACTTTATAGAAGGAAAGTGAGGTTAGAGCTAAAGTTTCAACCGCTGAATGTTTTACATAATGATGATTTGGATACACTCATGCTTTGCTTGGAGGCCTGGTCTTCACCACTGTCTGGCTCGAATGTCATCTCCAAAGGGACCCGCTGAGAGGGGTTGGTCGGCGTATTAATCACATGAGACTCATCCCCTGAACTGGACTCTAAGTCTATGTGGATAGCGGGTACTATGAGTCGGAACATAGTTCTGGTGGCCACTAGCAAGGAGGTCTTCCACCTCTAGAACCGCCTATACTACCTCTTCCTCTACCTGTGGAGGTCAAGTCATCCCACTCATGTGTTATGGAGGAATGAACTGTAGAATCTAACATCCTCTACCTCTTCCTGTCTATTCTCGCCACTTGTACTTTCTTTTCTTTTCCTTTTTCTTTTCTTTTCTTTTAATTTCTTTTTCTTTTTCTTTTGTTTTTTTCTTTTGATTTTGAACTTTCACCAAGTTCATGAGAATAAACCTTTTGATTTAGAGGAAGATAGTAGGTTGCATCTTTATAAATCTCAACCTCTCTAACTAAGAATGGCTTCAAGTCTCCTTTGACACAATACTTGATTCCACCCTTTCTGAACTTAATGCACTGATGCAAAGAGGATAGAACCGTGTTGTTTGCATATATCCAAGGCCTACCGAGAAAAATAGTGAAAGATGTATCTGAATCGATTATGTAGAACTTGGCTTATGTCTTCCATTCATTTATCTCTAGTGGTAACACTATGGAGCCTAAAGCTCTCTCACCTTATTTGTTGAATCCTCTCAACATCATCCGATCTCCTCAGAGTTCAGAGATGTCGATCCTCAGGCATGGATTTTAGACTCATAATGTTTCCAGACGATCAACTAACACCCTATAGAGTCTGAATCTTTCCATATCCATTGTGATGTAGAGGGGATGGTTGTGCTCCATTATCCCCAAAAGAAGGTCTTCATCGATGAATGTAACTCCCTGGGCTTCTCTTTAAAAACATGCCTCCTCTCTAATAGTGGTCAACTGAGCTAAGCATATTTTTGGATCAACTTGTTTGCCACTACGAAGGTTGACTTTAGTGACTTCATGAGATGGTTTAGTGTAAAGTTCTACTTGCTAATCAGGTTCGCCTACAACTTCTCCTACAAGATCATCGGAGTCAGATGACTCCAAATCTATCTTAATGGGTGAACCCGTGTGTTTTAGGAAGGGGTAATCCATTTCAAAATCAGAAAGGAGTGGATCAAAATTGTTATAATTATTAGTACTTTGAGAGCTTTATATAGGAATGAAATCATCAAGATTATCAAAAGTAGAGAGAATGTTAGCAAAATTAGTCTACTTCTTCATTGATTTCTTAGATTTAGATGAAGGTACAAATGTAAATCAAGTAAAAGTGAGTGAGGATTTGGCACCCACCTACATACAAGATGATAGAAGAAGAACTTGAAGGAACTGTGGTTGCACCACTATGAATGTTGGACTCTCATGGTTACTAATGTACTATCTCTGCAAGTGGAAATTGATCAGCTATTTACCCTCAAGTTTCCCTAGCAACTTGAAAAAACCTTCCTTATTGGAGGTTTGATGCTTAGACACCGCAAGGGTAACTTTCTGATCTTAGAAATTATTTTCTTGGAGGTTCGGTAAAGGGAGATATCCCAATCTTCCTCTATCTTGAGAAGATCACGTGTATCCCCAAGGATTACATATTGACATCTTTTTTACAATGAGCCCTCAACCCCTCCATCTTAGACATATGACTTCTCTTGGACTTTAAGAGTTCCTTAGTCTTAAGACACATCTAGTGATTAGTGGACACTCAATCTAGCCCTAAAGACTTAAGAGTTAGCCATGAAGGTCATGCCTTGTGGGTGTTAGGAAAATTTGCCTACTATAGAAACATTCTTCACTTCCTTCCTTCAAGTCAAACTCCAAATCAAATCAACATCAAAGCTTAAATCAATTCCAAAAATTGATTTTCTCTAAACTCAAATCAATGCCAAATGAGTGAAATCCATGATTGAAATAAATGACTTAAGCTCATGATTGAAATTCCAAGTCAAAAATATTTCCTAAGTCCTTTGATTTCCTCTCATGGACTTAGCCTAAATCAAGTTCAAATCACATCAAATTCATGAAATTTTCAAATAACCCATTTATATTCTCATTTATATTCTCATATATAAATGAAATATAAATTCAAATCAATAAAACCAATCCCAAAAATCAAATCCAAATTCTAAAAATCTTTCCTGAGTCCTTTGATTTCCTCTTATGGACTTATCTCAAATCAAGTTCAAATCACTTCAAATTCATAAAATTTTCTCATAACCCATTTATATTCTCATTTATATTCACATATATAAATGAAATATAAATTTAAATTAGTCAAAATAAGTCCAAAAATCAAATCCAAATTCTAAAAATCTTTGCTAAGTCCTTTGATTCCCTTTTATGGACTTAGCTCAAATCAAGTTCAAATCACTTCAAATTCATGAAATTTTCTCATAAACCATTTATATTCTCATTTATATTCGCATATATAAATAAAATATAAATTCAAATATCCAAAAATCAATTCAAAACTCAAACTCAAACTCATTCAAAATCCAACCTAAGTCTTTCAAGTCAAAATCTTGAACTTAGCCAAATCAAACTCAAATCAAGCCAAACCCTTGATTTTTCTTCATGATTCAATCAATCCTTCAATCATGAATCCAAATATAAACACAAACTTCAATCACTTAACCAAAACTCTATTCAAAAATCAAACCCAAGTCAAACTCATGTTCGCCCTTTGAATTTGAAATTGTCAAATGAATCAAAACCCATTTGACTTCAAATCTCTTGCAAATGGATTTATATTTCAATCATAAGTCCATATGTGAGTTCAATCAAACTCAAATCAAGCTTTGACCAAGCCATTTGACCCACTTAAGCTCACTTGACCCAAAGTGATCTAAAGTATCTCTTTTGAGCCAAATTCTAATCCTAACCAAATTGGATTGAACTAAGCCCATCTAAGCCTCTCATCATGATCAACAATCATCATGAGATGATCAATCACTCAAATTGGGTCAAACCAAGTCAAACCTAAGGGTTGACTAAGTCAACACTTAGCCAAAATTAAACCCAACATAGCTAGAACCCACCATAGGCCAAATTGATTGAAACCATTAATCAAAACTCATTCATGACCAATGTTTGAACTTGCTAAGTCAACATTTTAGCCTAACCTAGCCCAATCGACCACTTGACCCAAGTTGACCCAACTTGACCTAAAAAGATAAAATGTGTCAAAACTTGATCTAAGCCAAATTGATTGAAACCAAGGGGTCAAGTTCATTCCAAATCACTTATTGAACTTGACCAAAGCCTCAATTGGCCAACTAGACCCAACCTAGCCCAATTGACCATGAACCCAACTTGACCTAAAAGGTCATATTAAGCCAAAAATAAATATAAACCAAATTGATTGGAAACAAAGATACCAATCCATTTCATATGACCAATGAAACCTAAGACAACCCATGACCTAAACCCAAATAGGTCAAATGGGTCAAATTGGTCAACTTGACCCATTTGACCTAAATGAACTCAATTGAACCAAAATCAAATATAAACCAAATTGAATCAAACCAAAGCCACCAAAATAGTTCAAATGGTCATATGAACTTGACCCAATGGTTTGACCATTAATTCAATTGTCCTTGATCCAAGTTGACAATTTGATCTAAATGGTCCATGAGCCAAATCATATCAAACCAACTCTAAATTCAATGAAACTTGGCCTAACCCATTTTTTCAATCATACCAAACATATTCAAATTGAAACTCAAGCCAAATGACCATTACCCCTCGGCCATAGGGTAAATTTTGGCCAAATTCACATGAAATTTGGTCAAATCCTCTTCATGACCACTTGACACCATCTTAGTGGACCAAGTGGACACTAGTTAGTATGGTGCACCTAACCCATTAGGTTTGGGTCAACCCAACCCAACCTAAGGCTAAAATGGACCACCTCACTTGAAATTAAGCACATGGAATCCCTCCTCCACTTGAATTACGCACATGGGAGCTTCACCACTCCACTAATCTGGCCAAAATAAATGCAAGGGCACCCATAAATGGCGTAACAACCCATTGCATGAGGTGTATTGACAAAAAATGGTAAGATCCTTCAGTGATTGCTCTAGGAGATATTAATTTCATTTGAATTCATGACTCTTTTGATTTGATTGAGCAAAGAAAGCCAAGAAACCATTTCCAAGTCTCCATAAGCTCTCCCAAGTGATTTGAACTTCTCCATTTTTGGATTTTCTCAAATCGAGAATAGGGGAGCACAAGCCAAATTCAATCTCACTCCACACTCAATACTAAGCCAATTCACTTTGCAAGCTCTATCAAAGAACTCAATTGAGTTCACCAAAAGCTTTTTCCAAGCTCCAAAGTCGAGGGAGGTACCATTTTGATCAAAGACGCAAGGAGTTGAAGGTGGACTTGGCCCATAGAAGGATCTACCCAATTTAAACACCTCAAAACAAGAATTCATCTCCACTATTAAAAGCTACTTCAAGGGAATGAGCATTGGTGATATCCTAGTGAGGTAAGCCATTAAATCAAGCTTAAATTAGATGTGGTGTGGTCCTTGTGGAATTTCTACCATGAAAATCTAGTCGTTGGATGTTATCTCTTTGCATGGCTGGTTGAATTTTATTTAAACATTATGTGATCTTCCAAGATGGATGGTGGCCATCTAAGGGAAGATCGAGAAGAATCATCATATATTCATGCATTTTGGATGGATGACCATGATTAAATATAAGATCCATTATCATCCAAGAATGTGGATCAACCATCCGATCCTTAATGACATGGGAGAAGAAAATGCTAATCACCAAATTACTATGTGACAAGTTAAATAGCCTCTCCTATTGTGCCATGTGGAAAGTGTGCGCCACATCAACCTCCACGTGGCGTCGACGGGATTAGCTTTTTAATTAAGGGATTAATTACTTAATTAATCAAGGAAATTTCAAATATTTATATCTAAGTGCAATAAATCAAAAAAATATGAAATAAATTGCATATGAAAGATATTTGAATGTAAAATATTATAAAATTGATTTTGATGGATTTTGAATAGTGTTATTTTCTGAATTTAGGTTTTATTGGGAATTTAATTAGCTAATGCATTATTCCATTAATTAATCTCAAAATGTGTATTTAGAATGACTTCTATCTCCTAATTTTCTTGGATTTATTAATTAATTGTAATGATTTATTATAATTGCTCTCCTAATGTAATTAAGCTTAATTAAGTATGTAATCAATGGATTAATCCTTGATTAAGTTAATTAAGGTTTTTTTAAATGAACATGAGGTTTAGGGAATAATTTTGGGATGTTTCTCTTAAGCTATTCCTTAAACACCCCCTCGCTTCCTTAATTCAAACTTAATTAAAGATTAATCCACTAATTACTTACCTAATTAATTTGATAAAATTCTAAAACCTTCCAGAACTTAACTAATCCATCTTGGGTAGAGCTTAGGTTTAAATAACCTAAGTAAATTAAGGAAATTAAAATATAACTCACATGTGTGAGAGGGGTTATGAAAGTACTTAAATTAAACACTTTAGTTTAATTAATCATTAATCGTGAGCAAATTGCATTAGACCCTTTTCTTTAGGTGCATTAAATTTAAATTCCTTGTGTGATTTTATGTCATATCGCTCATACTATTTGATTAAGTATGCTAAGGGGATGTAGGTAATACACACTTAATTCACACCTTAACCTAAATAAAATATAAAAATCACATAATGATCCTAAGAACAAATTAAATTAACTCACATAAGAGGGAAATGGGTTAGGACCAGCAAACATTCTTTCACATTCCTAAATCAAACATAAAGAAAATTTAAAATAAAAAATCACATTAAACAAACTTTGATTCACTTTGAACTTTCTAATTTCATAGGAATTATCTTTAGGAATTAATTAGGGTGATGAATTTACATTACTTTCATCACTTTATTTCTTTCCTAGCATGCTAAATGTGTATGTCATTTGAAAATCATGCATTTATATTTTTAATCAATTTAAAAATGAAATATTTTCTTTATGTCAAATTACATGTTTTGGCTAAAATAAAATATGGATGGCTATTATCACTATTAAATCTAAAATTATTTTGAAAACTTATAAATTCAAATATCAAAACTAAAAGTGTGCTACCTATAATTATTTATAAGCTTGCATGTGGATATAAATATGAAGATGTTCATAGTGTGGCTTTCCTTCTCTTTTCTTTTAGCATAGTTTTGAGAAGGATTTGACAAAGTATACAGTTCATTTGAAAAGAACACAACACTTATCTAACCCCATTCCTATTCATTCCTGTACTATTACTTAAGAAGGACATCCACACTTGTACATATAAATTGCATAAACAAAATAAACTAACAAATACAAACTTTTTGCATCTTTCTTTTTTTGTTCATTTATTTTGTACATGTGTTTATATTTAAGAAAAGTAGATATTATGATTAATGGGTTGTGAGGCTTTAAGTAGCCCTAAGTAAGTCTTGAACATTGAACAATGATGTAAATTATGCCTTTCATATATAAGATGTGGCGAATAAATGGATAAAAGAAACCCCTTTTGTAATTAATGAAAATCATGCATCGTAAAGCATTCCAATTTTTTAAGTAACATTTATTAGCATTCATCATAAAGTGTGCTAAACATTTCTATTTGTATGTATAGATATGCTTAGGACGCATTAATGTGCATGCTATACTTGTTGGGAAGAAATGAAGTGATGTGTGTTTTGTGATATTTCACTTAATCTTAAAATGCTTTTCTTTTTGAATAGGTTTGTTTAGAAAAAAAATTATAAACTCAGGATTAATTAAAACACATAATAAAATATTCACTAAACAAAACTAAATATGAGTCTACTTTAGAAATTACTTAGGATAGGGAAGGAAAGAGAAGTTCTCTTCTCTGTTCCCTCTCTTTACAACTTAGTAATTAATTATAGGTTCATTCAAACTTAAACAAATCACCAAATAAAAATCAACAAAATCAACCAAACAACTTGAATAAAACCATCCATCTAAATTTAACATTTTCATACTTAGAAAATCTAAATCTTAAATTCATAGCTAAGCATACCACACAAACCTTAAATAGCATACACATTAGGCTAAGTCACAATTTCTAGCTTTAGGTTAGGGCAGTGCATGGCTTGATATTTATTTTTATTTTGTGATGTTTTGTTTTAGTCTGGATGTTTGGTTGTATATGTGTAGAATAAATGGTAGGATGATTTAGTCTAATAATTATCTTCTACAGGAGATTGTGCTTAAGGGGCGCTGTAATAAAAATATAAATGTTTTTGTTGTGCATGTGCTTCTACTCCTAAGCGTAATCCAATACTATGTTACCTATGTGTGGGGTGCTAAGTCCAATATACATGCTTGAGATTTGTATGGTTTATTCAACTAATCTTTATTTTACAGGTGTTAGTTAGATTTACTTTTCCTCTTCATGTAATTTTTACAATTAGAATTTTAGAATGAATGTTATGGGGGATTAGGATGAGCATTGGTCATAAGATTACATCTTATGTATCATGCGAAGCCTTTGGAGCAACCACATTCCAATCATCCAAAAGAAGGAACCAAGAGAAGAAACAAAAGAAGAAGTAAGAAAAAAAAAGAATGAAGAAATAAAGAATGAAGACCCCCATAACATGAAACCTTGCTTTACTTTTCCATAAGAAAGGGAAGAATCTCATTTTACATATGTTGACCCATTATCTTTAGAGTCCTTATTGGTGATTCTGGTCCATTGGCTTCTACTATCTCTGAGATGTACACTCTCCTTGATGTCACACCCGATCATCCTAATAAGAACATCTGTGGATCTACATGGTGTCCAAATGGAAACAATATATTTCTATCTTCATTTCTATCCACATAGATTGAAGATGGAAGTATACATCTTAGAAAAATTGAAATGAATATGAAATTTTTTTCACCACATTACCCTAAAGAACTAGAGGGTTATTCTAATACGTATTCTTAGGGTTGAAAATAACACTTGACTTGTAGCTATACTTAAGCCGGTCCATCAAAGCAATCTTCTGGCATGTGGTGGTAGGGGAAAAGTTTGGATCATAACTCTTGCATCCTCTAGCCTCCTAGGCTCTAACTAAAATTAGGCATCTTTAAGAGGTTATTAAAGATCTTCTACCTCCCTCTTGAATGAATAAGGTTTATTCAATTTGTCAACAAGTAGGTAAGTGATGAACACGGTGGTGGATAGGAATATTATCTTGCTATGGATGGGGATATCTGAAGCGGTGGTAATGGAGGCGACTGTGGAAATTGAGGTGGTTGATATGATGGCCAAGTGGTGGCAAAGGAGGTGGTAGAAGAGGCTGTTGTGCTCAAGGTCTATCTAACTGAACCACAGGCTACTTCCCTAATCAACTACGATTTTTTTTCAAATGCCTACTGCAGGCTTGGTTGGTGATCTTGGAAAGGTAACTATTTGACCTCTCCTTGTAGACTAGCCGCCTTATTGATTAATTTCTCAAATGTCTTAATGGTGAAACCTTTAAGAATGAAGGTGATCGGGCCATGCATATTCTTGAGTAAAATTTTGATGGCATGTGTTCAAACAGCTGTGGTTCATATTTCATACTTAAATTATGTCATCTAAGAATGTAATCAATAAGGGACTCACCGGGGTGTTGTTGAGCTACAATGAGATCACCCACAATTACCCATTATTGAGCTCCATCAAATTTCTTAATAAAAGAGCTGCTCCAACTCAGCAAATGTCTTCATTGAACCATTGGATAGTTTAACATACCAATCAAATGTGATGCATGTCAAGCTACTGATGAAGAGGTGAAATAAGAGTGCATCATTTCCACTAACATTGCAACATCCAGACCACGAAATGTGCTGGTTGGGGTTCCCACTACTATAAAAATTTTGAAGGATGGAGGCACAAAGTCCTGGACACCATTAAATTCCTCAGGTAGGGTCTACCCTTTGGAACGATAAGCCACTTGGTGCTTGCATCCCTCACCTGTTGCTCCATCATATGTTTGATGTATTTTTAATGCATGGAGGTACTATTCACCACCTTCTTATGCAAGCTACCATTGTCTCCCTTTGCAAGAATGCATCTAAGATGATCCAAAGTGTCAACTCAACTCATATCTTCTGAGAAGGCTATGAAAGCTGGAGATTCTATAATCACTACCATCAACTCTTCGATCTTCTTCCCAATTTGATGAATATGATAATCCCTCTGCCTAAGCTGGTGGAGGAGGTGCGAGTTTAATGAACAATATCATCCTCTTCAACTACAATACCTTCCTGACTATGCTGATCATTTTGAAGGGAACTCCTAGTATTGACCATGTGAACTTCAGACAAATCCTCAAGGAGATCATCCTTATTTGGTTCAAAGCTTACCTTTCCCTCCTCACAATCTGATTGGTCACTCCATAGAAGCTCTCTCTTCTCTGCTAAGTGTTGTGCTAAAATCTCATCTAGGGAATGATCTAACCATGCAGTTACAAATATGTGTTCTTGAGGTAGAGGCTGCTCCTTGAGATGCATCTAACATGCCACCTTTGAGTCTTTGGAGTCATGACTATTGGAAGAGATATGCTCATGACTGCTCATGGGTAGAGTAGTGTCCCTAGGGAGATCCATTGCCATAGGGACTGCAAAACTATCCCCTTCCCCTTCTATAGTTGCTGCTATCACTAGCTCTGATGGTGGTGGTAGTGGTAGTGCGATCATGACACTGTGGGGTTGCCACTCCTTCTTCACCAAGACTAAAGTAGGAGGTCGACTAGAAGAACTTTCCCTCACCTGTTGGTATAGTAGATGAAGTTGGATCCTTTGGCCATGGATCACCAAGGGAGCTTTCTTTTCCCTGAATACTATCTTCTATGCCTTTCTAGGCATGGTGGATGGCGGGACTTGAACTAGTGACGGTGGGCTAGGGGTGGATAAGTGTGGTGGAGATAACATCAGCTCTACTCTTATCGGGGCTTTCCCCATATGACTGGTGGTACCCGTCAACACTATGCTATCGGTCCAATTGGCCCTCGTGGCCCAATGACTGAGGAAAATAACTAAAGTAGAGGCCACCGATTGTCTCGCAAAACTCCATCACTCCTTGCTCTATGACTAAGATACTCACCTGCCTTTACTATGAATGAATGTGCATGGTAACACTCCTAGGGATGATCTACCTCAAGTCAAATAATGTATCAGACTCTGAATGTCCATGTACCCTGCCTACCTGCCGTAATATTATCCCTAGACCGGCATAGGAGTTCCTCCTGTCCCTAGCTGAAACCTCATGGTATGTCAGAGGTGGAAGGAATGCAGCTATCACCTGGTAGTTCTCCTCTTCATCTGATGCTGAGAGGGGGTGGAACTAGTTGTAGTCAGCAAAGGGGAAACCTCATGAGGAGAACCCTCCTCTACAATGTGGGATGCGACATCCATCTCTTGGGAGACATGCTCATGGTGCCACTTGATCTTGCAACTTTACACCACGTGTGACCTATGGTGAGAAGGTAGTGTGTGAGGAGATCCTACGTTGAAGGTAGGGGAGGCTATCTCCAAAGCTAGGATTGCCTTCCCCTTAGAGGGGACCAACGGCGAGGTGCTAGCACGCACCCGAGCGGTAGTGAAAAACTAATGGAGTAGGAACTGGACCGACTGGCAGAATCTTGGCTGCCTTCCTCTTCAGGGAAGGATACACAGTGTTAGAAGGCAGGTCGATGCGGATGATTGGCTTCTACCCAGCCACCTTATCCTGGCTAACAGTGGTGATGGTCACCCCTTCACAGGTGATGCAGGCTCCCTCAAATCCTATGCCAAAGAACACTAAATGGGTGGAGTCAATCTGAGGGAGGATAACTAATCTAGGTCCAAATCCATCCCTAATAGAAAGGTGAAAACAAACTTCTGAGAGGCCATGTGTGAAAACTACAAAGGCTGCACTGACTAATCTGAGCCGTATGTCTGCATTTGTTGAAATATAACTTGTATCAGATTTATGGCTTAATATTTATTTCTCAAAACTAACAAAAGTTTGGAGTTTTGAACCCGCACTTAATAATTCAAATATGTTAAGTGGGGTTCATTGGAGAGATGTTTTGGAGGAGTGTCTTTTGCTATTTGATTTTTTATTTTAGAACCCATACTCATCTAATTTAAGTAGGTTGGGTGGGGTTCAAAAATTTGAGAAGAGATTTCTTTCTTTGTGGAGATTATTTGCATTTTATATTTCTTGTTTGAAAATATGGGTTGTTTGAAAGACCTCTACTTAGCAAATTTGGGTATGCTAAGAAGAGGCTATCATTGCGTGTTTGAAATATTTTTGCTTGTGAAGATTTGATTATGTGATATTTTAATTTGAAAATCGGACTTTCTACTTTACAAATTTGGTATGTTAAGTAGAGGCCACATGTGTTTGATTTGTGCTTGAAGATGAGACTTTCACTTAACAAATTTGGTATGTTAAGACAAATGTGATTGTGAGATATATTTGCTTTTCTTTGAAGATGGGAGTCTCACTTAACAAATTTGGTATGTTAAGTGAAAGTCCCAAATGTGTTTGAGATATGTTTGTTTACCTCTAAAAGTGAGACTCTCACTTGACAAATTTGGTATGTTAAGTGAAAGCTAAAGTGTAGTTGACATAAAAAAATGGATCCTTATTTAACAAATTTGGTATGTTAAAATAGGAATAAAATGTGTGTTGAAAAGAGACTCTCACTTAACAAATTTGGTATGTTAAGTGAAAGCCTAAATGTGTTTGATATGGTTTTTGAAAGTGTGACTCGCTCTTAACAATTTGGTGTGTTAAGTGAAAACCAAAGTATGATATGACTTGAGAATGGGATTCTCACTTAAAAAATTTAGTATGTTAAGTGGGAATCCAATATAGCATGATTATGTGGTTCTTTCTTAACAAATTTGATGTGTTAGATAGAACAGACATGTGCTTTGAAAATGAGGCTCTTACCTAGCAATATTGGGTATGCTAAGGAAAGCCTAAATGTATATTATTTTTTTGTTTTGAAAATGAGACCCTATCTTAACAAATTGAAAATGTTAAGTGAAAGTTAAATTTTATGTTTTGGAAATGAGGCCCCCACTTAACAAAATGAAATTGTTAAGTGAAAGTCAAATTTAAATTTTAAAAATGAGACCCCACTTTAACAAATTGAAATTGTTAAGTGAAAGTCAAATGTTTTGAAAATGAGACCCTCACTTAAAAAATTGAAATTGTTAAGTGAAGGTCAAATTTATGTTTCTTTTGGAAATGAGACCCCCACTTAACAAATTGAAATTATCAAGTGAAAGTCAAATTTATGTTTGAAAATGAGACCCTCCCTTAACAAATTGAATATTTTAAGTGAAGATCAAATTCATGTTTTCGGAAATAAGACCCCCACTTAACAAATTGAATGTGTTAAGTGAAGATCAAATTTTAGTTTTGAAAATGAGATCCCCACTTAACAAATTGAATATGTTAAGTGAAGTTCAAATTTTATATTTTGAAAATGAGATCCCCACTTAACAAATTGAATATGTTAAGGTCAAATTTTATGTTTTTGGAAATGAGACCCCCCCCGAACACTTAATAAATTAAAATTATTAAGCAACAACAACAAGCCTTTATCCCAAGTGGAGTCGGCTATATGAATCCTTCATCTCCATTGTGTCATATTATGTGTCAAATTCTCATTTAATTCAAGTATACTAAGGTCATTTTTTATACATCTTAACCAAGTCTTTTTTAGGTCTACCTCTACCTTTCTTAACATAAGGCAAATCTAATGCATCTACTCTCCTAAGTCATCGGACGGCCGACGCTTTATGTGACCAAACCATCTAAGGTGACTCTCTCTAATCTTATCTACCACCAGAGCTACTCCAACTTTTTCTTGAACATACTCATTTTACATTTTATCTCTAAGAGTAAAGCCACTCATCCACCTGAGCATCCTCATCTCTATAACACTTAACTTAGTCTTATGGTTCTCTTTTATTTGGCCAACATTCTCGCCATTGTCTTACCACCATCTTATAAAATTTTCCCTTAAGTTTAAGTGGAACTTTTCTATCACACAACATGCCAGATGCATTCCTCCACTTCAATCATCCAACTTGAATTCTATTAATAACATCTCCATCTATTTCACCATCATTTTAAACAATAGAGCCTAAATATCTGAATATCTCACTCTTATTAATGACTTGTTCACCTAATGTCATAACACCACTAGAACTTCTACAACAAGAATTACACTCCATATATTCAATTTTAGATCTACTTAAACAAAACCTTTAGATTCTAATGTTGACCTCCATAATTCAAGTTTCTCTTGGACTCCCTCTCTAATCTTATCAATAAGAAGAATGTCATCAGACAAAAGCATACACCAAGGTACATCTTCCTTTAAATGCCTAGTAAGAACATCCATAACTAAAGCAAAAAGATAAGGGCTTAAAGCTGATCCTTGATGTAATCCAATTGAAATGAGAAAAATATTTTGTCAATCCTCCTTGTGTTTGGACACAAGTAGCCTAGTATACATATCCTTAATGACTTGAATATAACTAATATTAACTCCTTTTTGTTTTAGAACTCTCCAAAGAACATCTCTTGAAACTTTATCATAAGCTTTCTCTAAATCAATAAATATCATATGTAAATCCTCCTTACTTTCTCTAAACTTCTCCATCAAACCTCTAAACAAATGTATAGCATCCATAGTAGATCTACGGCATGAAAAAATTGATTGTGAGAAACTTTTATTTACATCATAATCATGCTCAATTACTCTCTCCCATAATTTTAATGTATGACACATTAACTTAATTCCTCATAATTTGCACACTCTTGTGCATCACCTTTATTCTTAAATATAGGAACCAACAAAATCTTTCTCCACTCATCGACATTTTTTTAGTCTTTAAAATAACATTAAAAGATTTGTAAGCCAAGAAATTCCTTGATCTAAACATTTCCACACTTTATGGAATATCATCAGTCTCTTGCTTTTCCAAATTTCATTTTCTTTAAATCTTTTCTAACTTGATTTATTAATATGATGTTAAAATAAATTCTCTATTTTTTTTGTATTAAGGTTGCTAAAATCAATCATACATTCAGATCCTTCATTGAAAAGTTTGTCAAAATATCTTATCCACCTATTTTCAATATCCTTTTAAGAAAAACTTTATTATCTTCATCCAATACTCACTTGAACTAGGTCTTTTACTTCTCCTGTCTCTTTGGTTGGCTAACTTATACATACATTAAAATTTTATTAAGTGAAAGTTAAATTTTATGTTTTGGAAATGAGACCCCACTTAAAAATTTGTAATTGTTAGGTGAAAGTCAAATTTTATGTTTTGAAAATGAAACCCCACTTAAAAAAATTGAATATGTTAAGTGAAGGTAAAATTTATGTTTTGGAAATTAAACCCCTTAACAAATTGAAATTGTTAAGTGTAGGTCAAATTTTATGTTTTGGAAATGAGACCCCACTTAATAAATTGAAATTTTTAAGCAAAAGTCAAAGTTTATGTTTTGAAAACGAGACCCCCACTTAACAAATTGAATATGTTAAGTGAAGGTAAAATTTATGTTTTTGGAAAAGAGACACCCACTTAATAAATTGAATATGTTATGTGAAGATCAAATTCATGTTTTGATTCAAATAGAGATCCTCACTGGGAATCAAACATGGTGTGATTTGCTTTTAAAAAGAACCTCCATGTAGCAATCATGGAGGGGTTTTGATTTTGTGATTTTGTGAGTTTCTTGAAAGGTGCTTTGGAAAGTGTCATTTTTGTGAAAGGAATCATTTTCTTTAAATTTTATGATGAACATTGCCTCACCAAGTTAGTGGTGAGGAGGTTTTAAGTTTTTATTATCTCCCCTTTTGTTGATTAATTTTATTTTTCACCTATTGGGAAACCCAATAGGGGTTTCAAGATCTACACGGAGTGAGGTCCTAAAACCTAAAGGATGTTAGCTAACTTGGCTTAAGAATGAAATAAGATAAGTGCCAATGGAAGGAAAGATAGTCTTAAACTCACACAAAATACAATTCCACTATCGATGCTTGGAGACAAAAATCTACTAGAGATGGAGAGAGGGACCTTCCCTAGCAGAGTTGGCAGAAAAACCTATGGTGTTTATTATTTTGGTTTTGGTGTGCTTTGTGTGTATATGTGAGGGGACAATACGTAAATCCGCAGATGTACTTATTAGGGTGATCGGGTATGATATTAAGGAATAGTATATTATATTGAGAGATATAAGTCACTACCTTATAATGGAGTAATCACTTAATAAAGACTCCTAAGGCATGATGGGTCTTCAAATATAACGAAGATTTTTCCCTACTTTACATGGAAAGGTAAAGCAAGATTTATTTAGACCGTGTTTGTTAAGTTTCCTATGGAGACAAGCCTCCATAATTAATTACATCTTAAGGAAAATGAATCTCTTAAGAATACTGTCGATTAAAGTAGGCGATTGTTGTCTCCAAAGAATTCAAAGATATGACTATCAAAGGATTAATTGTATTTTTGAAAATCAAGTGGGAGAGATCAAAAAGGAAGAGTTCTTATCGAAACCATGGGAGATGAGTAGGCAGTGCTTATGATACTAGGAGACCTAGTGAGCACTCTAATATATCCTATGGTTGGCCATTATATATTTAAAATTGAGAAGATTTATTTTTTTTGAGTTAAAATTTTGTGTAGAAATCTAGGACTTATAATTCCACAATACAAGATTTGGAAATGCCTAAGAGGGGAGGATTTATGCTTGTAGCCCCCAAAGGAAATAGCGACCTCAGATCCTAAATCTAGGGATTTATGCTTGTAGCCCCCAAAGGTATATGGTTTACCTCTACAAGAGAGAGTAAACCACCCAACTGCTGGGCTTATTATCATCTGGAGTAGCAGCCAGCTAACTCCTCCTATGCTTTAAATCCATGTAGGTAAGTCATATGCTTTGCAAGATGGCTAGGCTGTTATTTATTTAAAGAGAAACTAAGTCATTAAACTCACTCCCTAAGAGACTAGATCATGAAGGGCATGAGTAATAACTTAAATCTAATGCAAATTTTGTCACATTTTATTTGATTTTTAAATTTTTTATTTTGACATAGACTATAGGATTTTGTATGCCTAAATGCATGAGAAATTGATTATGGCTAAATCAGGAGAGAAAGAGGTGTCTTTCTATCAAAGGCTCTTATAGGTTAAGCCTTTATTCTCCAACATGATGGAAGCCCTCTCTTAGCAAGAGTGAAAGAATATGACATGCATTATATTATACATTCATCCAGCTAAGGGGTTTCTAAACATATTATTGTCTTGATTTAATTCCTAAGCTTTTATGTGAGGTTATAAATTATTTTAAAATGTAGTTATGAGTTATTAGTGGGCTAGAAAATTTATTTTTATCCTATGTGCCTAATCACATCCAGGCCATAAAGCAATCACCAATCATAAAGAAACTATAAGAAGGCATACTATTTCTAATGCACAAGTGTGGTGAAAAATATTTTATACATATCTCGGCCTTCATCTATCCCCTTCCCTTTCAAAAAAGAAGAACAAATGAAAACATAAATATATATAAAATATGCCTTGTTGGGACACCACACAGATCTACAAATATTTTTATTAGGGTGATCGGGTATGACATTGAGGAGAGGTGTACTATCTCGAGAGATATAAGTCACCACTCTACAATGGACCTAATTACCTCAATAAGAACTCCTAAGGACTATGGGTCTTTAGAATGTACCATAGATTCTTCCTCTACTTTCTTGGAAAAGTAAAGCAGAATTTATTTTAAATCAGGTTCATTAAGTTCCCTACAAGGGCAAGCCCCTTAGTTAATTACATCCTAAGGAATGGGATTCTTTAGGAATACTCTCAATTAAAGTAAATGATCATTGTCTCCAGAGATTTTGAAAAGGTAGGACTATCAATCGATTAGTTTTTTTTAGAAAGTCAAGTGGGATTGATCAAAAAGAGGGAGTTCTTATTGAAGCCAATGAAAATAAGTAGGGAATGCTTAAGATACTTGGAAGCCTAGTAAGAACCCTAGACTATCTTATGGTTGGGCTTTACATTTTTAAAATTGAATTAATGTGTTTGAGAAATTAGATTATGGGCCAAAATTAGCAAGATGGGGAGGTGTATTTCCACCATGGCTCTCAGGTCAAGCCAAGTTCTCTGGCAAAGGTGGAAGCCTGCCAATCAAGAGTGAAATAATATGCTGTTATGTATCATGTTAGAAAAGAAAGTACACATCCATCTAAAAGGTTGCTAATTCTTTTATCTTGATTTAACTAAGGCTTTAGACGAGGTTATGAGTTGTTTATTTTTAATTTTGAGTTGATTAATTTGGTAGAAGATTTATTTTTCCTAAGAGCCTAATCGTCATCTAGGTCATACATTAAGCAAGAAACATACAAGGAAAACATGTCATTTCTAATGCCAAAGCTAAACAAAATATCAAACTTTTATAAAGCTAACGAAAAGAATAAAAGGCCATTTGTGGTCGACACCACCGCACAAACTCGAAAATAAATTGGGTATCCAAGCTTTACCATTATACAACCTAAATTACAAATGAATTAATTATAATTAAGCAAGAAATTCATGTTATGGGGGGTCTTCATTTATTTTTTCTTCTTTCTTCTTTTCTTCTTTTCTTCTTTTCTTCTTTCATCTTTCTCATTTCTTCTTTTGGTTCCTTCTTTTAGATGGTTGGAATGTGGTTGCTCTAAAGGCTTCACATGGTATATAAGATGAGATCTTATGACCAATGCTCATCATAATCCCCATAACAATCATTCCAAAATATTAATTACAAAATTACATGAAAATGTAAAGTAAATCTAACTAACACCTGAAAAATAGAGATTAGCTAAACAAACCATACAAATCCCAAGCATGTAAATTGGACTTAGCACCCTACATATGGGTAACTAAGTCTACGTAGCCTATGCTTAGGGGTATAAGCACCTACACAACAAAAGCATTTATATTTTTATTTATTACAACGCCCCTTAAGCACAATCCCCTGCAGAAGACAATGTTGACCTACAACTATGTGCTATTGGAAATTAAATAAATGAGGTCGAGGTTAAAACCCCTAAATGCGATCGAATTCGATCAAACTCGCATTGATTTAAAAATTTGGCTTTGTAATGCATCTAAAATATTAAAATTAATTAATTAGAAAATATCGAATGAATTAAGAACCAATCAAATGATTAAAATCAAATTTTAATGAAATTAAATGCATATCAAAGTCAGGGAGCCCCGACGACATTCGAACGACCTCTGTTTCCGAAATTGATCGTGTCGTTGTCACCGAAACATCGAAACTTATCAAACGACGCCTTTCACGATCAATTTGGCAAAGTGTGCATGAACATCGGTTAATTTAAGCGTGATGTCGCACAATTTAGACTTAACTTCACTTCGACTGTCACCGACATTGTCCGAACAGCCTCCGATCATGAAATTGATCACGCCGTTGCGTTCGGCACAGCTGAGACACCTAAAATTGACACCCACATTGGTAGGGTTTATTACATGAAATAAATTTATAAAATCTGGCATGAAATAATATCAATCTATAATTAGGTTAACTAATGGATGCTTAATTTCTTATTCTCCTTAATCCGCTACCTAACCCCTGCTGCCCAAGCCTCCAATGGAATTAATCACATCTTACCATTTAGTAACCAATTAGAGCCTGGTCCCTAAAGATTGAAACGTGGGCGTTGACCTCATTTCATGCTATCTCCTCTCATGACATGTCCCTGTTCGCCTCATTTTTTTCTCTTCTCTCTCTCTCTCTCGGCGATCTCCTTGTTGCTTTATCGTGCTCCTCTCTCTCTCTCTCTCTCTCATGCGATTCCTCACTGATTCTTGATCTCCCTCTCACTGGATTCCTCTCAACTTCCTCCGCTTCGACTCCTCACTGGATTCCTCTCTACATTTCTCCCTCATGCTGAAACTAGCCTAAACTCCTCCTTCTTCCTTTTAGCAAATCAACATCTGTGTCGCTTCTCTAACCCTAAGCTTTTCCTTATGCATTTGGGTATTCCAAAATTAGGGCTTGGAAAAGTGAGCTTTATTTCATGCTTAAAACCATGCTAAATGCTTTCAGAGGGGTTTGGGATGTTGTCCTAAACCCAAACCCATGTTTACCTTTGTTATTTGTGAGATTGTAAGCATCTAGTTTGCTGAAATTTTGTTTGGAAAGTTATATTGCCTAGACTTCACATCTTAGCTCGGAAATGGGTTTGGGATGTTGTATGGCCTAAACCCTATGTTTACCTTTATTTGTGAGATTGCAAGCATCTAGTTTGCTGAAAATTTTGTTTGGAAGAATTTTGGAATTCACTGTCTTCCATGAATATGTGTAGTGAAATCATGCAAGGAGTGTTGTTTTATATTTTCTTCTTGTTGTTTTCCCTTGTCTATGGATGCCTACTTTTGCATGCTTGCTGAAATTGGTTCTCTCAAAGGGAAAATTAGAGCAAACTGTTGTTTGAAAGGCAGAAAGCATGCTGGAATTATTTTACATGAAAGAAATTGAATTAATCGCCCTTTGAAATATATTACACATGCTGAAATCATTTTAATCAAGGGATTATGCTATGCTATGTGCTATCTCTTAGGGATTTCATTTGTTGTATCTCTTGCATATGAGTAACATGAAATATGAAAATGCAAATCTAAAATCAAATTGAAAGGGGTTATGCCATTCTACAAGCTATGTCTTAGGGATTTCATTTATTTTGTCTCTTGCATATAGGTAGAATGAAATCTGAAAATATAAATCTGAAATTAAATAGAAAGGGATTTGGTTATACCACTTGCTATTATCTATGGATTTCATTCTTGCATACTTGCATGTGTGATATTTTGCTAATAGGGAAATGCTATGCTATCAAAGTTTCAGCCGCGGTGTCTCATGACACCACCCATGCACGCCTTTCTTGGCGTGGTGCTCGCCTCTCATGGCAACCCTACGGGGAGAGCGGAGTCGTTGTAAACTTTGATAAGCACCTAAGATAAGGATGTAAAATTCATCTTTATACTTTGCAATATTAAGGAAAATTATATTATGCTAACCCCATGCACGCCTTTCTTGGCAGGAAAATAAATACCGAGGTGTCTGACACCTACCATGCACCTTTCTGGTGTGGTGGAATTAGTCTCCGGCGTCCTCCCATGTGGAGATGATGCTGAGAAAATTTTGGTGAACAAAAATGTGTAAAAATTTTCCAAGTGTTTGAAAAGGAAGGTATATGCATATGATTATTCATGCTTAGTTTAATGAATACTTGAATCTTTCTAATATGGTAATCAATCATGCAATATTCAAAATTCTTTCTTCTTATGCTTTAATTTCGATTGGAAAGATTGATGTTTAAATTCACCTTCTACTCCAACATGTGATCAAAGTGTGGCAAATAGAACATAAGTGGATGTTTATGCTTATGACATATATTTGTTAATGTTGGTTAATATCTCCTTAGATATGCTATGAGACATGTTTAGAATACATGCCTAAACATGGGTTTATGTCATCTTTACTCTATATGCCCATTTTATAATGATCCACATATTCATGAGACATGGTGAAAAAAAACATGAGACACATATGAAATTAAACTTAAGTGTGATATGACATCTACATAAAAAAGAAGACATCAAAAAAAAAAAGTCAAGTTAGAAAATACTCACAAGTTAAGTGGCACAAATTGACTCTTTATGCAAGATTGAAAGAACATAAACTTAAGTGAGAAGAGAAAGTAGAAGGCAATGTTTTTGTGAGATGAATACCCCTTTATTTATAGGCTTCACTAGATTCCCTCTTATCATTTATTCTATGCCATTGACACATGTGGTGTTTTATCATAAGTTGCATGTAAGAGTTTTCATTCAAATTTATGCCATTTGTCATATCACATGCACATGCATGGACATGATGCCCTTGTGCATTTTTTATCACTTCCTTTGAAGGAAAATAAACTCTTTGCCTTATCTTCTTAATAAAATTTAATGAGTTCTTGTCCCCATTTGTCATGAGCTTGCATGTAAAGGAGGTGGATTTTAATTAACCCACTTGTCTCTTTTAAATGACATATGACATCTACTCATATTTTTGTATTCTCGTCCCCTTTATCAAGAGAAATATGGGCTATGGGTGATTGATCATATTGCCCTTCAAAATGATTTATTTTAGCCCCTTTATATTTGCTGATTTGCCACATAGAGAAAGGGTTCTTAGCCTAAATCAAGTTCCTAAATTCATTATTACTTTATATTTGATCATATGAGCTTCAAAATAATTTATTTTACTTTATGTTTGCTGATTTGCCACATAGAAAGGGTTCTTAGCAAATCAAGTGCCTAAATTCATTTTAGGCATTACTTTATATTTGATCATCCTGCCTTCAAAATGATTGATTTTAGCCCTCTTATTTGCATACATAGGAGAGGATTTTGGCCCAAAATAAATGTATATATCTATTTTGATCCATTACTTCATTTGATTCAATAGCTCCAAAATGATTATTTCTAAAATTCTCATTGATTTGTGACATAAAAGGGGACTTTTGGCCAAAATAATATGCATATCATATTTCTAGAAAAGGCTTAAGTCTGTTTGGTCTATTACTACATGATTGATCAAATAAAACCAAATAATTTATTTCAAAATACCTTGCCTTGATTTGTGACATAAAAGAGATTTTGGCCAAAATAATATACATATCATATTTCCAATGAAAGGCTTAATGTTTGGTCTATTATACATTTGATCAAATACTTCAAAATAATTTATTTCTCACTTATTGATTTGTGACATAAAAATAAATAAGATACTATACTTTTGGTTTGGTCTTGGACGTCCGTTAACAAAACTCAAAAATCAAAATTTGACAAACTTCAACATTAGACATCTTAATGTCCATGCAATTTTCAAAAGAATAGATATATTCATATGCATGTTGGAGTAATTACTAAGTCAAATATAAAGAAGATGTTACATATCGCTTTGAGGTCCATTAACAAAACCTAAAAAATTTGATATTATAAGAATTTCAAATTAATAATATCAGCTAATTCTATCATATAATACAAGATATGAATCAACTCATAGCTTCTAAAATTCAAATCCTCAGAAGAAAAGTCCCAAACCCGATCCTCTATGTTCAAACTAGAGTGGACAAGGTTTTGAAGGATTATACTTCTTGAGATAATGAATTCAGATCCGATCCTCTGTAGAAAATCGGACAGAGTAGACAAGGTCTATCAATTGATATTAACCCTAGGATCGAGAAGGGTAATTATAATTAAAATTTCAATGATAAATGATCATATATTCAAATCTAAATCAATCATAAAATGATCAAAATTCAAAGAAAATAAAAAAATAGAAATAAAAATGAAATTAATTATTTAAATTAAAACTAAAAAAATCTAATCCACCCTCAATTGTTTGTCTTGGTGACAAATTAAGAAAAATTTTGCTCACAAAGAGCCAATGTCAAATTAAATACATAACTACCTTCACACTCAAATATTCTAAAGCGAAGGACGCGTGGCTGTCCTCTGTCTCACATGGTTTTGCACGATATGGCACCACATAAATGGGTTATGACTGAGCCCTCGACGGTGGTTCATGATATGACACCACTAAATTAAGGTCACACCACCGTATGTTCTAACGCTTTGCTCTTTGATGTGAAATATAGAATGTATTTGGTTGGGCAAAAAGCCCTATGTTAGCTAAGGTTGACTTATATTTGTTCCCTTAGACAAACTCCACCCTGGTCTACAAGGACACCTTGGACGACGTAACCCATGTGTTTGATCGATCCTTCTCGTGTCGACTACCTCCTCGACTAAGTGGACCGGGGACCATGACGGACACGGAACCATGGGATCTAGATCGCGGCCATCGCTTCCCCACAAAAGTTTTAAGTTAAAATAATAAATTTTATAAGTTCTAAACTCCACTCACTAATTATATACTGCTATTTTCCATTCATTTAAACCTTAATCGAAAGTGCTCTCTGATTGGGAGGGTAATTAACTATAGGGGCTTGCATAGAAACTGGAACCATATAAAAGTTCTCACCAAAAGAGAATGAAATGGTAGTGTCTTATTTACTATTCATCTACCTTCTGAAATTATCACCGACACTTAAACAACTCTTTCTACTCTTTTATTTTTTTTTGAAAGAGGTCGGTGGCGAATTTTAGGATCCCACATATTTCTAGTGACTCCGCTGGGGAAATGTTTCTCTTTCCATCTTTGGCTAGTCAAATCTAAGTTATAATTAGTGGAGTATAAAAAAATGAAATGAAAATAAAATGATGAAATGATAAGTTAAACTTTAAACTTAAAGCTTTCTAGATTAAAGTCTTAAGTCATTTGAGATTTTATTTAGTGCATTTGTTTATGTTTTGTCTTATCATCTATATTTTTGGAATTAAGGTGATAGTGCTTTAATATTTTTTTACCGCAACACTTCCGAATGGACTAATACGCCATTGTTACTTTGCAATGGCGCCAACATCCGTTGTAACGCCATCATCAATGCGCCGAGCTACCATCCGGTTTGGTAGCATGGATTTCATATTCGATTGAAAGTTACCTCACCTGCCAAATTCAAACTCATCCTGCACGCCATGTGCAACAATCACTCAAAGGCTGCTGAAGTTGTGGCCCCTATTGCTGTTGGGGTACTTCTGGGGCACTTTAAAAGAAGCCTTCGGTCTTTGAGAGGCTCCGGAGACACCAATCTTAAAGAGGGTTGTCTTGGCTGTCTCTTAGTCCCTCAATAATGTAATCCAAATACGAACCATTCACCCGGGAGACGATGTCAAGCTTCTTCAGGAAGCAAGCTAGGCAAAGAAGAAAGAAAGTCAGCCGCGTGCTCAACATTTTCACCATGCCCAAATCACAACTAATGGAACCAAGTGAGTGTTCCAACCCATAACCGCTAACCCTTAAGTGGGTAAAATGTCTTGGTCGATTAAGCCCCTTCTAGACCCGTCGGTTGTAGCTCCTCCTGAGGAAGCCCAAACTATAACCGCATGAGTGCATGCTCCAAGTGCCAAGAGAGAGGGTGATGAAAATAAAATACCAAGGTCCTTTTATTAAGGATGCTAGGACTGCTCCTCTAAGAAGACCTCATCCCGTAACTCAAATGGCAGGACGCCAATAGATCCATGTCGCACATGGTGAGCATCAGAGTGTGACACTTAGATCGTGTGTCCAGGAATCCACCACCGAGAGGTCCCGGTAGAAAGGTAAGTAGATATAGAGGCCTAGGCCTCAAAAAGAAATTACTTTAGAGCAAAGACATGGTGTGACATCCGGTGTGAATTCAGATGCCCCCAACTCAAATCTATCTGATGGGAGCCCAAAAAAGAGGGCCCCCAATGATAATATGACTAGACCTTGGAGAATCCTCCGGGATCCGTCATCAATCAACTCCATCCCATCAAGAGGAGGTTAACTGATCAAGCCCTCTAACTGAAGAAATTTTGATTCCACACTTGGAATCAGAAGTCCATTGGAGACATCGATCTGAAATCCATATCCAAGGGGACAAAGAAGAAGAGGAGGATGCAATGACTGTTGAAGTGGTGTATATGGTACAACAAGTCGGTGAGCCATCTGGTGTGTGCCAATATCAACATAGGCATCGTACAATAGTACCTCCCCCTCAACTTGAAGAACAACAAAATGTTCAAATAGAGGAAGCATCCTCTGAGTCTTCAGGAGAGGAACAAGAAGAAGAAGAAGAAGAAGAAGAAGAAAATCCCACCTTCCGATACTACCACTTTGCGAAGCAAAAAGACAAATTCGATGAAAGCCAAAGATAAAGAAATCACGTTGAATATGAAAAATGAGCAAAATGATGAGATGACTAATGATGCGTTAATGCAGAGAATATATGGGTCCAACACCTATCCCCAAATAATCATCAAGCCTCTAGTAATGCCCATGATAATCCTCCAATAAATTTGATCTCACATGCTTCAAGGGTCCAAATTGAGCTGCAGGATTGAAATAAATGAGTCGTCGACAACGCTTCTAATATACAAACTATATGAAGTCATGATAGCCTCTCAACTTGATATTATCTTGAATGAGAAGATCAAGTTATAGCGGCGTGAAAAATTATGAGCAAAGCGCCCATATCATGGAGTATGATCAAATTCCATACCCAAAAGGATATTCAATGCCAAAGTTTAATCTATTTGATGGTAATCCTAAACAACATCTAGCTCCAAAGCATCCGTGGTAACACGTAATGATGCATTATTATTCCATCAATTCGTTAGTAGTCAACAACGCTGAATGGTATCTGAGTTGTCAAATGACGTCAAGACTTTGCCGAACTTGAAAATATGTTCATTAAAAGGTTCACTAGCAATCAAAAGACAATCTTGATCTCGCTCTTAAGAGGAAGAAAGATGAATCAATGACGATATATCACACGCGTAAAATATAGTGAAATGTGAGCAACAAGAAGAAGAGCATGCAATTCAATTCGATGGGCAACATCGATGATAAGATGGCCTTATCTTTGCATGGCTTCAATTACCACATTTCAAGAGCTACTTGATAGGGTGGCTAAATTTGAGAAATTAAATTTGTCATGCTCCAATGGCCAGGAAGATAAATCCAAAAGAGCAAAGCTCAGACCAAAGAAAGGTGAAATGCATTTCACCTCATACAAGAAGGATACAGCGGTTATAATAGACAAAGAAAGGCTACATCTATCAAGAAAACCAAGGCGCTTCAATCGCCCACAACCCAAGCTCATACTTGGAGGTAATGATGTACCTCGAGGTCACTTGAAGGTGACGACCAAAGCAAACAAAAGGAAATGACAATGGCCAACCCTAAAAGAAAACTAAACAAAGAGTATTCTTTTAAGAGGGAAAGTGTGGCTAAATTATTTAAACACACTCAAAGTAGGTCTCCGCTACGAGTGTAAAAGACCAAGAGGCTAGACAAGCGATAATCCTAATTATTGTCATCATCGGTGCTCACCATCTTGAAGATTGTTACATATTCAAAGATTGGCTAAAGCAAAAATATAGAAATGGAGAATTCACATTATCGAACAGTGTATTGGTGCATCGGAAGAAAGAATCCACAAAAGTGATCACCTCATCTCCAATATTATCAAGCAATGATAAAGGAAGAGAGAAACTGGTCGATGATGAAAGATGGCAAGTCACAGTCTCTAAAAAGACTGTAAAAATGTTGAAGTAATTGGAAGGAGTTCCAGGTATTCAGTGGAAATCACCACTTGAGCCCGTACTTAAGTTGAGACAAAACCTAAGTTATGGGAAGGCTAGTTCATCTCATGAAAGAGCCTAGCCAAATACCAAGAAGGGAAGGCTAAGAAACCTACCAAATGAAAAAAAATAAATTAAATAAAAGAAGAAGGTAGTAGCACAAAATACTACTACATTGATGGTCACAACATAACACAAGGATCATCAATAACATGGAAGATTATATACAAATGACCTATCACGCAGAATTCATTACAAATCTTGATCAATGAAGAGCAGGGAAGAAGAAGAACTTCCTACCGAGTCTTGCTTGATGATGCATGAATGATAACAACTTAGAACTCGTTTCTAAATAAAGATGAATCGAGCTCACCATATCAAGACATAAAAATGTAAAGTTAAAGATTTCAATCTTCTAGTCTATCATTAGACAGGGCAGAAGCAGATGCTGAAGAAACTGAGTTATCTAAAGATTCAGATACAAATGAAGTAGCTCAAGTACATTTGAGAAGTGGTTGAGTGCTACCATCCCAATAGAGGAAAGAGCCAATGAATAGGGATAAAGGAAAAGAAATTGAAATCAATGAAAAAGTTATCCCTAAGGATTCAAATAAGAAGCCTTCATCAAAAGGGATCGACTACAATATTCTATCCCATCTAAGGAAAATTCCAGCATAGCTTAGTGTATATGAAGCACTTTTAATGTCAGAAGATCTCCAAAACACCTTAATTGAAGCTCTCAAAGAGCCAGGAAAGTTTGAAGCATATTTTGCTGACGCTGTCTAACGGAGACCTTGCATGTTCAAGAGAGCCTCCAACCATTTTAAGATGATCTAATGCTCGGATTGCTTACAAAGTGATGACGCTCTGATGTATGAATGAACTTGAGAACTCTGATAAGTGATGAAATTATTATACCGTGGATCTTAATTGATCCCAGTTCCTCCATGAATCTTATGAACTTGAGAACTCTTAGATAGCTATCTCTCTAGATGTACAACATCGGGATGAGATAAAGTCATGGTTCAAGGTTTCAATGAGAAGGGAAAAACTATCGGGTCATTCATCCTCCCTCTTAAATTTGGAGACCTCTACAAAATTTCATGTGATCGATGCAGATACTTCATTCAGAGCCCTTCTGGGTTGACCATGGCTTCATAAATATGGCGTTGTCCTATCTAAATTGCATTAATATATGAAATATACAAAGGATGGAGAAGAATGCCAAATTGTGAGCGACATGCAACCTTTGATGCATGAAATGAAGATTTATCAAGATGCCAGTTATTTCCTTCGAGGGAATCAAAGCTAACAAAATAACTAGCAAATACTGCATCTACTTCAAAACCCATAAAAGAACAAGTTAAGAAGAAGGGAGAAGATAAAATGAATAAAGGAAAAGAGATTGTTCCAAATATTCCTAGGGATATAAAGAACAGGTCCAAAATCAATAACACTGTCCCTCATCTAGGCAGTGATACTGAAGAAGAAGATGAATGTGTTCCTTCTAAATCCAAAGGTCCACATGACTCTTTGAGTAAAGTTCTGACTGAAGAAGAACATTTTGAATCTGATTATGAGTTTGAATCTACTTTTGAAGGTAAGGTGCAATGCACCTACTTTAAAATAATCATAGATCCATCAGCAGCAGAGACTACACTCGTAGTCACTCCTATTCCTCCCAACATTTTAAAGAAATCACCCCTCAAGAAACTCACAAAGTTGAGGAACTGGTGACCTTCTATGTACCTCCTCTCCCTGGAAAACACGGGCCAGGAAGCTTGTTTTATAAATCCGAGGGTGTCAAGAAGAGGATCCTGATTGGGTAATGCAACTGTCTGAAGAAGAAGAAGCTATGCCCACAAGGATGCCAAAATATTACTCTCCAAAGATGCAAAACCTAATGCGCAAACATGGGGTCCGTGGAGCAAGCAAAAGGACTAAGCTCTTTGAAACGATGTGGTACCCAAAAGATTCTCAAACTATTGGTAAGAGAAATAAACACACTATCAAAGGCCTTGGTTTCATCCAAGACAACGACCCACAAGAATATACCTGTTATGCTATAACAGGAATAGAAGTAGAGAGTGATGATGAAGATGAGACTGTCATTCTTAATGTTAGTCTCACAAATAATGAAGAAGTAGAAGCTAGACCGGCACCAAGAGCTTGAAGATGGTGGGGAGGCATCTACTATGGATGAACTTAAAGAAATTAATTTGGGAATTGAGGAGGATCCTCAACGTTCATCAGTGCTCTACTTCCTAAAGATAAAGTGGAAGAATTAAAAACCTTGCTCTGTGAATTGGGATTGCTTTGCCGGACATATTGAAATGCCGCTTATCCCACGATATAGCGGTTCACAAATTAGCAATTAAGCCGATGCATCAGTCCAAGCAAGCCTAGTAATGAGATTGGAGGAAGAAGTAATTGCGTAAACCAAGAAGCTCATTGAAGCTGGTTTTATTCGAGAAAAAAAATACGCTGACTGGATAGCTAATATTATCCCCGTGAAGAAGAAGAATGGTCGATTATCAGTATCTTTCGTGGATTTAAACAAAGCATGTCCAAAGGATGACTTCCGCTTTATCGAACTATTAGTGGATAACACTTCAAATGACATGTTCTCATTTATGGATGGATCGTCAGGTTATAATCAAATCAAGATGGCTCCTGAAGATGAAAAGCATACCTCATTCAGGACGCCAATTAGCATATATTGCTACACCATGCCCTTGAAAGAATCGGCTACATACCAAAGGCTATGACATGAATCTTTGATGAGTTGATTCATCAAAAAGTAGAGTGTTATGTTGATGACCTCATTGTCAAGAGTATAGATCGCAAAGATCATCTCAATGATTTAATAATCGTCCTTGAAAGAATCAGAAAAATATGATCTCAAGATGAATCCTCTCAAGTGTGCCTTTGGAGCCTCTTCTAGAAAGTTCCTTGGATATGTTGTGTGTCATGGAGGGATTGAAATCGATCCCAACAAAATCAAAGCGATTGTCGAAATGCCTCCTCGAAGGAGTCTTCATCAACTTCGCTCCATACAGGAACATCTCGCATTCATTAGAAGATTTATATCAAATTTGTCAGAAAGATGTCGTCCCTTTGCAAAATTAATGAAGAAAGATACTCCTTTCAAGTGGGATGAAGAATGTCAAGAGGCCTTCAACAGTATCAAGAAATATCTATTGAACCCACCCATTCTTGCAACTCCAATCCCAGGAAAGCCTCTCATCTTGTACACAGCAGCATTGGAGGAATCTCTAGGTGCTTTGTTGGCGCAACATAATGAGGAAGGAAAAGAAAACACTCTGTATTATATTAGTTGAAGGCTAATAAGAGAGAAAGCGCGTTATTCTCCAATTGAGAAGCGTTGTTTGACATTAATTTTTGCTGCCCAAAAGCTACGTCATTACATGCTATCTCATAAAATTACCCTTATCTCAAGGATCAATCTATTGAAGTTCTTGATGACAAGATCAACGTTGACATGTCGCTTGGCATGATGGGTTGTCCTTCTGCTACATTTGATATTACATATGTACCCCAGAAAGCGGTGAAGGGGCAAATTCTAGCAGATTTTCTTGCTGCTCATCCCATACCGGCAGACTCATTGCTTAACGATGATCTTCCTGATGAGCAAATCATGCACATATATGAAAAAAAAAAGCAACAAATGTGGGAATTGTATTTTGATGGAGTTTCATCCATTAGATACACTCAATCCTTAAATCTCCCAAAGGCTCAAGCCGGTATCGGTCTCATCTTGATCACACCTAAAGGTGGCATAATGAGACATTCATATAAATTAACTCAACCCCGAACCAATAATGAAGTAGAATATGAAGCGTTGGTGGCAGGTTTAGAGGAAGCCATTTCCATGGGGGTCCAAAATCTGCAAATTTATGGCGATTCTCAACTCATCATTAATCAAGTGTCATTTTACAAAATCAACAAGCTTGAATTGGCCTACTATCACAAACGAGTTCTCGAGCTTATGAAGCAAATTCTCAAATGTCATTATGACTCGAGTCTCCAGAGCTAGGAATAGCAAAGCAGATTGTTTAGCTAAATTAGCTAAAGAAATGGTGAGTATGGATGACGATGACTACATACTAATCAGTGTTTGCACTCGTCGAGTCCTAGAGCCAATAAGTTTAAAATCCCACTGGAAGAGGGTCATCAAACACAAATCGGTGCCATGTTGCTCCTTACACTCCCTTACAAATTACTTCTCAAAGTCAACAAGATAAGCTTCAAACCATTCCGTGATGAAAGACTTCAACCAGGAAGTGCTAAACCACAATGAAATCCAGTAGAAGAGAAGGAAGACTGAGACAGCCCTTCGTCGACTACTTCAAGGAAGGCAAATTACCAAGTAATAAGTCGATAGCCGCCTGAGAAAAGGCTTCACTATATGCTTATGTTGGCAATACTCATCGTAGATCCTTCGAGCATGTGGTTGTGATGTTTGGGAATAGAAGAAGCCAACAAAGTAATTATTGAAATCCATCAAGGACTTTGTGGTGCACACCAATTAGGTCCTAAAATGGCTTTCAAAATTAAAAGAATTGGATACTATTGGCCGTCTATGGTAAAAAATTATATCAATCATGCTAAGAGATTCCATGAATGCTAGGTCCACGGTAATATAATTCATCAACCTTCAAATCCATTGCACCCAACGATAGTTTTGGCCTTTTGAGTGTTGGGGAGATGTAATCGAATCCAATTGATCCACCATCATCAGCTGGTCACCGCTTCATCTTAGCAGCCACCAATTATTTCTCCAAGTGGGTTGAAGCTATATCATTTAAAGAAGTTACAGTTGAACAAGTGACTAACTTCTTTACCCACAATATCGTCTATAGATTTTGTCAATCATTCGATAAATGGGTCAGCCTTCAAAAGCACTAAAGTTTATAAATTTGCTGATCGGCATAAGATTGATTGGCGATATTCATCAATTTATAATCTGAGAGCAAATGGATTGGCTAAGGCATTTAATAAAATACTAATCAAATTACTTGGAAAAATTCTCACAAGAAATAAAAGGGAGTGGCATACCAAACTTGTGGGAGCGCTATGGGCTTACCGTACCACTTACAAAACTCATACAAAGTTTACCCCCTATGCACTAGTGTTTGGGGTCGCGCTTTACCACTGGTTGAACTACCTTTGCTCAGTAGCCATTCAACAAAATCTCACCCAAGATGAGAATGCTCTAGGATGGAAGAGCTTGACGCGATGAGGTCGCTCCAAGAAAAATCTAGAAGTCTATCGGCGAGGATGTCCGATCATTCGATCATACAAGACATCCTTTTCGTGAAGGAGAATTGGTCTGGAAGAAGACCAATCATCTCTCATCACAGAATTGGTGGTAAATTTGAACTTAATTGGGAAGGACCTTTTGTTATTGAAAAGGTATATCAAGGAGGAGCCTATCAGCTCATGGACTTCAAAGGTGAAAGACCAATGCCGCCAATCAACGATCGATATTTAAAGAAATATTACACATGAAAGTGTGATTGGACAAATCCTGCATTTAAAAATCTTTATTGTCAAACACTTATGAAAATTTTCATTGGAAATTCTCTTGTAACACAAGAATGCATTTCCAAAATAAAATAAAAAATCCCCCTGTTAGACAGGGGGCATTTTTTTTAAAGTTTTATAGTAAAATATCACGTGTTCTTGGTGAGACAGGGGGGCCTTTCTTTTTCTTTAGGTTGACATCGTGCCTAGTGCCAAGATCCCTACATATGTACTCAAAATTATATGTTCAAATGCTCAAATTTAAAAGTCTTACTGACCAAAGAAGAAAACTTTCAAGTCTGCAAACTTCAACAAACCAAGTTGGATATACATTTATCATCCCACTTCAAATCTAAAGGCTCAAGTTGGTGTATAAGGTTGGACTCAACACGCCAAATATGGCCGAGTCGCTGACAGGTCTGCTTACTCAACATGCCACAAAGGCTGCAGTAAGAGATTCCCATCTCGTTAGCCCGAGGATAAAATCCTTCATCAATTGCTCAAGTCCATGACTCAAGTGGGTGTATAAGGTCGGACTCAATATGCCAAAATACTACCGAGTCACTGACAAATCTGCTTACTCAACACGCCACAAAGGCTGTAGTAAGGGATCCTCCTACTGCTAGTCAAAGACAAGAGCATCCAAATCCTTAAATCTCTCCAACTTGGGTGAGTTCAAGTGACCCAGACTGGGAGATTATCCTTATTGGTCGTAAGGTCATTTCTCAAAATTCTACAACAAAAAATCCTGACTCAAGGCACTAAGCCGAGTTAGGAATCAAATACAAATGTGAAATATCAACTCCTTCAGTAAATCTATCAAAGCAGAAAGCAAAGACCGAAGGAAATTCTTCTTTAGTAAGTCCAATCAAGCAAAAAGTAGAAGACCGAAGAAGCTATCCCAATGTTTGTTCAAAAGCTAAAAGCTGAACTGAGGGAGTTTTTGTCATCAATATATCCATTACATGTGCAAAGCACAGGACTGATAACTCTTTGCCATTGATCCAACACAAGCTCTGAGAGCTAGGTCATCAGCATGTATCCTTCCACAAGCATATAAAAGTAGAAAGCTAGGGCAGAAGGTAATTTTGTATCGCCTGACAAATTTCTAAGATGATTTAGGACTTTCTCCCATCAAATCCATCAAGGCATGAAGCAAGGATAAAAGGAGGCACAAGATACAAATTCTCGAGATGAAATCTTCAACAAGTCCATCAAAGCATAAAGCACAGGACCAAAGACATTCTCATCTCACTGACTCCAAGTCCACCAAGGCACAAAGCCAGGACAGGAGGAAAATACAAATTTTAAATTTTGAGATGAAATCTTCAACAAGTCCGTCAAAGCACAAAGCATAGGACCGAAGATGTTCTCATCTCAGCAACAAATCATCAACTCCATCAAGTCCGCTAAGGTACAAAGCAAGGACATGAGGAGAAAATATAAATTTTCAAATTCTCAGGAGAAAGTCTTTAATAAGTCTGTCAAAGCACAAAAGCCAAGGATTGAAGATGCACCAAATTCTCTTGACAAGTTGATGATGACAAGTCAAAGCTCTCTTTCATCTAGTCAATCAAGCACAAAGCATTAGACTAATAACAACAAATAATAGTTCAATGAGCTATTGTAGCTGAACCAATGAAATTCAAGTGCTTGCCCAACTTGAGAGTTATACTCACTTCCATCAATCGTGGTATTATCAAGAGTTGTAGAAACAACTTCAAAGATGACATCCAAGCAAATCTCTTGGAGATAAGGTCAATTAGTAACAAACACGGTCCGCTTCATGCATGTACCATATTTGTTGGGGCATTTATTGAACTACAACTATGTGCCATTGGAAATTAAATAAATGAGGTCGAGGTTAAAACCCCTAAATGCGAATCAATCAAACTTCGCATTGATTTGAAAATCGACTGTAATGCATCAAAAATTAAAAATTAATTAAAAAATATTGAATCAATTAAGAACCAATCAAATGATTAAAATCAAATTTTAATGAAATTATGCGCATATCAAAGTAGGGAAGCCCCGACAACATCCGAACGACCTCCGTTCCTGAAATTGATTGTGTCGTTGTCATCGAAATGTCGAAACCTATCGAACAATGCCTTCCATGATCGATTCAGCAAAGTGTGCATGAACATTGGTTAATTTAAGCACGACATCACACAATTTAGACTTAACTTTACTTCGACCATCGCTAACGTTGTCCGAATAGCCTTCGATCATGAAATTGATCAAACCGTTGTGTTCGGCATAGCTGAGACACCTAAAATTGACACCCATATTGCTAGGGTTTGTTACATAAAATAAATTTATAAAATCAGGCGCAAAATAATATTAATCTATAATTAGGTTAACTATTGGCTGCTTAATTTCTTATTCTCCTTAATCTACCCTACGCCTAAGCCTCCATTGAATTAGGACAATTCCTATTTCATTTAAACCAATCGAGCTGTCGACTAAAGATTGAAATGAGGGCGTTGACCTCATTTCACACTATCTCCTCTCACGACATTTCCCTCTCTGTTCTGGCTCTCATTTTTCGCTCTTCTCTCTCGAGGATCTCCTGCACTCATCCCGTGCTCCTCTCTCGATTCTTCGCTTCCGCTTGGCTCCTCATAGGGATTCCTCGACTTTCCGACTCCTCACAAGAAGATTCCTCTGGGACTCCTCACAATGGATTCCTCTCGACATTTTTCCTTCACGTAGAAACTCCTCAAAACTCCTTCTCTTTCTTCCCTTTAGCAATCAACATCTCCTCTCTCTTCTAACCCTAAGCTTTTCCTTATGCATTTGTATTATGGCTTGGTAAAGTGAGCTTTATTTCATGCTTAAAACCATGCTAAATACTTTCTCTAGGGGTTTGGGATGTTTTATGGCCTAAACCCTATGTTTGCTTTTGTTATTTATGAGATTGCAAGCATGTGGGTTGCCAAAATTTCTGTTTGGAAAGTTATATTGCCTAGATTTCACATCTTAGCTTGCTGGAAATGAGTTTGGGATGTTGTATGGCCTAAACCCTATGTTTACCTTTGTTATTTGTGAGATTGCAAGCATCTAGCTGAAATTTTTGGAAAGTTATATTGCCTAGACTTCATCTTAGTTTTGAGAAATGGGTTTAGGATGTTGTATGGCCTAAACCCTATGTTTACCTTTGTTATTTGTGAGATTGCGAGCATCTAGTTTGCTGAAAATTTTGTTTGGAAGGAATTTTGGAATTCACTCTGCTGTCCATGAATATGTGTAGGTTGAAATCATGCAAGGAGTGTTGTTTTATGTTTTCTTCTTGTTGTTTTCCCTTGTCTATGGATGCCTACCTTTGCATGCTTGCTGAAATTGGTTCTCTCAAAGGAGAAATTAGAGCAAACTATTGTTAGAAAGGCAGAAAGCATGCTGGAATTATTTTACATGAAAAGAAATTGAATTAATCACCCTTTGAAATATTACACATACAAATCATTTTAATCAAGGGATTATGCGCTATGTATCTCTTAGGATTTTATTTGTTGTATCTCTTGCATATGAGTAAAATGAAATCTGAAAATGCAAATCTAAAATCAAATTGAAAGGGGTTATGCCATGCTACATGCTATCTCTTAGGGATTTCATTTGTTTTGCCTCTTGCATATAGGTAGAATGAAATCTGAAAATACAACTGAAATTAAATAGAAAGGATTTGGTTATACCACTTGCTATTATCTATGGGTTTCATTCTTGCATACCATGTGTGATATCTTGCTAATGGGAAATGCTATTCTATCAAAGTTTTAGCCATGGTGTCTCACCACACACGCACTTTCTTGGCATGGTGGGCGGGCCTCTCTCATGGAAACCCTATGGGGAGAGCGGGAGGTCGTTGTAAATTTTGATAAGCATAAGGATTCTGTAAAATTCATCTTTATACTCTTGCAATATTAACAGGAAAATTCGTATATTAACCCCATGCACGCCTTTCATGGTGGGCAAATAAATTTTCGATCGAGGTGTCTCAAGACCTACCATGCACGCCTTTCTTTGGAAGTCTCCCAAAGACTCTGTGGGGATGACACCGGGAGGCTGTCGAAAATTTTGGTGAACAAAAATGTGTAAAAATTTCCTAAGTATTTGAAAAGGAAGGTATATGCATATGATTATTCATGCTTAGTTTAATGAATACTTGAATCTTTCTAGTATGTGGCAATCAATCATGCAATATTCAAAATCCTTTCTTTCTTATGCTTTAATTTCTTGCTGATTGGAAAGATTGATGCTTGCAAATTCCCCTTTTACATGTCTAACATGTGATCAAAGTGTGGCAAATAGAACATAAGTGGATGTTTATGCTTATGACATATATTTGTTAATGTTGATTCCAATACTCTCCTTAGCTTGATATGCTATGAGACATGTTTAGAATACATGCCTAAACATGGGTTTAATATGTCATCTTTTACTCTATATGCCCATTTTATAATGATCTACACATATTCATGAGACATGGTGAAAAAAAAAACATAGGGGAGACACATATGAAATTAAACTTGCAAGTGTGATATGACATCTACTATAAAAAAGAAGATATCAAAGAAAAAAGTCAAGCTAGAAAGAACTCACAAGTTAAGTGGCACAAATTGACTCTTCTTGTAAGATTGAAAGAACATAAACTTATAGTATAGGGGAGAAGAGGAAAGTAGGAAGGCAATGTTTCATGAGAGATGAATCCCCCCTTTATTTATAGGCTTCACTAGCCTTCTCCTCTTATCATTTATTGCTATGCCATTGACACATGTGGTGCTTTGTCACTACGCATGTATTAAACGCTTTGCTCTTTGAGTGAAATGTAGAATGTATTTTGTTGGGCAAAAGCCCTATGTTAGCTAAGGTTGACTTATATTTGCCCCTTAGACAAACTCCACCCCGTGTCTACAAGGACACCTTGACGACGTAACCCTGTGTTTGACAGGATCCTTGCCGTTGGTCGACTACCTCGACTACCGGGACCACCACGACCGGATGACGGAACCATGGGATCTAGATCAAGCATCATCGCCCCATAAAAAGTTTTAAGTTAAAATAATAAATTTCATAAGTTGTAAACTCACTCACCGCAATTATATACTCATTATTTAACCATTCATTGTCTTAATCGAAAGTGCTCTCTTATTGGGAGGGTAATTAACTATAGAGGCTTGAGCCACGGAACGGATAAAAAGTTCTCACCAAATGAGAATGAAATCTCAGGGTAGTGTCTTATCTACTATTCATCTAACTTCTGAAATTATCACCGACACTTAAACAACTCTTTCTACTCTTTTGTTTTTTTTTGAAAGAGGTCGGTGGCGAATTTTTGGATCCCACAGACAATGATTAGACTAAATCATCATACCATTCAGTCTACGCACATACACCCTAATATCTAGACTAAAATAAAATATCATAAAATAAAAGCAAATGTCAAACCATGCATCACCGTAACCTAAAGCTAGAAATGATGACTTAGTCTAATGTGTGTGCCATTTAAGGTTTGTGTGGTATGCTTAGCTATGGCTTTAAGGTCAAAGTTTTCTAAGTATGAAAATGTTCAACTTAGAGGGGTGATTTTATTCAAGTTGTTTAATTGATTTATTTGATTTTTATTTGGTGATTTGTTTAAGTTTAAATGAACCTACAATTAATTACTAAGTTGTAAAGAGAAGGTAAAGAGAAGAGAACTTCTCTTTCCTTCTCTACCCTAATTAATTCCTAAAGTAAATTCATGTTTGATTTTTGTTTAGTGAATATTTTGTTATGTATTTTAATTAATCCTAATTTTAGATTTTTCCTAAACAAACTTATTCTAAAAAGAAAGGCAATTTAAGATTAAGTAAAGTGAACTAATATCACAAAACACACATCACTTCATTTCTTTCCCAACATGTATAACATGCATATGGATGAATCCTAAGAATATCTATACAAACAAATGAGAATGTTTAGCACACCTTAATGATGAATGCTAAGTAGTGTTACTTAAGAAAATTTGGATGTTTTATGATGCATGATTTTCATTAAGTAGAAAATAGGGATTTCTTTTATCATTTATTCATATGCACATGTGTATGTGTGAAAGGCATAAGTGAGTACAACGCTATTGTTAGCATCAGGGGTGTAAGGTATGAGACCTACTTAAGGGCTACTTAAAGCCTCACAACCCCGAGATTGTCCAGACTAATATACAACTTTCCTTAAATACATATGCATGTATAAATGAAATAAATGGAAAAAGAAAGATGCAAAAGTTTATATTTATTTAATTTTGGTTTGGTTGTTTAATTTATATGTGTGATGTGAAATTCCTTCTTAATTCATGACATAGGAGTGTATAGGAATGGATTTGAGCAAGTGTTATGTCCTTTTTAAATGGATTATACACTTTTCCAATCCTATACAATTCTATGTTAAGAAAGAGAGGGAGAATCAAAGCCACATAACACATATCTTTATATTTCTAACATGCAAGCTTATAAATAATTATAAGTAGCATACTTTTCAGTTTCAATATTTGATTTATATTTTTTGAAAATAATTTTGAATTTAATAGTGATAATAGCCATTCATATCTTTACTTTAGCCAAAATATGCAATTTGTCATAAAGAAAATGTTTCATTTTTAATTTTGATTTTTAAAAGGGATGGATGCATGATTTTCATATGAAATACACATTTAGCATGCTAGGAAAGAAATAAAGTGATGAAAGCAATGTAAATTCATTCACTCTAATTAATTCCTAAAGATAATCCTATGAAATAAGAAAGTTCAAAGTGAATCAAAGTTTGTTTAATGTGCTTTTTGTTTTAAATTTGCTTTATGTTTGATTTAGGAAATGAGAAGGAATTTTTACTTGTCCTAACCCATTCTCCCCATATGTGAGTTAATTTAGTTTATTCTTAGGATCATTAGGTGATTTTTATATTTTTTTAAGGTTAAGGTGTGAATTAAGTGTGTTAATTACACCTTTTCTACACCACCTTAGCATACTTAACTAAATAATTATGAGCCAATGGATGACATATAACCACACAAGAAATTTAAATCAGTAATGCACTTAAGAAAGAAAGGGGCCTAATGCAATTGGCTCATGATTAATGATTAATTAAGCTAAAGGGTTTAATTTAAGTAATTTCATAACCCTTCCCACACATGTGAGTTGGATTTTGATTTTCTTAATGTACTTAAACTATTGAACACCTAAGCACCTACCCAAGATGAATTAGTTAAGTTATGGAAGGTTTGAGAATTTTATCAAATTAATTAGGTAGGTAATTAGCGGATTAATCCTTGATTAAATTTGGATTAAGGAAGAAAGAGGGGGTTTAAGGAATAGCTTAAGGAAAATATACTAAAATTATTCCCTAAACCTCCTATTCATTTAAAAAAAATCTTAATTAGCTCAATCAAGAGATTAAACCATTGATTACATAATTAGTTAGGCTTAATTACATTAAGAGAGTAATTAGGACTGAATCCATCAATTACCCTAATTAAACTAGTAATAAATCCCAAGAAAATTAAGGAAGGTAGAAGTCATCCCACTAAATACACATGAGAAGTTTAAGATTAATTAATGGAATAATCAAAGGGTAATTAGCTTAATTATATTCCTAATAAAACCTAAATTTAAAAAATAACACTATTCAAAATCTATCAAAATTAGTTTTATAATAGTCTACATTCAATTATCTTTCATATGCAATTTATTTCATTTTTTTATTTTTCTACACTTAGATATAAATATTTGATGTTTCCATGATTTTTCTTAATTAAATAGTAATTAATGGTTAATCCCATCAAGCACGCGATGCGCTTTCGTGGCGGAGAGGCTTGTTAAGCATGTAGTTCTTGATGATGGCCGCCCATAAATCATGCGATGGATCCATGATCCATCTCGATCTTCCTCGGAGATGTCCATCGTCCATCTTCTAGGGGAAGAACCGAGCTCGATTGAGCTCAAATTGAAGCAAAATTCAACCCACACCATCTAAGAGTAAAGGGGAACACATCCAATGACTAGCTTTGCTTGGGGTGAAACTTCACTTCACAAAGGACCACACCATGGATAATTTAAGCTCGGTTTAATGGCATACCTCGCATGTGGCTATCACCGGTGCTCCATTGCCTTGAAGTAGCTTCGTCTAGTGGAGACAAAGCCTTGTTGAAGTTTTGAGGTGTTGAAATTGGATTGTATCTTTCTATGGACCAAGTTCACCTTCAAGTGGACTCGACCTTGGTCAAGAGTACTCCTCCCTTGCTTGGAGAACTTGTGTGAAGGATTAGGTAAACTCGATTGAGTTCCCTGATGAAGCTTGCAAAGTGAATTGGATTGGTGTATAGAGTTAGATGGATTAGTGAGGGAGCTCCCTTATTTTAGTCTAAGAAAACCAAGAAATGAGAAATTTGAACTCACTATAGGAAGCTTAGGGAGACTAGGAAATGGTTCCTTTGGCTTCCCTCAGCTCAATCGAATTAGAGAGTGTTGAATTCAAATAAAATTAGGGGGAGTATATCTCCCCCTAGAGTAATTAGATGGCCGAGCTTAAAGATGCCATTTTTGATCAACTGACCTCATGCAATGGGTTGTTAGACCATTTAGGGTTTTCACATGGGTAAGTTTGGCCAGAGAAGCGTAGTGGAGAAGTTGCAAATGTGGAAAATGAGAGGAGGAATGATCCCCATGTGTTTATTTTCATGGAACTGGTCGATTTTGACCTTGAGTTAGGTTGGGCTAACCCAAAACCAATGGGTTAGGTGCACCACACTCACTAGTGTCCACCTGGTCCACTAAGAGGGTGCCAAGTGGTCATGAAGAGGATTTGACCAAATTCTAAGTAAATTTGGCCAAAATTTATCCTTTGACCTAGGAGTAAAATGCTCATTTGTCTTGGATTTCAATTTGAATATGTTCAGTATGATTAGAAAATGGGTTGGGCAAAGTTTCAATGAATTTGGAGTTGGTTTGATATGATTTGGCTCATTTGGGTCAAGTTGACCAATTGGTCAAATTGGGTCAAACTAAGGGTTCAGTCAAGTTCATATGACCATTTGAAATGTTTTGACATCATTGGTTTGGTTCAATTTGATTTATATTTGGTTTTGCTTTATTTGATTTCATTTAGGTCAAATAGGTCAAGCTGACCAATTTGACCCATTTGACCTATTTGAGTTAGGTCATGGGTTGGTTTATGTTTGGTTAGTCATTTGAAATGGATTAGTATCTTTGTTTCCAATCAATTTGGTTTATATTTGGATTTGGCTCAATTTGACCCTTTAGGTCAAGTTAAGTTCAAAGTCAATTAGGCTAGGTTAGGTCTAGTTGGCCAATTGGGGTTTTGGTCAAGTTCAACAAGTGATTTGGATTGAGCTTGATCCATTGGTTTCAATCAATTTGGCTTAGATTAAGTTTTGACGCATTTTGACTTTAAGTCAAGGTCAAGTTGGGTCAAGGTCAATTGGGTCAACTTGGGTCAAGTCAACTTGGTACTACTGGAGCTAAGGTTAGGCTCAAATGATGACTTGGTCAAGTTCAAACATTGATCATGAATGAGTTTTACCGGTTTCAACTAATTTGGCCTAATTGGTAGATTTTTAGTTTTATATTTCATTTCATTTGCAGTGTTGACTTGGCCAACCTTGGTTTGATTTATTTGACCCAATTTGAGTGATTGATCATCTCATGATGATTGTTGCATCCCGGTACAATGAAAGAATAATTAAAATTATAAAATGACAAGTGTTATGGGTATCTTCATTCTTCATCCTCCATTCTTCACTCTTCATCTTTCATTTCTTCATTTTTGATTTGCTCCATTTCTTTCTTTCTTTTATTGATTGGGATGTAGTTGTCTAAAAAGGCATCACATATAAAGACATAATCTTATAACCAATGCTCACCTTAATCCTATAACACTTATACATTTTAATGTAAAATTATATGGTGAAAGAAGTAAAAGGGTCATTACATCTAAAAATTAATGTTAGCTAATAAACACCATACAACCCAAGTAAGAGTATAATTTGGACTTAGCACCCCACACATGGGTCAGTCCACTGTCCTAACCAGGGCAGTTATGGGCTAAGTAACCCGCATTAAAAAAGTATTTATATTTTATTATAGTCTCTAAGCATAACCCTTACAAAATTGATTAGCTAATATCACTTATGTCAACTAGGCACATACAGAGCATCCATACCTAAAATAAAATATCGTAAAACTAAACATTCATCAAAACATGCACTGCCCTAACATAAAGCTAATAGAAATGGTGACTTAGCCTAATGTGCATGTGTTAGAGCTTGTGTGGTTATGTCCTAAATAGACTTTAGAGTTATGATTTGCTAAGTGTGAGAGATTTAATTTATAAAGGGGTTGATTTTTATTTAAGTGGTTTAGTTGATTTGGGGATTTTAATTAGTGTTTTCTTTTGTTTCATGTAGCCTACCCTTAGTAACTAAGTATTATAAAAAGAAGAAATAGAGAGAGTCTCTCAGTTATCCCTACCTTAAGTCATTTCTAAGGTAAGTTAATTAATGAAATTCCTTTAGTGAATGGTTTATTATGTGTTTTAATTAACCATAAGTTTATAATCATTCTAAATAGCCCTTTTCAATAATAAAGGCATCTTAGGATTAATTATGATGGATTACTATCACATAACACACACTCATTCATTTCTTTCCATCATGTATATCATGTATATGAATTATCTTAAGCATACCTATACATGTAATGTAAATCTTAGCACACTTTGATGATGAATGTAAAGAAGTGTATTTAGAAATTTAAATATTTCAATTGTTGAATGAATTATGAATGCATGTATTTATTATGTAGAAAAGTGAGATTTTTAATCAATTAGCTAAATACACATTCACATGTATAAAAATTTTAAGTGAGTACGACGTCATTATTTTCTACACCAAGAGCGTAAGGTACAAGACCTACTTAGGGCTACTTAATGCCTCGCAGCCCCGGGATATCCAGACTGATATACCACTTTTCTTAGATACATGTAAATATATGAATAACTATAAGAATAGAAAAATCCATGCAAGAGTTATATTTTATTTATTTGATTTTTGATTCTCATTCATTGGCCACATCATACATGCATACGTATAAGAGTTTTAAGTGAGTACAGTGCTATTATTTTCTACACTAGGAGTGAATGTTCAAAAAGAATCGAATGGATAAGGAATCATGCAAGATATTATGTTTGATTTGGTTGTATGATTCACATGTGTAATATGAAATCCTTCCTAAGTCTTAACATGGAGATGCATAGGAATAGATTTAGGCAAGTGTTGTATTTTTTTCAAATGAACTATACACTTGCAAATCCATGTGAATCCAAAGAACTTCATAGTACACATCTTATACTATCATCACATGCAAGCTTATAAATATTTATAAGTAGCATTATTTCATTTATAATAATTGATTTATAGGTTTTGAAAATAGTATATGGTTTAATAGTGATAATAGCCACTCATATTCTTAATTTAAGTCAACAAATGTAATTTGACATAAAAGAAAACATTTTATTTAATTAATTTTTTAAAAGAAATGAATGCATGATTTCATATGATAAATAATATTTAGCATGATTGGAAAGAAATAAAGGAATGTAAACACATGATTTCATTCATCCCAATTAATTCCTAAGGACAATCATATTAAATAAGGTTATTTAAAATGAACCAAGATTATTTAAAGGCATTTTTATCTTTGAATTTAATTTGATTTAGAAAATATTAGAGAGTTTTGCTAATCCAAACCCATTTCCCCATGTGTGAATTAGTTTGTTTTAATGAAGAATATTTTAGTTGATTTTATATTTTGATTTGGTTAGGGTATGAATTAAATGAATTAATTATCCCTTACCAATATCACCTTAAGTTAATTAACTAATTAATAATAACCCAATATGATATGTAATGACATGAAAAGTAAATTTGCAATGCTCCTACGAAATGAAAGGGGCCTAATGCAATTGGCTTATGATTAATTATTAATTAAGCTTAAGGGATCTCACTTAATTACTTTTATGATTTTCTTACACATGTGAGCCAATCATAATTTTATTATCTCTCAGCTTGGGTTATTGAATGCCCAAGGAGCTTCTCAAGATCAATTAAAGGTTGCTTAGGTGTGGATGAATTGATTTTTTAATTTTAATTTTATTAAGCTTTTAATGAATTGATTAAACATTTTTTTGTTATGTTTTAATTTGAACGATGATATTAACTTAGGGAAAGGATCAAGGGCAGTGCCTCAATCCTAATCCCTAAATCAATTAAACATTCAATTAGGCTTTGATTTCCTTATTTTGAAGGTTAATCACTTAATTAATCAATTCATCATTCCATTCACGCATTAATTAATTTGATTTTTAAAGATAAAGAAAACTTAGGAAATGAATTAGAAAAAATATCCCCAATCACATTCCCTAATTGATCTTATTGTTCAACATAAATAATTATGTTCAAATGATTAATCAAGTTACTGTTCATTCCTTAATTATAATTGATTGGATTAATAGAGTGATTAGGGCTTACTTAAATGATTTTTCTAATTAAGCACTCAATAAAATCCCAAAGAAATAGGGGAGGCAGAGGTTATCCCCTAAACATCCACAAAAAATTTGAGATTAATTGAGTGCTTAATTAATGTGTAATTAAGCAAATTATATTTTTGATAAAACTTAATTAAGCCAAAATCACTATTCAAAATCAATTAATTATAATTTCCTTAGATTCTCTTCTGAATTATCTTCAAAATGAACCTATTTTTGCATATTTTTTTTATTTTTCTACAGTTTGTTATGATTTTAGGAAGTTACATGATTAAATTCTAATTAATTTGCCCCAATTAAAGCCTTAATCCCATCGGGCCACGTGGTGGCTAATGCGGCATGCTTTTCATGTGGCGTGATGGGATTAGCTATTTAAGTAGTCACATCCACGCGCTGACTCAGCTGACGACATACATGCTTTCTCTGTGGGTCGTTCGATCTAAGATCGGATGGCCATGATTCGATCCGTGATTTAGGAAAGGAATCGAGGGCTCTACCACGAGATTTGATCAGATCCATTCATATCAATCATATGAGATGGACGGATCATGATCCATCATTAGCGACGAAAGATGAATGTTGTCCATCTTCCCTCGCTCGATCCGAGCTCACCCACCATTTTATGGTGGGGCTCTACCTATTTTTCTGTAAGTCTTGATTTTTAATAGCAATATTATATAAAGGAATTTTAGTACTTCCTTGAGCTTCTGTTATCTCGATAGGATATTCACCTTGTCTAATAGTATAATAAAGAGTTCTTTTCCATGTTAATATAGGCATGTCAAAACAATCTTTAGTTCCTAAGGATAATTTTCATTTTCTTATTTTTTTATATTCTTCTTCAGAAAGGGTTATATGTCTATTATATTCAATTTGATTATCAATAATTGTATCATTTTTGTTAATCTTATTGATTTGAATATTAATCAGAATATAAATATTTGTTTAAACCAGTATCCTCGTAACAAGAATAATTAATTAAATCTTCTTCAGTTTCTGATAATTCATAAAGTTCTTCTTCAGATTCTAATTCAGATATCAAAAATTGGTTCTAGATTATAATCTTTGATTATTTGGACAAATTTTATGCTTGATATTTTATTTCTTTTTGGACATTCATTGGCATAATGTCCTTCTTCTTTACATAACCAACACTTACATATTTTTGGTTTTTTAGTAAATTGTTTTCTTCAAAAAGTTCATTTTTTATTATTAAAATTTTGCTTATTGGTCTTCTTAAAGAATTTTTCCTTTTTAGTGTTATTACAATTTGGTCTTTTGCATATTGTTGTTTCTTTTGTACATCCCCATTGATGTACAAAATCAATTACAATTTGTTTTTTATTTATGTAGGTCAATTTGTTGGCAAGCATCAAGTCTTTCTTTAGCAAATTTAATTCTACTAAAGTTATATCATTGGGATAATTTTGGAGAAATTGTTGACTCATAAAATATTATATGGTTTAGGTAGTTTGTAAAAATAAGTATCTAAATAGAGGTTTCGATTATTTGCTAAGATATTGTAAAAGTATTTTGATATTCACAGTATTCATGTAAATAGATATTGCATATTCCTAATCTGAGCTTTTTAGCAATTTCGGATTGTTTTTTGGCCTTTTCTTCTTCAGTAGTATATTTTATAGTATATCCAAGAAATTCACTTTTAATAAATTCTACGTATATTATTGGCCATTTTCCTGGGGTATGGAGTGTTCTTTATTCATGAGATAGATCTAATGTTTTGCTTTTTTTGATCAATTTCTAAAAATCATTTTTTACAATTCAAAGTGTATTTCTATAAAACTATATGCATCTTCTCCAGATTGTAATTATAAATAGCTAAACTATTTTCAATCATCCATTTATCTATTATTTCATTTATATTTTTACAGCAATCTATATTTAAATAAATTCCATGTCCGCTAATTGGTTCGGGTTGACAGTTTGTCTCTTTAAAAGTGCATTAATTTTGTGGTGTCGAAATATGTTTAGGAGTTGTTGGTGGTATAAATGTTTGTTTAGGAATATTACTTGAACTTTGAGTCTTGGTTGTGCCTTTGTATAGGGTATAGGTCTATCCATGGAGGGAGTTTGTGAGTATTCGTAAATTGATGTTTATTAAGAACAAAGATTAACTCATCAAGTTCTTGTGATGATTCTTTTACATCAATGATTTCATTAATATGTATGGATCCTTGAATATTACTATGCGTTTGATTAGTACTTTGAGGAAGTCTTGATGAGTTTTCAGAATACCAAGGAAGAGTATTATTTCTTTCTTGTAAATCAAATTCGGTGCATACACATTTGACAATTGTAGCGATGGTTGCAATATTATTATTAAGAATTTGTTGATTGTCTAAAAGTCTTTTACCTAATTCTTTTATATTGCTAGTACTATCTGTATAGGTTAATACTTTATATCAACTTTGCAGTAGATTTTTAAATGCTTTAGTCTTAGAATTTTGAATTTGATTTAGTTCCATATATGACTTGTGCTTATGTTGTTTGAAATATTAAACTAAGTCCAAGTTCATATTGTTTATAATCACATAACTACCATCCATTCATTAAGATTTCCCAAAGGGGTTTTTATATGGAATAATTATTCTTCATTGAAGATTTCTAATTAGTTATTTGAAATATTAATATTTAGTATTTCTCAAATTCTATTAAATTCTTTTTTGAGATATTCTTTAGTTAATTTAGTCATAAAACACATCATCTTCTAATTCTTTTAATTTAAGACATTTATTATGTTTTTGTTCTTCTTTAGTTCAATTGGTTGATTAAAAATGATTGTATGCTTTGGATTGGTTTAATTTAGAATTAATTTAGATTTTGGTCAATTTGGGCTAGGTTGGGTCAAGTTGACCAATTGGTCAACTTGGGCTTAATCATGGCTTTGGTCAAATTCAACAAGTGATTGGAATGAACTTGAGCCATTGGTTGCAATCAATTTGGATTAAATCATGATTCGACTCATTTTGGATTTTTAGGCCTTTGGGTCAACTTAGGTCAAGTGGCCAATTAGACTTGTTTGGATTAATTGATTACTTGGTCATATTCAATCATTAATTATGAATGAGTTTGAGTCAATGGTTTCAATCAATTTGGCATATGATAGATTTTGGCTAGTTTGGTTTTATTTGGGCTAAATGTTGACTTGGTCAAAGGCTAAGTTTGACTTGGTTTGACCCAATTCAAGGTGGTTGATCACCCCATGATGATTGTTGATCATGATTGAGGTTTAGATAGGCTTAGTTCAATCCAAGTTGGGTTGGATTAGAACTTGACTCAAAAAGGTCTTTTAGGTCTCTTTAGGTCAAGTGAGCCTAAATGAGTCAATTGGCTTGATCAAGTTTTGATTCAAGTTTGGTTGAACCCATATATGCGCTTAGAATTGAAATATAAATCCAATTGCAATTGGTTTGGAGCTAAGTGGGTTTTGGTTCATATGAGAATTTCAAGTCAAAAGGGTCAATTTGGGTTGACTTGGATTTGGTTTGATAATAGTGGTTTATATTTATAGTTGGATCAACGATTGAAGGAATGATTGACTCATGAAGAAATCTATGAGTTTTGAGTTGATTTGGGTTTCATTGTAAGTTCAAAATTTGGCTAAAAGGGATAAAATTAGATTTGATTTGAGTTTGGTTTTGGTCATTTGAATTTATATTTCACTTATATTTGTGAATATAAATGAACATATAAATGGATCATGTGAAAATCACTTGAGTTTGGAGTGATTTGGAAGCAAATTTGATTAAGCGCAAGGATGTAGGTTAAAAGGGCTAACTTGGATTTTGATTTGGTTTGATTTATTTTTGGTCATTGGAGGGTGGATTTAATTTATATTTATGAGTATAAATGAAGGAATGATTGATTTATAAAGAAATCAATCATGTTTGAGTTGATTTGGATCAAAATTTGATTAGGTTTATGGAGGTAGGTCCATATGGCTTAAGAAGGGTCTTAATTTGGTGTATTTTGTTTTGATTTGGTTTGAAAGGTTTGAATTTTGATTTCATTTATATTTGTGAACTTAAATGAAGGAATGATTGATTTATAAAAAAATCAACCAAGTTTGAGTTGGTTTGAAGGAGTTTTGGCTAAGCATATGAAGGTAGTTCATATGGCTTAGGAAGAGATTTTAGAATTTGGAGTTAATCATGGGTTTCAATCATTTAGAATTTTGAATTGATTTATGATTTGGAATTTGATTTGAGATTGGGTTTGATAATTGAGAAAATCAATTGGATTTGGTTAAGGCTAAGTCCATAAGATAAAATCAAAGGGCATAGGAAGGGATTTGGAGTTTGAATTTGGTGATGGATTTCAATCATTAGATAGTTGGATTTGAATATAGAACTTGAATTTGAATTTGAGGTTTGGTTTGAAAGAAGAAAGCAAGGATTGGGTTTGGGCTATAGGGTAGGCAAGTCTTCCAAATCCCTGGAAAACTTTCCCTATGGCTAACTCTTCATCTAGGGTTGTTAAGTGCTCTTTAGAGTGTCTTAAACTAAGAACTCTTAGTGTATAAGAGTCCTAGATCTATGATGAGAAGTTGAGAGCTCACTCCAAAAGTGAGGTCAACAAAGGGCACCAATAGGTGTGTGATTGACAAGGCCGCGTATGTGTTGATCGAACCGTTGACCTCATTTTTAGAATGAGTTCTCAACCTCCATCTTAGACATTGGACTCCTCTTAGAGTCCAGTCCCAGACACATCTAGTATTAGGTGGACACTAGCCTAAAGACTTGGAAGAGTTAGCCATAGGAATAGGTCATGCCTTATGGGTGTTAGGAAAATTTACATATCCTATAGTCTGAACCACATTCCTTACTTCCTTCCTTCAAGTCAAAGTCCAAATCAAATCAACATCAAACCTAAATCAATTCCAACCTAATTTATTTTCTCCAAACTTAAATCAATGCCACATGATTGAAATCCATGATTGAAATTCTAAGTTATCCTTTTTAAATCCTTTTCCCTCAATCTTTCAAATTAAATCAATCAAATTCCAAGTTGAAATTCCAAATTCCAAATATTTCCTAAGTCCTTAATTCCTTCTTAAGGATTTAGCCTAAATCAAATCTAAATCAATTCAAATTCATAAAATTTTCTCATAAATCATTTATATTCACAAATATAAATGAAATATAAATTCAAATCAATCAAACTAAACCCAAAAGTCAAATCCAAATTCACAAATCTTTCTTAAGTCACTTTGATTTTCTCTTGAGGACTTAGCCTAGATCATGTTCAAATCACTTCAAACTCATGAAATTCTCTCTTAACCATTTATATTCTCATTTATATTCACATATAAATGAATTATAAACTCAAACAACCAAAACCAACTCAAGAAATCAAGCTCAAATTCAATCAAAATCCCACATAAGCCTTTCAAGTCAAAATCTTGAACTTAGCCAAATCAATTTCAAATCAACCCAAACCCTTGATTTTCCTTTATGATTCAATCAATCCTATAATCATGAATCCAAATATAAATACAAACTTCAATCACTTAACTCAATTCAAAAATCAAGCCAAAATCTATTTCATGTTCACCCTTTGAACTTGAAATTGTCAAATGAATCAAAACCCATTTGACTTCAAACCACTTGCAAATGGATTTATATTTCAATCATAAGTCCATATGTAAGTTCAATCAAACTCAAATCAAGCTTTGACTAAGCCATTTGACCCATACTTTGACCCAAAGTAACCTAAAGTACCCTTATGAGCCAAATTCTAATCCTATCCAAATTGGATTGAACTAAGCCCATCTGCCTCTCATCATGATCAATCATTGTAGAGATGATCAATCTCACTCAAATGATTAAGTCAACATAGCCATAGGAATTGGAAAATTCATGCTTGAACCAATGTCAACATTTGAGCTTAACCATCCCATTGACAACTTGACCTAAAAGTCAAAATGTGTCAAAACTTGATCTAAGCCAAATTGATTGAAACAAATGGGTCAAGTTCATTTCAAAATGATTATTGAACTTGACCAAAGCCCTAATTGGCTAACTAGACCCAACCTAGCCTAGTTGACCTTGAACCCAACTTGATATAAAGGGTCAAATTGAGCAAAATTCAAAACTTAACTAAAATTGATTGGAAACAAAGATATCAATCTCTTTCATATGACCAACCAAACCTAAACCTACCCATGACCTAGCTCAAATAGGTCAAATGGGTCAAATTGGTCAACTTGACCCATTTGACCTAAATGAAATAAAATGAACCAAATTCAAACCTAAATCAAATTGAATCAAACCAAAGCCACCAAAATATTTCAAATGGTCATATGAACTTGACCCAACCCTTGGTTTGACCTAATTTGACCATTTGGTCAACTTGACCCATTTTGACCTAAATGAGTCAACATGAGCCAAATCACATCAAACTAACTCCAAATTCAATGAAACTTGGCCAAACCTATTTTATAATCATATCAAACATACCCAAATTGAAATCAAGGTCAAATGACTATTTTACCCCTAGGCCATATGGTAAATTTTGGCCAATTCCACTTGGAATTCAAATCATCTTCATAACCACTTAGCACTCTATTAGTGGATCAAGTGAACACTAGGAGTGTGGTGCACCCAACCCAATGGGTTTGGGTCAGCCCAACTTGATTGACCACTCCCATTGAAATGGACACATGGAAATCCTCCTTCCACTCAATTCAAGCACATGGCCACCTCACCTCCTTCTGGCCAAAATTGAACCACATGCAATTCAAAATAGCCTAACCAACTCATTGCATGAGGTGTATTGGATCAAAATGGCAAGGAGACTTGTGGCCATCTGATCCTTGAAGGGGGAGATATACTCTCCCTAATTCAATTCTATCTTCACTCTCCCTCAATCGATTGAAGCATAGTAACTCAGAGCAAGCCTTAGAGAGTCTTCCCAAGCTTCCTAGAGAGCTTTTGAAACTTGATTTTCTCAATTTTCATCACTTGAAAATAGGGGAGCTCTATTAAAAATTAAAGTTACTCCACACGCAACATCAACCAAATTCCTTCTTCAAGCTCCATTAGAGGACCAAGTCGAACTTTCCCAAGCTCTTTCCCAAGCTCCAAAGGTAAGGGAGATCCAATTCGATGAAGGCTGATCTCAAGGCAAGGAAGAGTTGACCCATAGAAGCATATACTCAATTTCAAAGCCTCCAAACTTTAGCAAGGCTTCATCTCAACTATACGAAGCTTCTCTAAGGGAATTGAGCATCGGTGATCACCTTCTATGAGGTATGCCATTTTTCCAAGTTTAAGTTCAATGTATGTTGGTCCTTTGTGAAGTGAATTCCAATCCTAGGTTGATCTAGCCATTAGATGGTGTGGGTTGATTTTCATTCCAATCAGAGCTCAATTGAGCTCAGATCATTGCCTCAAACATGGACAGTCTCCATGGCTCATAGAGGATTACAGGGATGAATCTTTGGCCGTCCATCCACATATTTTGGATGGATGGGTGAGATTAAAATGCGTAGCATCCAAAATTTTGTCTCGGATGGTGGCTTTAATCTGTCAATCGATCAGTTGAGTAGAAAGCACATAGCACCGCTGCCATGCGGTGATATGATGTGATGGGTTAAGTATCAAATCCCATCGCATGGAAAGTGCATCACCATGTCGGTACATGGCAATAAATTAATAATATAATTATTAATTTCTAATTAATCAAATCTTCTAAATTCATATCTAAGTAGAAAATTAGAAAAATGAAATAAATTGCATAAAATATTTTAAAATTAATTTTAATTAACTTTAAATAATTTTTTTCTCTAAATTTGGGTTTTATTAGGAATGTTATTTTGCTAATTATCCTTTAATTACTCCTCTGATTAATCCCAAACTTTTTGTGCTTAATTAGTGGGATGACTCCTACCTCCCCTAATTTTCTTGAGATTTATTGATGAATTAATTAGGAGAATTGCTAGTTCATTCCTTAATCACTCCCTTAATATAATTAAGCTTAATTAAGGGCATAATTAGTGGTATAACCCTCTAATTGACCCAATTAAGTTTTATTGAGTGAATATGATGTTTAGACAAAAAGTTTGGGATACATTTCTTGAGATATTCCGTAAACCCCCTTTTCTTCCTTAATCCATCCTTAATTAAGGGTTAATTCACTAATTACCCCCTTAATTAATTTCATAAAACTCTAAAACTTTTCAGAACTCAATTAATCTATCTTGGGTAGATGCTTAGATGTTCAAGAGCCTAAGTACATTAAGAAAATCAAAACCCAACTCACATGTGTGAGAGGGGTTATGAAATTGCTTAAATTAAAACCCTTTAGTTTAATTAATCATTAATCATGAGCCAAATTGCATTAGGCCCTTTTCTTCTTAGGTGCATTGGAAATTTAAATTCCTTGTGAGATTTTATGTCATCTCATTGGCTCATAATTATTTGATTAACTATGCTAAGGTGGTATAGGTAAGGGGTAATTAACATGCTTAATTCATACCTTAACTTAAGAAACATATAAAAAAATCATCTATTCATATAAAAATTAAACTAAAATAACATATGAGAATGGGTTAGAACAACAAACTCACCTCACATTTCTCAAATTAAATCAAACTCAAAACAAAACCAAACCTTCTTTAAAAAATAATTTGATTTGCTTTAAGCTTTCTTATTTCATAAGATTATCTTTAGGAATTAATTAGGGTGAATGTGTTTACATGATTTTATCATTTTAGTTCCTTCCCAACATGCTAAATGTGTATGTCATATGAATTTCATGCATTCATTCTTTCAAAAATCAAAATGAAAGTGAAATGTTTCTTTATGTCAAATTACATGTTTTTGATAAAATAAGAATATAAGTGGCTATTATCATTATTAAATTCAAATTATTTCCAAAATATATGAATCAATTACCAAAATTGAAAGTGTGTTACTTATATTTTATTTATAAGCTTGCATGTGAGTAAAATATAAGGATGTGCTTAGTGTAGTTTTCCTTCTCACCTCTTTTAGTATAGTTTTGAATAGGATTTAGTAAAGTGTTTAGTTCATTTGAAAAGAACCTAACACTTGCCTAATTCCATTTCCTATTCATTCCTATGCTATTACTTAAGAAGGATATCTACACTTGTACATATAAATTACATAAAAAAAAATAAACAATCAAGTACAAACTTTTGTAATTTTCTTTTCCATTTATCTCTTTTTTTATGCTTGTATTTAAGGAAAGTGGTATATTAGTCGGACAACCACTGGGGTTATGAGGCTTTAAGTAGCCCTAAGTAGGTCTTGTACCTTACACCCCTGGTTAACAATGGCATCATACTCACTTATGCCTTTCATACATTCATGTGTGCATGTGAAAATTGGATAAGAAACCCCTTTTCTACTTAATGAAAATCATGCATCATAAGCATTCAAATTTTCTTAAGTAAACTACTTAGCATTCATTATAAAGTGTGCTAAACATTCTCATTTGTATGTATAGATATGCTTAGGATTCATTCATATGCATGTTATACATATTGGGAAAGAATGAGGTGATGTATGCATTGTGAATTTAGTTCACTTTACTTAATCTTGAAATATCTTTCTTTTTGAATAGATTTGTTTTGTTCATCTAAACTTAGGATTAATTAAAACACATAATAAAACATTCACTAAATGAAACCAAACATGAATCTACTTTAGAAATCACTTAAGGTAGAAGGAAAGAGAGGTTCTCTTCTCTTTTCCCTCTCTTTATAACACTTAATAATTAATTTTAGGATTCATTCAAACCAAATAAAAATACAAAGTAAAATTAACCCAAGTAAGTAAAAAAACCTAAATGAAACCATCCTCTAAATTGAACACTTTTCACATTTAGAAAATACAAACCCTAATGATATAGTTAAGCATACCACACAAAACTTCTAAAACACACACATTAAACTAAGTCACCACTTCTAGCTTTAGGTTAGGGCAGTGCATGGTTTGATATTTTCTTTTATTTTGTGATATATGTTTAGTCTGGGTGTTAAGATGAATATGCGTAGAATAAATGGTAGAACGATTTAGTCTAATCATTATTTTCTATAGGGGATTGTGCTTAAGGGGCGCTATAATAAAAATATAATTGATTTTGCTATGCAGGTGCTCACCCCTAAGCATAATGCAATAGGCCAGGTGGACTTGGTTACCCATGTGTGGGGTGCTAAGTCCAATATATATGCTTGGGATTTATTTGGTTTGTTTAGCTAATCTCTATTTTATGGGTGTTAGCTAGATTTACTTTTCTTTTCATGTATTTTTACAATTAGGATTTTGGAATGTTTGTTATGGGGGATTAGGATGAGCATTGGTTATAAGATCTCATCTTATGCTCCATGTGAAGCCTTTGGAGCAACCACCTTCCAACCATTCAAAAGAAGGAACCAAAGAAGAAAGATGAACAGAAGAATGAAGAAATGAAGTTTGAAGACCCCCATAATAATGAGTTCCTTGCTTAATTATACTTAATTCATTTGTAATCCAGGTTGTATAAGAGTAGAGCTTGGCTACCCAATTTATTTTCTGGTTTATGCAGTGGTGTCCAACCATAAATGACCTCGTATTCTTTGCGCTAGCTTTACTAATTGATTAATGATTTTTTTAGTTTATGCATTAAGATGTCATCTTTTTCCAAGTTTCTTCCTTGCTCGATGTATGACCTGGATGTGGATTAGGCTCTTAGGAAAAAATAAATCTTCTACCAAATTTAACAATTCAAAATTAAAATAAAGAACTCATAACCTCACTTAAAGCTTAGGCTAAAATCAAGATAAAAGAATTAGCAACCCCTTAGCTGGATGAGTATTTCTTTTATAACATCATGCATAAATGCATATTATTTTCACTCTTGATTAGAGGGCTTCCACCTTTGCCAGAGAAGCTTGGCTTGACCTTCGAGAGCCATGGTGGAAACACACCTCCTCCCTTCTCACTGATTTTGGCCAATAATCTTACTTCTCATGCATTAGGCATATGAATCCTATAAGCCTGAGTCAAATGATTATCCAAAAATGAAAATAATATATATTATGATTTGCCTTAGATTTAGGTCATTTGAAGCATGCCCTTACATGATCTAGTCTCTTTAAGGAGTGAGTTTAAGGACTTAGTCTCTTTCTAAATAAATAATAGCCTATCTTGCATAAAGCATATGACTTGCCTACATGAATTTAAAATTAGGAGGAGTTAGTTGGCCCCTGCAATCATAAGTCCAAAGTGGTGGTTTGTCCTCTATTATAGGCAAACCAAATTACCTTAGATTTAGGTCATGCTTTTGGCCCTCGCCAAAGCTCCCTAGATTTAGGTTCTGAGATTGCTTCTCCCTTCTCTGGGCCATAAGCATAAATCTTCACCTCTTTGGCATTTCTATAACCTTATGTTGTGGAATCATAAGCTCAAAATTTCTAATAAAAAAGTCAACTCAAATGAATAATTTAATTTCAAAAATGTAAAGCCTAACCATAAGATAGTTTGAGATGCTCACTAGGTTTTCTAGCATTGTGAGGATCTCCTACTTATCTTCCTTTGACTTCAATAATAACTCCCTCTCTTTGATCAATCACATTTGATCTTCCAAAACAAACTAATAGATTGATAGTCCTACCTATTGAAATCTTTGGAGATAATGATCATTCACCTTAATTGAGAGTATTCCTAAGGGATCTCATTCCTTAAGATTTAATTAACTATGGGGGCTTGCACCTGTAGAGAACTTAATGAACCTAGTTTAAAATAAACTCTACTTTACTTGTCCATGTAAAGTAGGAGAATAATCTTTGTTACACATGCAGACCCATTATCCTTAGGAGTCTTTATTGAGGTGATTAGGTCCATTGTAGGGTGGTGACTTCTATCTTTTGAGATAGTACACCTCTCCTCAATGTCATACCTGATCACCCTCAATAAGAATATCTAAGGATCTATGTGGTGTCAAAAATGCATAAAAAGAAGAAGATGTATATTTCCATCTTCATTTTTTTATCCTACATAGAGTGAAGATGGAAGTATATATTTTACTTCTTTAGAAATTTTACAACACATAAAAATTTTACCATAAATTTTCTGGCAATGCCGCTGGGGATGGTTCCTCTCTCCATCTTTGGTAAATGATTGTAGTCTCCAACTATCAATAGTGGGTTCATACTTTGGTATGAATCCAAGACTATCTTTTGTTCTATGGGCACTTAGCTTATTTTATCCTTAAGCTAAGCTAGCCAACATCTTTAAGTTTTAGGACCTCACCCCGTGTTGGTCTTAAAACCCCCGTTGGGTTCTCCGATGGAAAAAAAATAAAAAGATCTAATAAAAGGAAAGCATTTAAAGACTTCCCCTTATCATTTCTATGGCAAGGAAAGGTTCATTATAAAATAATAAAGACAAAATAAATCCTTTATTAAAAAATCATGCTTTTTGAAAAAGCACTCTTTCAAAAATGCACATAATAAAATATGTTGCACAAAAATTTTCCTAAATCATTTTCATTTAACAATCTTTATGATTGTTATATGTAAGATCATCTTTACAAAAATAAGATTCCAACAATTACATTTTCTAAAAATACAAATGAGTTTCTTCACTCAATTCATTTTTGGTGAAGACCTCATTTTCAAAAATAAAATTCAACAATCATATTTTCAAAAGCATAAAATTTGAAGATGGGCCTTTCCATTCAATTCATCTAAATGTGTTGAATGAATATTACATCTTCAAGCAAAATCACAACTTTGAAATTCCACTTAACACATTCCACATGTGTTAGGTTGGAACTTTCATATTTTCAAAAGCACATATGAAACCTCTCCATTCAATAGTGCAGGTATCCTTTTCAAACAAAATCAAAAATAAATTTTCAAAAAGTACATATGAACCTTTCCATTCAATATACCCATATTTATTGAATGGAAGTTTCATTTGAAACAAAACCAAAATTTTCAAAAGCATATATGAATATCTCCATTAAATATACCCAAATTTATGGAATGAAAATTTCATTTCCAAATAAAATGGCATCATTTTGAAATGCCACTTAACATATTGCATATGATTAGGTTGGGATATCCTCTTTCAAAAAGCAATAATCACACACTAAATATATACACCTTTGAAAAATGAAACATAATTGATTTCCATCTTAAATACCTAAATTTATTAAATGGACATCTCTCTTTTTAAAAATAAAAAAAGAAAACAAAATTTTTTTAAATACATTTGAAACTTCATTCTAGCATATCCCATTTGCTAAAATGAAGTCTCCTTTTCCAAAATAAAATTTGAAACACACTTTTGGAATTTCATTTAGCATACTCAAATTTACTAAATGAAATATTCATTCCACAAAAATTTTCAAAACATATTTGGAACTTCAACTTAGCATACCCCATTTTCTAAAATGAAGTCTCCCCTTTTCAAAATCCAAAACAAAAATTTGAAACACCCTTTTTGGAAATTCATTTAGCATACTCAAATTTGCTAAGTGAAATTTTCATTTCAAAATTTTGAAGAAACACTTTTTGAACTTCATTCTTTAGCATACCATATTTGCTAAAGTGAAGTCCCCATTTTCAAATTAAATTCAAAACTAAATAATTTTGAATACATCTTTTCAATTCCATTTAGGATACTCAAATTTGCTAAGTGAAAATTTTCATTTTACAAAATTAAATGAAGCTTCGTTTTAGCATGCCATATTTGCTAAAGTGAAGTCCTTTCAACCAAAAAAAAATTAAATCAAAATAAAAAAGAAACACATTAGGTTTTCCTTAGCATACCCAAATTTCCTAAGGATATGGAGGAACAAAAATCGCATGATTAAGCTATATCATACATGTATTATCAGAGGGATGGAGACCGCTACACGTTCAGTTGTGGAGGAGGTGCCCACTCTGATTTCCTCGATGGTTACAGTGAACCCATTTCATCCTCCCTCTGGGTCTGACAAAGAAGATGCTAGGATGATCCATACTTCACCTCCATCAACGATTTAGTATCATCCCTATTGGAGGATGAGGTGTTATCGCCTTCTTGTCACACACACCATGGAGGCATGACATTAGTCGAGCTCAATTTGACTTAAGATCTATTATTCCTCACAGCATGGGGAAACATTTATGGTAGGAGAGGGCCAGAGAGGCTCACACTTTAGTATAGATCACTAGCCTAGAGAGGTGGAGGTTTGGTCAGAAATTAGCGGCCTTCGCACTCATTTATTTCCCTGATCGGCTCGTTACCTGCGTCGATCACACAGATAGTATTTTTCTTATAGGAATGACCGATCATAGGAAGAGGGTCCCTATCTTGAGAGAGTCAGTGGTGTCTCCACCACACCACTCTACCCCCCATCTACCATCACCCATTCATGTTGCAGCATCTCCAGTTTCATCAAAGGCCATGAAGGCCACATCCGAGGAGAAGAGAACCCCGTTGGTGATTCAGCTATGGCCAAAGGATCTAATTCCATCCCTCTCTTGTGGTGAGCTCTCTTGCAGCCTTCTACCTAGTTGAGGGTGGGAGAATGGCAACCTCAAAGCATAGTGGTCATCCCTTCACCAACACCACTAGTTCAGCAGGACATAAAGATGGTGGCAGTAGTTATAGAGGGAGGATATGATAGCCTAGTTGCACCCATGACAGTAGAGCCTCCTAGGAGTGTCACCTATTTTAGAGTCAGTGATAGTCAGGAGTGCATTTCTTCTAGTGAGTACAGTCCTCACAAGATTGATTCTCCAGCAGCGGGGGAGGTCCAGTGCCTCACAGTTCACAATGTGGATCCCATCATCATTTCGCCAAAAGTAATTGTACCAGTTATAACAGATCAGTCTTTAGATGACATAGTAGCTCACTATTTCATGAAAAGAAGGATATCCTAGGATACAACTAGTCTAATGAGGAGAAGATCAACTTTGATCCCAACGAAGATGATTTTTTGGGAGACTCAGCTGGAGTTTGCATTATAGATACTAGGGGATCCCTCCCAAGAGAGCAGTAGGCAATTATTGCAACATCATTAGCGGACGATTTTCTCTTCGTTAGTAGCCTAGCGGATAGCTTTGATTAGTATGTTGAACTTGATTTAAAAACATTTCTTTGTGTTGGGTAACTCTTTATGAGGTTTCTTGGAGCTTAAGAAGTGTTACTATTGGTGATCTCATTGTACCACAACAACACCCAGGTGAGTCCCTTATTGACTACATTCTAAGATGGTGTAACCTAAGTATGAAATGTGAGCTACAACTGTCTGAGTAGCATGCCAATGAGATTCTTCTAAAGAATATCTATGGCCCAGTCATCTTCATGCTTAAGGGCTTCACCATCAAAACCTGAAGTAATCAATAGTAGTCTACAAGCGAGGCCAAGGTTTTCCTTTTCAACACCAGTTGCTCAAAGCAAAGTTGTAGAAGGTCTATGAGAAGAAGCCTAGGGCAGTGGATAAGGGGAAACAACCAACTAGAGATCAGTTCGAGAGACCATGACCTCAGCAGCCTTCACTTCCACCTCCTCCACCACCACTAAGGAAGCCTTATGGCCTCCACAGTAGCCTCCATGACACCACCACCTCCTCCATATCATGGATGGCAGTGGCACACATACTCACCACCAGGTAGCTATGGTCCCCTACTCTTTTGGATAAACTTATCTTATTCATTTAAGAGGTAATCAGAAGATCTTTAGAATCTCTTAAAGAAGCGATTTTCACTACTAGCTAAGCACGGATGAAGTGGGAAAATCCATAATCTAAACTACCACAGTATATTAGTCATGTTTTGAGGATTTCACATTTAAGGACTAGCTTGGAACATATAGTCAAGACCAGTGAAGTAGTTATCCGAAAAGAATACCTTGGAACAACCATCCGCCCATTAGGGTAATCCTTGGGGATACTAGATCCTTCCAAAACTAAAGAAGATTGGGATATCTCTTTATCCAAAACCTCTAAAAAGATTATCTAGAAGATCAAGAAACTTCACAGTTTCAAGTCTCAAACCTCCAACATCAAGGAAGGTTTGCAAGTTGCTAGTGCCAACTCGGGAAAGGGGAGCTCAAAGCAATAAAAAAGATATCTGTCAAAGATAGCCCAAGTAGTGCAACCACCCAGTCTCCTCAAGTCATCCATTTACCACATCTGACTTCTACTTCAGCCTAGTTCTTCTTCTTCTTAGAACTCTTGTACATCAAATCTCATCACTCACCCCACTTTACTTGACTTCTACTTTGTACCTCCTTTCAAATTCAAGAAATTAAAGAATAAAGCTAGCTTGAATTACATCGTGTCACTTTGATGGGTTGTCTACTTCTAATGATAACTCTTCAAGTCAAAATAACTATAATAATTATGATCTTCCTCATTTAGAGTTGACTTTCTTACTCAATGGGGTTCACCTCTTGAAATAGATTTAGAATCATCCACCAAGGGTCCCAAGATAAGCATGTGAGCCTGATGTGTAGAGAACCTTCCATTACCATAGAAGAGATCAAGTCAACCTCCGTAGTGGCAAGGTTCTACCTCCTAGGGCAACATCTCAAGATAGGGGAAAATAAGTTATTGGTGTAGAGGATCGAGAAGTCCCTCCGTAGGATGCTCCACCCTTGGATATGCTTATGGAGGATCAACCCAAGGTGGAATACAATTCCTCTCTCATTTAAGAAAGTTTTCATTTAAGCTATGCATATATGATGCTCTTGTCTTATCCAAAGAGATGAGAGAATCATTAATCAAGGCTCTCCTTGATCCTAAGATATGCTTGGCTCAGCTGAGCGCTATTGGTGAGGAGGCATATTACACAAAAGATGCCCAGGGGATCACTTTCATAGATGAAGACCTTCTTCTGGGGGACTTGGAGCACAACTGTCCCCTCTACATCACATTGACATGGATTCGACTTGCTAAGTTCTCATTGATCCGTGCATCGGTGAACATTATGAGTCTAAAGACCCTTGCCTATTTGAGGATCAACATCTCCACACCGAGATCTGATGATGTGATTCAATGAACAAGGTGAGTGGGCTTTAGGTTCCATAGTGTTACCTTTGAGATAGGTGATGGAAGACCAAGCCAATTTTACATCATTGATTCAATACTTCATTCACCGCTTTGCTAGACCTTGGATACAAAATATAATTCCATCCTCTCCATCAAGGCATCAAGTTCAGAAAGGATGGGATTGAATACCGTAATAATGGTGATGAAAAGCCATTTTTAGTTAGAGAGGTTGAGACTTATGAGGATGCGACCTACTATCTTTCTCAAAACACCCTTTCTCATTAACTTGGATAAAAATCAAATTCAAAAGAAAAATAAAATGAAGAAAAAGAAAAGGCAAAAGAAAAAGAAAATGAAAATGAAAATCTAAGTGCACAAGAAAGGGGAATTGAAGAAGAAATAGATCCACATATCACATTCCATCCACAGTTCATTTTATCATATGAACATATGGGTAGGATGACTCAACCTCCACCAGGCAGAGGCAGAGGCAGAAATAAAGGCAGTTCGAATGGTGGAGGCCCCCTGGTTGGCCATCAACCAACAAAGGTTATGTTCCAGTTCATAGGAGTACCCATACTATTCATATAGACTTGGAATCTAGCTTAGAGGACAAGCCTAAAGTGATTAGTATACTAGCCAACCCCTCTCAAAGGGTTCCATTGGAGGTGACTTTCAATCCAGGGCGAGGCGAAGGCAACCAAATTGGTTTATATATCTATTGGCTAGGAATCTTAGCTCTAACCTCACTTTCATCTCAAAAGTTGAAGGTTAGTAGTTAAGGAAGCCCCTAAGTCTTCTAGTGATATGGTGAGATTCTTTTGGGATCATCATCACGAAGTCACGAAGTTGATGTAGAACTTTGAGGATACATTTAAAGAATTAATGGAATTATCATTTGACTTTTACTCTTGTGTTCATAATCTTATACTGAGAAGGTTTGGTTCCTCACACATGGTCCAGCAGTTGAGTACTTTGAAAATCTATGAAACAATACAGGTAGGAAAGCACAATCAAGAGCAGGACTAGGATTTGATATAGTAAATTTAGTCGATGATGACGATTACTGCTTAGTTGTTAGTAATCATTTGGAGTCTGATAGGTTCTTTTCACACAACACAATCTCTTATGAGAATGTGTATTTATAAACCTCAGATAATCCAGATGATCTCCAAATCAAGGATTGACCTCCAAAATTTGAAGAGGAGATCCATTCAACAATTGACAAGCTTAAGAAAATCAACCTCGAGATAGAAGAAAATCCACACCTGACGTACATCAGTTCATTGCAGAATAAAGAAGAAACCAATGATTTAGTTAGGTTATTGACTGAGTTTAAAGACTGCTTTGCATGGATTTATGAAGAGATGCTTGGATTATCTCCTGACATAACAATCCACAATCTAGCAATAGATCCGAATGGTACCCCTATTAAGCAAGCTCTCAGACGCATGCAATTAAAAATTAAACAACAGGTCATTTATGAAGTCAAGAAGTCAAGAAACTGATCGATGCTAGTTTCATTAGGGAAGAAAAATATCCTACCTAGTTAGCTAATGTCATCGCAGTTAAGAAGAAGAATGGACAAATTCACATATGCATCGATTTCAGGGACTTAAATAAGGCATGTCCTAAAGATGAGTTTCCTCTTTCTATACCAGAATTAATGGTGGACATCGCCTCATCTCATGCAATTTTCTCTTTCATGGATGGGTCATCTAGCTACAACCAAATCAAGATGTCTCTTGAAGATGAAAGAAATACTACTTTCCAAACCCTGATTGGAATCTTCTATTGTAGGGTCATGCCTTTCGGCCTTAAAAATGCTGGTGCTACATACTAACGGGCATGACTCAGATCTTCAATGAACTCATCCATCATCAGTTGAGTGCTATGTTGATGATCTAGTAGTCAAAGCGAGAGAAAGGAAGACCATCTCTTTGACTTGAGAGTAGTTTTTCGAACGGTTAAGACAATATAACCTCAAAAATGAATCCCCTAAAGTTTGTATTCGGAGTAGCTTTGGAAAAATTCCTTGGGTTTATTGTCCGAAACCAGGCAATAGAAATAGATCCAAAAAAGATCAAAACTATCTTAAAAATTCCACCTCCTAAGAGTTTAACTCAACTCAGATCCTTCCAAGGACGGTTGACATATCTAATACGCTTCATTTCAAATCTATCAGATAGATGCAATCCATTCTCAGCACTTGTCAAAAAAGATGCCAAGTTCAAGTGGGATGATAAGTGTCAGCATGCCTTTGAAGACATCAAGCAGTATTTGGTGAAGGCACAAGTTCTAGCAGCCCTATCCTGGGCAGGCCACTCATCCTCTACACTACTACATTGGACAACTCTCTTGGTGCTCTATTGGCTGAAGCCAATGATGAAGGAAGGAGAACACTCTCTACTACCTGGACATCATCTTATTCTTGATGAAGCAAACTATCCACCTATTGAGAAACATTGCCTAGCTTTGATCTATGCATCTCTGAAGCTATGGCACTACATGCTTTCTCATAAGGTGAACTTGATCTCAGAATAAATCCATTGTAGTATCTCATGACATAACCAATGTTATCCAAACGTTTGGCATGATGGTCCATGATCCTCTCACAGTTTGATATTACATTCGTATCCCTTAGCATGGTTAAAGGACAAGCACTAGCAGATTTCTTAGCGACACACTTCCTGGATTCTTCAATGATGATCTCCCGATGAACAATCATGAACTTAGGAGAGATTAACAACCGATGGGAGATGTATTTTGATGGTGCAGTTTTATTTCATAAAGGGGAAGCATGATGATCTATTCTTCTAGGAAAGGTAGGGGTATGAATAGTTATCCTAACTCTATACCACAATATGATGAGATTCTCATATTATCTTTCCAACCCCTGCACCAACAACAAAGCCAAGTATGAGGCTTTGATTGCTGATCTAGAGTTAGCCATCATTATGATTGTCAAGAGCATCAACATCTTTTAGGATTCTGAGTTGGTCATCAGTCAGATTATCGGGTCCTACAAGGTTCTCAAACTCAAGCGCCTTCATTACCATGAGTATACCATGAAGCTGTTTGCCCAAATTCCCGATGTCACCATCTACAAGGTTCCTCGAGCAGAGAATGCAGGAGTAGATGCTTTGGACAAACTTGTGAAAGAATTGGCATGTCTGAAAGATGAGTTCATTTCAATAATGGTCCAAAATAGACAAGTCATATCCCTTATTGACGTTGAACTCATCGAGAGACTTTCTCCTAAAGGGGAGGTTATCGTTGCCTATAAGGACAAGAAGATGGATTGGAGGTAATCATTCATAGATTATTTGAACATCAAAAAATTACCTCAAGAAAATTCACAAGCCCATCATGTGAAACGGAGAGCTCTCTCCTATGCTCTCATTGATGACACCCTATACCGCCGGTCCTTTGACTAGATGTGGTTACGTTGTTTAGATAAACATGAAGCCTGTGGCATTGAAACTGAGGTACATTCAGGTCTATGCAGAGCTCATCAATCTGGTCTGAAGATGAAGATGAAGATTAAGAGACTAGGATATTCGCGGCCTTATGATTATAGACATGGATGTAGCTAGGAGATGCCATCGATTCGGTACATGGCATGATCCTCCATCAACCACCTAACATTCTACATCCTACATTGGTCTCATGGCCATTTGAGTGTTGGGGTACTAACACTGTGGGTTCGATCGATCCTCCTTCTTCCAAGGGGCATCAGTTAATCTTAGCTTCCATCGACTACTTTTCCAAGTGGGCGGAGGCAATCCCACTCAGAGAGGTCATAGCTCAACATGTGCTTCAGTTTTTTAGAAACCATATCGTATATAGGTTCAAGGTGCCTCGATGAATTATATCCGATAATGGTGATGCATTCAAAAGCACCAAGTTCAAAAGCTTTGCCAGAAGTAATGGTATAGATTAGAGATAATCCACCATCTACTACCCTAGAGAAAATGTCTTAGTGGAAGCATTCAACAAAACTCTCATCCAAATACTAAAGAAAACACTTGATGATAATAAGCGATAGTGGAATGAGTAGTTGGTTGAAGCCTTGTGGAATTATCTCACCATATACCGAACTCCAACTCAGTCTACCCCATTTTCTTTAGTGTATGGGTCCAAAGCCATTCTACCTTTAGAAGTTCAAATCCCATCACTAAGGATAGCATTGGGTAGCAAGATCACTACATAGTAGAATGCAAAGTTATGGTTAGAAGAGCTCGAAGGTTTGGAGGAGAGTCGCCTACGGGTGTGTCAAAACCTCGAGTTATACAAGGCCAAAATGGTTCAAGCTCACAACAAGCTAGTCTGCTCTAGGTCTTTCTGAGTAGGAGAACTTGTGTTGGTTCTAAGAAGACCAATTACTACCTGTCGAAAGATGGGAGGTAAGTTTGAACCCACTTAGGAAGGCTCTTATGTCATAGAGAAGGCCTACCAAGGAGGATCTTATCAGCTCATTGATTGTAAAGGGAAACACTCAATGCTTCCAATTAATGGGTTCTATTTGAAGAAATATTACCCATAAAAATCATGTTTGAAAATAATTCTATCAATTAACAAAGATCTGATTCCAATTCATCAAAATCTTATCTTCTTTTGAAGCGTTGTTTGCTTGTCTTGCGAATCTGACATGACATATTTAGGCTAGGTGTAGGAGTCCCCTAGTGGCATCATATCTCTCTTTCATAGCACAAACACAATCTCTCTATGCTATCAGAATACGTGTAAGAGAACCCAAGAGCATCCTATTTTGATTAACACAAATAAGTTAGGTGTAAGAGAACCCAAGCGACATCCTTTCTTTGTGGGAATTCTCGATTGCCATTCATGGCACCATTTCATCAAAATCCCCAAGCATGTTTAAGGTAGGCGTAAGAGTCCCCCATAGGTGTCCTTTTCCTTTTAACACATGCACAAAAATAAACACAAATCTTTATCTCGAGCTATTTTGATGTAGGAGCAAACCCCCTGTGACACTCACTCATTAGCTGCTCTAAGTCGGGTTTACATGCTGCCTCGCTAGAATGTCACCCCAGTTGTCAGTTGTTTGGAGGATGTAAGTGCCCATGCTTTCTTTCTAGCTTGACCATTGCAAACTAACGATCACCTTGTTAGTATGGTAGACTTCACTGCCCAGCCAGTAAGCTACCTCGTGTTGATTTTGTTTAAGAAGATATGAGTCCCCATGCTTTCTTCTTGAATTAATCATCATGATCTAACTAGGTTGAGTATATTTGAGGTTTAGGATAAGTCCCCTAGAGGCTCTTTTCCTCTTAACTATAATTGAGTTGATATAAGTCCCCCAGTGGCATTCACTCTGGTAGCCTAGGTCGGATAACACGTCGGCGAAGGACTATCAAGCAATCGATTACGCTATGGGAGGACATGAGTCCCGAGCTTTCTTCTAGGCGATTATGAAAACAATTTAGGTTGGTTGATATTTATCTTTGAGTGACTCACCCGATGAGTACATCACTATTGGCAGATGTGAGTCCTCGACCTTTCTCCGAATACCTATAGGATATATGACTAGCCATGTCATCTTTTCCAGAGTGTTGGATTAAGCCTTTTAGCAGCCCCATCCCCTGCAGGCATTCTATTTGGATCACATTTTTTTACGACCCCATTTATACACTACCTGGGTTACTTTTGGATTGGACAATGCTCCTCTCCTGATAGTCACCCCTGTGGTTGGAGAATTTGTTCAGTGGATGCACAGATTATCTCTTGGTTTAGTAAATTTGAGATATGTCTAGGCTGATATAAGCTCCTTCTCAGTTTGATCCTTTACAAAATAACAGGGTCCACGATAAACAAACTAAACAAAACAAATAAATTTAATTCACTTATGGATTAGGAATTCAGGCCCCCTTTTCCCAAGCAAGCACCCTATATTTAGATCAGTGTCAGTAGAACTCCCTATAAGAATTGCCTGGCTACTTGAGTTGAGATAAATTCCTAGGTTGGTACTCACTCCGTAGTCACCCTTAGGTCGGGTTCATTCTGTTTGATGTTGTTGATCGTTTTGGTTAACACCAATACGTGTTGTGTTCCTTGTCAATCACACCACACTGTGCCCGTTGACCTCCTTTTTTAGGAGTTCTCAACTCCTCCATCTTAGACATAGGACTCCTCTTAGACTTTAAGAGATCCTTAGTCTTATGACACATCTAGTAATTAGGTGGATACTCAACCTAGCCCTAGAACCTAGAAGAATTAGCCATAGAAATATGTCATGCCTTAGGTGTGTTAGGAAAATTTACCTACCCAATAGCTTGAACCACATTCTTTACTTCCTTCCTTCAAGTCAAACTCTAAATCAAATCAACATAAAACCTAAAACAATTCCAGCTTAATTGATTTTCTCCAAACTCAAATCAATGCCACATGATTGAAACCCATGATTGAAATCCATGATTGAAATTCTAAGTTCAAAATCCTTCTTAAATCCTTTAATCCCCTCTTAAGGACCTAGCCTAAATCATCTTCAAATCAATTCAAATTCATGAAATTTTCTTATAACTCATTTATATTCTCATTTCTATTCACATATATAAAAGAAATATAAATTCAAATCAATCAAATCAAATTCCAAGTTGAAATTTTGAATTCTAAATAATTCTTAAGTCTTTAATTCTCTCTTAAGGATTTAGCCTAAATCAAATCTAAATCAATTCAAATTAATGAAATTTTCTCATAACTCATTAATATTCTCATTTATATTCACATATATAAATGAAATATAAATTCAAATCAATTAAACTAAACCCAAAAGTCAAATCCAAATTCACAAATCTTTCCTAACTCACTTTGATTTTCTCTTAAGGACATAGCCTAGATCATGTTCAAATCACTTCAAACTAATGAAATTCTCACATAACCCAATTATATTCTCATTTATGTTCACATATATAAATGAAATATAAACTCAAAAAACCAAAACCAACTCCAGAAATCAAACTCAAATTCAATCAAAATCCCACCTAAGCCTTTCAAGTCAAAATCTTGAACTTAGACAAATCAATTTCAAATCTAGCCAAACCCTTGATTTTCCTTCATGATTCAATCAATCCTACATTCCATTTGTATGTATAGATATGCTTAGGATGCATCCATGTGCATGTTATACATGTTGGGAAAGAAATAAAGTGATGTGTGTTTTATGATATTAATTCACTTTATTTAATCTTAAAATGCTTTTCTTTTTGAATAGGTTTATTTAGAAAAAATCTAAACTTATGATTAATTAAAACACATAATAAAATATTCACTAAACAAAACCAAATATGAATCTACTTTAGAAATTACTTAGGATAGGGAAGGAAAGAGAATTTCTCTTCTCTATTCCCTCTCTTTACAACTTAGTAATTAATTGTAGGTTCATTCAAACTTAAACAAATCACCAAATAACTGGAATAAAACCATCCATCTAAGTTGAACATTTTCATACTTAGGAAATCTAAATCTTAAATCCATAGCTAAGCATACCACACAAACCTTAAATAGCATACACATTAGGCTAAGTCACCATTTCTAGCTTTAGGTTAGGGTGGTGTATGGCTTAATATTTGCTTTTATTTTGTGATGTTTTGTTTTAGTCTAGATGTTAGGGTGTAAATGTGTAGAATGAATGGTAGGATGATTTAGTCTAATCATTGTCTTCTACAGGGGATTGTGCTTAATGGGCGCTATAATAAAAATATAAATGCTTTTGCTGTGCAGGTACTTCTACCCCTAAGCATAATCCAATAGGCTAGGCAGACTAGGTTACCCATGTGTGGGGTGCTACAATATACATGCTTGGGATTTGTATGATTTGTTCATCTAATCTATATTTTACATGTGTTAGTTAGATTTACTTTTCCTCTTCATGTAATTTTTGCAATTAGAATTTTAGAATGAATGTTATGGGGGATTAGGATGAGCATTGGTCATAAGTTTATATCTTATGTATCATGCAAAGCCTTTGGAGCAGCCACATTTTAATCACCCAGAAGAAGGAACCAAGAGAAGAAAGAAAAGAAGAAGTAAGAAGAAAAGAAGAATCAAGAAATGATGAATGAATACCCCCATAACATGAATTTTTTTTCTTAATTATAATTAATTCATTTGTAATCTGGGTTGTATAAGAGTTGAGCTCGGCTACCCAATTTGTTTTTTGGGTTTGTGTGGTGGAGCCCGACCACAAATGACATTTTATTCTTTTGTGTTAGCTTTATAAAATATTTGATATTTTGTTTAGCTTGTGCATTAAGATGGCATCCTTTTCTTAATTTCTTCCTTGCTTGATGTATGGCCTGGATGATGATTAGGCTCTTAGAAAAAAAATAAATCTTCTAACAAATTAAACAACTCAAAATTAAAAATTAAAAAACTCATAACCTTACATAAAGCTTAGGCTAAAAATTAAGATAAAAGAATTAGTAACCCTTTAGCTCGATGTGTACTTTCTTTTCTAACATCATGCATAAAAGCATATTGTTTCACTCTTGATTGAAGGGTTTTCACCTTTTCTAAATAACTTGGCATGACCTTTGAGAGCCATGGTGGAAATATATCTCTCCTTCTCATTGATTTTGGCCCATAATCTTACTTCTCATGCATCAGGCATATGAATCCTATAAGTCTAAGTCAAATGATTGTCTAAACATAAAAAAAATAAAATGTAATATGATTTACATTAAATATAGGTCATTTTTCATACCTTTACAAGATCTAGTCTCTTAGGGAGTGAGTTTATGGACTTAGTCTCTTTCTAAAATAAATAAGAGTTTAAATATCTTGCATAAAGAATATGACTTGCCTACATGAATTTGAAATCGTAGGAGGAGTTAGTTGGCGGCCACCCCCAGGCGGTTGTAAGTCCAACAGTCGGGTGGTTTATTCTCTCTTATGGAGGTAAACCAAATACCCATTTTCACCTTAGATTTAGGTCGAGCTTTTGGCCCTCGCCAAAGCTCCTTAGATTTAGGTTCTAAGGTTGCTTCTCCCCTTTCTGGGATATAAGTATAAATCCTTACCTCTTAGGCATTTTCATAACCTTGTATTGCAAAATTATAAGCCCTAAATTTCTAATAAAAATTCAGCTCAAATAAATAATTCAATTTAAAAAATGTAAAACCAACCATAGGGTAGTTTGGGATACTTACTAGGCCTCCTAGTATCTTAAGCATCCCCTACTTATTTTTATTTGGCTTCGATAAGAACTCTCTCCTCTTGATCGATCCTGCTTGATTTTCTAAAAATAAACCAATCGATTGATAGTTCTACCCTTTCAAAATCTTTGGAGATAACAATCATTTACCTTAACCGAGAGTATTCCTAAAAAATCCCCTTTCTTAGGATGTAATTAACTATGGGGGCTTGCCCCTGTAGGGAACTTAATGAACCCGATATAAAATAAACCTTGCTTTACTTTTCCATATAAAGTAGCAAAAGAATCTCTGGTACATATGTTGACCCATTGTCTTTAGGAGTCCTTATTAAGGTGATTAAGTCCATTGCAGGGTGGTGACTCCTATCTCCTGAGATAGTACACCTCTCCTCGATGTCACACCCGATCATCCTAATAAGAACATCTATGGATCTACATGATGTCCAAATGCAAAAGTATATTTCTATCCTCATTTCTATCCACATAGATTGAAGATGGAAGTATACATCTTAGAAAAATTGAAATGAATATGAAATTTTTTTCACCACATTACCCTAACAGAACTAGAAGGTTATTCTCAATACGTATTCCTTAGAGTTGAAAATGGCACCTAACTTGTAGCTATACTCAAGTCAGTCTTTAAAGGCAAAGCAATCTTCTAAGACATGACCTAGCATGTGGTGATAAGGGAAAAAGTTTGGATCATGACTCTTGCCCACATCCTCCGGCCTTCTAGGCTTTGGTAACTAAAAATTAGGCTTCTTTAAGAGGTTCTTAAAGATCTTCCTGACTACCTCCCTCTTGAATGAATAAGGTTTATTCAATTTGTCAATAAGAGTAGGTAAGTGATAGTTACCTGGTGGTGGATAGGAATACTTTCGATCGTGGAAGGGGATCTTGTTGAAAGCGTGTTGGAGACTACTATGGAAACTGAGGTGGCCGATATGATGGCCAAGGTGGTGGCAAAGGAGGTGGTAGAGGAGGTTGTTGAGCTTAAGGTATGTCTGACTGAACCCTAGCTAGATGCTTCCCCTAATCAACTACTGTGACTATCCCTAGCTTTTCTTCAAATGCCTTCTACGGTCTGGGCTTGGTTGATTGATCTTGGAAAGGTAACTATTTGACCTCTCCTTGTAGACTAGTTGCCTTATTGATTAATTTCTCAAATGTCTTAATGGTGAACCCTTTAAGAATGAAGATGACCGAGCCATGAATATTCTTGAGTAAATTTTTATGGCATGTTGTTCAAATAGTTATGGTTTGCATTTCATACTTAAATTGTGCCATCTAAGAATATAATCAACAAGGGACTCACCGGGGTGTTGTTGAGCTACAGAGATGCCGCTTACCATTCGAGCTCCAATAAATTTCTTAATAAAGAGTTGCTCCAACTCAGTAAATGTCTTCATTGAACCATTGGGTAGTTTAACATACCAATCAAATGATGCCTGTCAAGCTACTGATGAAGAGGTGAAATAAGAGTGCATCGTTGCCACCAACATTGCAACATCCACGAAATGCACTATGAGCTGCTAGGATTCTCTAATCATAAAAAATTTTGAAGGATGGAGGCACAAAGCCCTTAGGTATTGGACACCATTAAATTCCTCTAGGTAGGGTCTACCCTTTGGAACAGATGAGCCACCTCAGGCTTGTGCCAACGCATCCCTCACCTATTGCTCCACCATGTGTTTGATATCTTTTTCATGCATGGAGGTACTATTCAGCACCTTCCTATTCAAGTGACCACTATCTCCCTCTGCAGGAATTCATCTAAGATGATCCAAAGTGTGTGTCATCTCTGCTTTATCGGCCACAACAGGAGAAGGCTATGAAACTAGAGTTGAATTCTATAATGCTGACACCACTGCCATCTACTCTTCGATCTTCTTTCCAATTTGATCAATATGATCATCCCTCTGCCTAAGCTGGTGGAGGAGGTGCTGAGTTGAATGAACGACACCATCCTCTTCAACTACAATACCTTCCTGACTATGCTAATCTTTTTGAAGGGAAACCCTAGTATCGACCATGTGAACTTTAGAGAAATCCTCAAAGAGATCATCCTTATTGGGATCAAAGCTGACCTTTCCCTCCTAATAATATGATCAGTCACTCCCTTGAAGCTCTCTCTTCTCTACTAAGTATTGTGCTAAAATATCATCTAGAAGCGATCTCATGTGAGTTCATGGTAAGATGCACCTAACATGCACTCTGAGTGCTAGAGAGTCATGATTACTAGAAGAGATATGCTCATGACTGCTCATGGGTAGAGTAGTATCCCTACGAAGATCCACTGCCATAAGGACTACAAAACTATCCCCTTCCCCTTCTACAGTTGCTGCTATCACTAGCTCTGATGGTGGTGGTAGTGGTGGTGCGATCACGACTCTGCTGGGTCACCACTCCTTCTTCACCAAAACTAAAGTAGGAGGTCGAGTAGGGGAACTCGCCCTCACCTCATTGGTGGAGTAGATGAAGTGGGATCCTTTGGTTGTAGCCTGATCACCAAGGGGCTTTCTTCTCCTGAATACTATCTTCTATGCCTTTATAGTTACGGTGGATGGCGGGACTTGAACTGGCGTGGCATGGGGGATAAGTGTGGTGGAAAACATCTACCCTCATGGGGCTTTCCCATGACTAGTGGTACTGGTCCACTATCTGCTCATCTATCGGGCAGATGGTAGAAAATCAACTAAAGCGGAGGCCACCAACTATCTGGCAAACCTCCATCACTCCTTGCTCTGTGATTGAGCTGCTACTCAGGCCTTTAATGCTTTGTTACTATGAATGTGCATGGTAACACTCCTAGGGATGATTGACCTCAAGTCAAATAATGTATCAGACTCTGAACGTCCGTGTACCCTGCCTACCTGTTGTAATACTGTCCCTAGATCGGCATAGGACTTCCTCCTCTTCCTAGCCAAAACCTCATGGTATGTTAGAGGTGGAAGCAATGCGTATCAGCAGTTCTCCTCTTCTAATCATGAGAGGGTGGGGGTGTATTGGAAACCTCACAAGAAGAACCCTCCTCTATAATGTGGGATGCCACATCCATCTCCTAGGTGGCATGCTCGTGGTGCCACTTGATCTTGAGACTCATATTACGCCACTATGTGTGATGCTTTTTATGGCTGAGCAAGGTAGTGTGAGAGCAAGATCCTATGCCAAAGGTAGGGGAGGCTATCTTCGAAGCCAGGATAGCCTTCCCCTTAGAGGGGACCAATGAGGAGGTGCTAGCATGCACCCGAGCGATAGTGGGAACAACTAATAGTAGGAACTAGACCGACTGAGAAAATCTTAACTGCCTTCCTCTTCAGGGAAGGATACTCGTCAAAGGGTAGCTGATGCTTACCCATCCACCTCATCAAGCAGGTGGTGAGGTCACCCATCGTGGTGATGCTCCCAAATCCTATGCCAAAGAACACTAAATGGGTGGAGTCAGTCAGAGGGAGGCTAACCTAATCCAGGGCCAAATCCACCCTAACAGAAAGGTGAAAACAATCTTCTTAGGGGCCATGTGTGAAAATTGCAAGGGATGAACAGACTGATCTGAGCCGTATGTCTGCATTTGTTGAAATATAACTTGTATCAGATTTATGGCTTAATATTTGTTTCTCAAGTAATATAAGTTTGGAGTTTTGAACCCACACTTAATAATTCAAATATGTTAAGTGGGGTTCATTGGAGAGATTTGGATGTTTTGGAGGAGAGCCTTTTGCCAATTGATTTTTTATTTTAGAACCCATACTCAGCGAATTTAAATAGGTTGGGTGGGGTTCAAAAATTTGAGAAGATATTTCTTTCTTTTTGGAGATTATTTGCATTTTATATTTCTTGTTTGAAAATATGGGTAGTTTGAAAGACCTCTACTTAGCAAATTTGGGTATGCTAAGAAGAGGTTGTGATTGCGTGTTTGAAATATTTTTTCTTGTGAGATTTGATTATGTGATATTTTAATTTGAGAATGGGGATTTCTACTTCACAAATTTAGTATGTTAAGTAGAGGCCACATGTGTTTGATTTGTGCTTGAAGATGAGACTTTCACTTAACAAATTTGGTATGTTAAGTGAAAGACAAATGTGATTGTGGGATAGATTTTCCTTTCTTTGAAGATGGGAGTCTCACTTAACAAATTTGGTATGTTAAGTGAAAGCCCCAAATGTGTTTGATATATGTTTGTTTTCCTTTAAAAGTGAGACTCTCACTTGACAAATTTGGTATGTTAAGTGAAAGCTCAAGTGTGTTGACATCAAAAATTGGATCCTTATTTAACAAATTTGGTATGTTAAAACAGGGATCAAATGTGTGTTGAAAATAGACCCTCACTTAACAAATTTGGTGTTAAGTGAAAGCCTAAATGTGTTTGATATGTTTTTTGAAGATGTGACTCCCACTTAACAATTTGGTGTGTTAAGTGGAAACCAAAGTATGATATGACTTGAGAATGAGATTCTCACTTAACAAATTTAGTATGTTAAGTGGGAATCCAATATATTTATGATTTTCTTTCAAATTTGATGTGATTATTAGCAATATTGTATGCTTTGAAAAAATATTGTTTTTTTTTTGTTTTATTTTTTTTTTGAAAATGAGACCCGCTCTTAACAAATTGAAAATGTTAAGTGAAAGTTAAATTTAATGTTTTGAAAAAATTTGAGGCCCCCACTTAACAAATTGAAATTGTTAAGTGAAAGTCAAATTTAAATTTTAAAAATGAGACCCCCACTTTAACAAATTGAAATTGTTAAGTGAAAGTCAAATGTTTTGAAAATGAGACCCCCACTTAACAAATTGAAATTGTTAAGTGAAGGTCAAATTTATGTTTTTGGAAATGAGACCCCCACTTAACAAATTGAAATTGTCAAGTGAATGTCAAATTTATGTTTGAAAATTAGACCCTCCCTTAAGAAATTGAATATTTTAAGTGAAGATCAAATTCATGTTTTTGGAAATAATACCTCCACTTAACAAATTGAATATGTTAAGTGAAGATCAAATTTTATGTTTTAAAAATGAGACTCCCACTTAACAAATTGAATATGTTAAGTGAAGTTCGAATTTTATATTTTCAAAATGAGACCCCACTTAACAAATTGAATATGTTAAGTTAAGGTCAAATTTTATGTTTTTGGAAATGAGACCCCCCTGCCACTTAATAAATTGAAATTGTTAAGCAAAAGTCAAATTTTATATTTTTTTGGAAATGAGACCCCCACTTAAAAATTTGAAATTTTTAGGTGAAAGTCAAATTTTATGTTTTGAAAATGAAACCCCCACTTAACAAATTGAATATGTAAAGTGATGGTCAAATTTATGTTTTGGAAATGAGACCCCCCACTTAACAACTTGAAATTGTTAAGTGAAGGTCAAATTTTATGTTTTTTTGGAAATGAGACCCCCACTTAACAAATTGAAAATGTTAAGTGAAGGTTTATGTTTTTGAAAAGACCCACACTTAATAAATTGAATATGTTAAGTGAAGATTAAATTCATGTTTTGATTCAAATAGAGATCTCCTTTAATCAAACATGGTGTGCTTTTAAAGAACCTCCATGTTGCAATCATGGAGGGGTTTTGATTTTGTGATTTTGTGAGTTTATTGAAAGGTGCTTTTGGAAAGTGTCATTTTGTGAAAGGAATCATTTTCTTTAAATTTTATGATGAACATTGCCTCACCAAGTTAGTGGTGAGGAGGTTCAAAGTTTTTATTATCTCCCCTTTCATTGATAAATTTTATTTTTGACCTATTGGGTCCTACACTGAGTGAGGTCCTAAAACCTAAAGGATGTGGGCTAACTTGGCTTAAGAATGAAATATGCTAAGTGCCAATAGAAGGAAAGATAGTTTCAAACTCACACAAAATACTAGTTTACTATCGATGCTTGGAGATAATAATCATATACTAGAGATGGAGAGAGGGACCTTCCCCAGCAGAGTTGGCAGAAGAACCTGTGGTGTTTATTCTTTTGGTTTTGGTGTGCTTTGTGTGTATATGTGAGGGGACACCACGTAGATCTATAGATGTACTTATTAGGGTAATCAGGTATGATATTATGAAATAGTGTACTATCTCAAGATAGATGTCACTACCCTATAATGGTTTAATAACCTAATATGGGCTCCTAAGACATGATGGGTCTTCGAATATACCAGAGATTTTCCCCTACTTCACATGGAAAAGTAAAGCAGGATTTATTTAAACTGAGTTCATTAAGTTCCCTATTGAGACAAGCCTCCATAGTTAATTACATCTTAAAAAAATAAATCCCTTAAGAATACTCTTGATTAAAGTAGGCGACTGTCATCTCCAAAGAATTCAAAGATATGGCTATCAAAGGATTAATTGTATTTTTGAAAATCAAGTGGGAGAGATCAAAATGGAAGAGTTCTTATTGAAATCATGGGAGATGAGTAGGGAGTGTTTATGATACTAGGATACCTAGTGAGCACTCTAATATAACCTATGGTTGGCCCTTATATATTTAAAATTGAGGAGATTTATTTATTTGAGTTGAAATTTTGTGTAGAAATCTAGGACTTATTATTCCACAATACAAGATTGTGGGAATGCCTAAGAGGTGAGAATTTATGCTTGTAGCATACAAAGAAAAATAGTGACCTCAGATCTTAAATCTAGAGAGCTTTGACAAGGGCCAAAAGATGACCTAAATATAAGGTGAAAATGGGTATATGGTTTACCTCCATGAGAGAGAGTAAACCACCCGATTGCTGGGCTTATTATCATCTGGAGTAGCAGCCAACTAACTCCTATGCTTTAAAACTATGTAGGCAAGTCATATGCTTTGCAAGATGGCTAGGCTATTATTTATTTAGAAGAGAAACTAAGTCATTAAACTCACTCCCTAAGAGATTAGATCATGAAGGGCATGAGTAATGACTTCAATCTAATGCAAATTTTGTCAAGTTTAATTTGATTTTTAAATTTTTTTATTTTGACACGGGCTATAGGATTTTGTATGCCTAAATGCATAAGAAATTGATTATGGGCTAAATTAGGAGAGAAAGAGATGTCTTTCTATCAAAGGCTCTTATAGGCTAAGCCTATATTCTCCAGCACAGATGGAAGCCCTCTCTTAGTAAGAGTGGAAGAATATGACATGCATTATATTATACATTCATCCAACTAAGGGGTTGCTAAAATATTATTACCTTGATTTAATTCCTAGGCTTTTATGTGAGGTTATGAATTATTTTAAAATTTTAGTTATGAGTTGATAGTGGGGTAGAAAATTTATTTCTATCCTAAGAGCCTAATCACATCTAGGCCACAGAGCAATCACCAATCATAAAGAAACTATGAGAAGACATACTATTTCTAATGCACAAGTGTGGTGAAAAATATTTTATTCATATCTCTGCCTTCATCTATCCCCTTCCCTTTAAGAAAAGAAGGACAAATAAACATATATATATATATATATATATATATATATATATATATATATATATATATATATATATATATATATATATATATATATATATATATATATATATATATATATATATATATATATATATATATAATATGCCTTGTTGGGATGATCTGCTGTTTTTATTTGGGTGATCGGGTATGACATTGAGGAGAGGTGTTCTATCTCGAGAGATAAAAGTCACCACTCTACAATGGACCTAATCACCTCAATAAGAACTCCTAAGGACTATGGGTCTTTAGAATGTACAAGAGATTCTTCCTCTACTATACTTGGAAAAGTAAAGCAGGGTTTATTTTAAATCGTCTATTGTTCTCATGGGCAAGCCCATAGCTTATATCTAAGGAATGAGATTCTTTAATAAATACTCTCGATTAAGGTAAATGATCATTCTCAAAGATTTTGAAAAGGTAGGACTATCAATCGATTGGTTTATTTTAGAAAGTCAAGTGGATCGATCAAGAAGGAGTTCTTATCGAAGCCAAATGAAAATAAGTAGGGGATGCTTAAGATACTAGAAGTTAGTAAGCACCCCCAAACTATCTTATGTTGGGCTTTACATTTTTGAAATTGAATTAATGTGTTGAATTTTATTAGAATTTAGGTTTAATTCCATGACACAAGATCATGAAAATGCCAAAGAGGTGAGGATTTATGCTCGTAGCCTACAAAGGGAAGTAGCAACCTTTAAACCTAAATCTAAGAAGCTTTGGCAAAGGCCAAAAGTGACCAAAAATCTAAGGCAAATGGGTATTTGGTTTGCCTCACAAGAGAGGATAAATCACCCACTTGGACTTACAACCTGGTGGCCCCCAACTAACTCCTCCTATGTTTTTTAAAATATGTAGGCAAGTCATGTTTATGCAAGATAAAGGTTGTATTTGTTTTAGAGACTAAGTCCTTAAACACACTCTCTAAAGAGACTAAATCATGTAGGGCATGAATTCATGACTTAAATCTAATGCAAATTTTTAATATATTTTATTTCATTTTGGACAATCATTTGGCTCAGGATATAGGATTCTTTATGCCTAATGCATGAGAAATTAGATTATGGGCCAAAATTAGCAAGATGGGGAGATGTTTTTCCACCATGGCTCTCAGAGGTCAAGCCAAGTTCTTTGGAAAAGGTGGAAGACCACCAATCAAGAGTGAAATAATATGCTTTTATGCATAATGTTAGTAAAGAAAGTACACATCCATCTAAAAGGTTGACAATTCTTTTATCTTGATTTTAGCTTAGGCTTTAGATGAGGTTATGAGTTGTTTATTTTTAATTTTGAGTTGATTAATTTGCTAGAAGATTTATTTTTCCTAAGAGCCTAATCGTCATCCAGCCATACATCAAGCAAGGAAGAAACTAGGAAAACATGCCATCTTAATGCAAAAGCTAAAAAAATATCAATTTTATAAAGCTAACGCAAAAGAATAAAAGGTAGTGGTGCACCACCACAAACTCAAAATAAATTGGGTATCTAAGCTTTACCCTTATACAACCTAAATTACAAATGAATTAATTATAATTAAGGAAGAAATTCATGTTATGGGGTCTTCATTTATTTTTTTCTTCTTTCTTCTTTCTTCTTTTGGTTCCTTCTTTTGGATGGTTGTGGTTGCTCTAAAGGCTTCACATGGTATATAAGATGAGATCTTATGACCAATGCTCATCCTTATCCCCATAACAATCATTCCAAAATACTAATTACAAAATTAGATGAAAATGCAAAGTAAATCTATCTAACACATGCAAAATAGAGATTAGCTAAACAAACCATACAAATCCCAAGCATGTAAATTGGACTTAGCACCCTACACATGGGTAACTAAGTCTACCTAGCCTATTCTTAGGGGTATAAGCACCTACACAATAAAAGCATTTATATTTTTATTTATTACAGTGCCCCTTAAGCATAATCCCCTGCAGAAGACAATAATTAGACTAAATCATCGTACCATTCTACCACATACACCCTAACATCAAAAAAAATCAAATATCATAAAATCAAATATCAAACCATCACCTAACCTAAAGCTAGAAATGGTGACTTAGTCTAATGTGTGTCATTTAAGGTTTGTGTGTGGTATGCTTAGCTATGGCTTTAAGGTTAAGTTTTCTAAGTGAAAATGTTCAACTTAGAGGTGGTTTCATTTAAGTTGTTTAATTGATTTATTTGATTTTATTTGGTGATTTGTTTGTTTGAATGAACCTATAATTAATTACTAAGTTGTAAAGAGAGGAAAAGAGAAGAGAACTTCTCTTCCTTCCTACCTAAGTAATTTCTAAAGTAGATTCATTTGATTTTGTTTAGTGAATATTTTATTATGTATTTTAATTAATCCTAAGTTTAGATTTTCCCTAAACAAACCTATTCAAAAAAGAAAGGCAATTTTAAGATTAAGTAAAGTGAACTAATATCACAAAACACATCACTTCATTTCTTTCCCAACATGTATAACATGCATATGGATGAATCCTAAGCATATCTATACATACAAAAATGTTTAGCACACTTAATGATGAATGCTAAGTAGTTACTTAAGAAAATTTGGATGTTTATGATGCATGATTTTCATTAAGTAGAAAAGGATTCTTTTTATCCTTTATTCATATGCACATGTATGTATGAAAGGCATAAGTGAGTACATAGCAAGTTAGGGTAAAAGAACTACTTAGGGCTACTTAAAGCCTCGCAACCCCGAGGTTGTCTAGACTAATATACAACTTTCCTTAAATACATATGCATGTACAAAAGAAATAAATGGAAGAAGAAAGATGCAAAAGTTTATATTTATTTAATTTTTGGTTTGGTTGTTTAATATATGTGTAAATTCCTTCTTAATTCATGACATAGTATTGTATAGGAATGGATTTAGCAAGTGTTATGTTCTTTAAATGAACTATACACTTTGCAAATCTACAATTCTATGTTAAGAAAGAGAGGAGAATCAACATAAGACATATCTTATATTTCTCACATGCAAGCTTATAAATAATTATAAGTATTTTTTAGTTTTAATGTTTGATTTATAAGTTTTGAAAATAATTTTGAAATTAGTAGTGATAATTGTCATTCATATCTTTATTTTAGCCAAAACATGAAATTTATCATAAAGAAAATATTTCATTTTTAATTTTGATTTTTAAAAGGGATGGATGAATGATTTTCATATGACGTACACATTTATCATGCTAGGAAAGAAATAAAGTGATGAAAGCAATATAAACTCATTCACCCTAATGAATTCCTAAAGATAATCCTATGAAATAAGAAAGTTCAAAAAGTGAATCAAAGTTTGTTTAATGTGCTTTTACTTTGAATTTACTTTATGTTTGATTTAGGAAATGTGAAGGAATGTTTACTGGTCCTAACCCATTTTCCCCATATGTGAGTTAATTTTTTTGTTCTTAGGATCATTAGGTGATTTTTATATTTTTGTTTAGGTTAAGGTGAATTAAGTGTTAATTACCCATCTACACCACCTTAGCATACTTAACTAAAATAATTATGAGCCAATGGATGACATAAACACACAAGAATTTAAATCAATGCACCTAAGAAAGAAAGGGCCTAATGCAATTGGCTCATGATTAATGATTAATTAAGCTAAAGGGTTTAATCTAAGTAATTTCATAACCCTTCCCACACATATGAGTTAGATTCTGATTTTCTTAATGTACTTAAACTTATTGAACACCTAAGCACCTACCCAAGATGAATTAGTTAAGTTCTAAGATTTTTTAGAATTTTATCAAATTAATTAGGTAGGTAATTAGTGATTAATTCTTAATTAAATTTGGATTGAAGAAAGAGGGGTTTAAGGAATAGCTTAAGAAAATATCCCAAAATTATTCTTTAAACCTCCTATTCATTTAAACAAACCTTAATTAACTCAAGGGTTAAATCAATTACATAATTAATTAGGCTTAATTATATTAAGAGAGTAATTAAGACTAATCGAATTACCTAATTAAACCATTAATAAATCCCAAGAAAATTAGGGAGGAAGTCATCCCACTAAATACATTGAGATTAATTAATGAGATAATCAAAGGTAATTAGCTTAATTATATTACTTATAAAACCCAAATTCAAAAAATAACATTGTTCAAAATCTATCAAAATCAATTTTATAATATTCTACATTCAATTATCTTTAATATGTAATTTATTTCATTTCTTATATTTTTCTACACTTAGATATAAATATTTGAAGTTTCCATGATTTTAATTAAATAAAATACTAAGTGGTTAATCCACCACGTGGAGGTCGACGGCGCGCCGACATGGTGCGATGGGAGAGGCCACTTAAGTTGTCACATTGTAGCATCGCATCAGTGATGGCACTACATGCTTTCTCCCCATCCGTCCGATCAAGGATTGGATGATTGAGATCAGGCCTGTGATTCTTAATGGTTAAAATCAATCCTACGGTTCTATCATGGTGGTCATCCAAAACATGTGGATGGATGCCCCATGATCATCCCCAATCTTCCCTGGAGATGGCCACCATCCACCTTCTAAGGTAAGCTATTGAGCTTGATTGAAACAAAATTCAACCCACACCATCTAAGCAAGGGGAACACATCCCCGCTAGCTTTCATGGGGTGAAACTTCACTTCACAAAGGACCACACCATGGAAAGCTTGGTTTTAATGGCATACCTCACATGTGGCTATCATGCTGATTCCCTTGTAGCTTCTGTCTGGTGGAGACAAAGCCTTGTTGAAATCTTGAGGTGTTGAAATTGGATGGATCTTTCTATGGACCAAATTCACCTTCAAGTGGACTTGGCCTTAGTCAAGAGTACTCCTCTCTTGCTTGGAGAACTTGTGTGAAGGCTTGGGTAAACTTTATTGAGTTACCTGATGAAGCTTGCAAAGGAATTGGATTGGTTTGAGTATTGTGAGATGGATTAGTGAGAGCTCCCTATTTTTAAGAAACCAAGAAATGAGAAATTTGAACTCACTCTGGAAGCTTGGGAGACTTAGGAAATGGTTCCTCTTTCCACTCAATCAACTAGAGAGTGTTGAATTCAAATAAATTAGGGGAGTATATCTCCCCTAGAGTAATCGGTCGAGCTTAGAGATGCCATTTTGATCAATTGACCATGCAATGGGTTGTTAGTTGGGTTTCACATGGGTAAGTTTGCAGGAGTGGAGAACACATGTGGAAAATGAGGAGGAGAGGATTCCATGTGTTATTTCCATGGGGTGGTTTGGGTTTGACCCAAACCCATTGTTAGGTGCACACTCTCATTAGTGTCCACTTGGTCCACTAAGAGGGTGCCAAGTGGTCATGTAGAGGATTTGACCAAATTCTAAGTGAATTTGGCCAAAATTTATCCTTCAACAACAACAACAACAACAATAAACAATATATTTGGGGTACATGAATTTATCTTCATGTGTATTATGTCATCAAATTATACTAAGATCATTTTTGACATCTTAACCAAGTCTTTGGTCTGTCACCTTCTTAACATAGGCAAATCTAATGCATCACTCTCTCCAATGAGGTCATCATGGTGATGCTTTATGTGGCCAAACCATTGTGACTCAATCTTATCTACCATTGAGCTATTAACTTTTTCGAACATACTCATTTTGTATTCTATCTCTAAGATAAATCCACTAGCATCCTCATTTGATAACTTAACTTAGTCTTATGTTTCTCTTTTATTAGCCAACATTCTACACCATAAGTCATGGTCTTACCACCATCTTATAAAATTTTTTAAGTTTAAGTGGAACTTTTCTATCACATAATGGATGCATTTCCAATTTCAACCATCCAACTTGAATTCTATTAATAACATCTCATCTATTTCACCATCATTTTGAATAATAGAGCCTAAATATCAAATCGCTCACTCTTATTTATGACTTGATCAAAAGTCTATCACTAAAACTTCTACAACTAAAATTACACCCATATATTGTTTAGATCTACTTAAATGAAAACCTGACTCAAAGTTGACCTCCAAATTTAAGTTTGTTGGACTCTAGTCTTATCAACAAGAAGAATGTCATCAACAAAAAAGCATACAGTACATCTTCTTGTAAATGTTAAGAACATCCATAACTAAAGTAAGATAAGGGCTTAATGTTGATCCTTGATGTAATCCAATAAAAAAGGAAAATATTGTCAATCCTTGTGTTTGGACAGTAAATGTTTTGATACATATCAATGACTTGAATAAACCAATATTAACTCCTTTCTATCTAGAACTCTAAAGAACATCTTGAGACTTTATCATAAGCTTTCTAAATCAATAAATATCATATGTGATCCTTCTTACTTTCTTATGATCCATCAAACCTCTTAAAATGTATAGCATCCATATGAGATCTATGGCATGAAATAAAATTGATGAAAGTGATCACAGAATATGCTATATTTCTCCCATAATTTTAATGGCACATTAACTTAATTTTTATAATTTGCACATTGTGCATCATTTATTCTTAAATATGAACCAACAAATCTTTATATTTACATCTTTTTAGTTTAAAATAACATTAAAAGATTTTTGTAAAATAAATTCCTTGATCTTAAACATTTACATTCTATTGGAATATTATGTACTATTTTCCACATTTCATTTTCTTTAAAGCTTATATGAATATAATGCGATAAAATGAAATTTCTATTTTTGTTTAGTATTAAGTAAAATCAATCGTACTTGATCCTTCATTGAAAAGTTTATCAAAAATACCTCATCCACTATTTTAATTATCTTTTCTAAGAAAAGCATTTATTATTCTCATCCTTAATACCCTCATTGAACTATGTCTTTACTTCTCCTATTTCTTTGGTTAAACTTATACATACATCTTTTCACCTTCTTTGGTATCTAATTGTATAAATCACTAAAAACTAAATTTTTTGCATCATATAATGTTTCTTAGAATATCTGGACTTTATATCTTTCCCAATTCTTTGAGTTTTACATCTAAACCAAGTTTTATAACAATGCTTCTTATTTCTTATCTTTTCTTGCAAATCGACTCCACCACCAACTATTCTTATTTAAATAAGATTTTCCTTTGATTCTCAAGCACATCTTTAGCAACTTGCTTAATTTCACTTGATATTTTTCCATATAGCTAAATTTCTTTATGAACATCCCAAACTCTAATTTCTTGTAGCTTGCTATTTAAAAATAGTTTTATTTATGTTCTTTAAGTGTCTCCATCTAATCCTAAGATAATAATTTAGTTTATTTTTTCTCTTATAACCTTTCATCTTAAAATTTAAAACTAATAGTCGATGTTGGGTACTTAAAATTTCATTTGGAATGACCTTACAATCTTTACAATCTAAACGATCTATTTTTCTTATCAGAAAATAATCAATCTAGGGGTAAAATGCTCATTGGCTTGGATTTCAATATGAATATGTTTGATATGATTAAAAAAATGGGCTGGATAAGTTTCAATGAATTTGGAGTTGATTTGATAAGATTTATTCATACACCCATTTTAGGTCAAAATGGGTCAATAATCAAGTTGACCAATTGGTCAAATTAGGTCAAACCAAGGGTTCAGTGAAGTTCTTATGACCATTTGAAATTTTTTTCCATCATTATGTTGGTTCAATTTGATTTATATTTGGTTTTGCTTTATTTGATTTCATTTTGGTCAAACGGGCCAAGCTGACCAATTTGACTCATTTGGCCCCTTTAGTCATGGTTTATGTTTGATTAGTCAAAATAGGTATCTTTTTTCCAATTAATTTGGTTTATATTTGAATTTGTATTTAAGTCAAGTTGGGTTCAAAGTCAAATGTTAGGTTAATTAGCTTCAAGTTCAACAAGTGATTTGGAATGAGCTTGACCCATTGGTTTCAAGGGCTTATATCAAGACATATTTGACTTTTAGGTCAAGTTGGGTCAACTGCTCAAGTAAAGGAAAAGAAAATAAATGAGAAGCTTCAAACATTGATCAAATCAATTTTGATCAATGGTTTCAATCAATTTGGCCTATGGTGGATTTTGGGTTTATGTTTCATTTTCAAGTGTTGACTTGGTCAACTTTGTTTGACTTGGTTTGACCAATTTGAGTGATTGATCATCTCATGATGATTGTTGCTCACAATGTGAGGCTTAGATGGGCTTAGTTCAATCTAACTTGGTTAGGATTAGAAATTGGCTCATAAGGGATACTTTAAGTCACTTTGGATCAAGTGAGCCTAAATGGGTCAAATGACTTGGTCAAAGTTTGGTTTGAGTTTGATTGAACTCACATATGGACTTATGATCGAAATATAAATCCATTTGCAAGTGATTTGAAGTCAAATGAGTTTTGATTCATTTGACAATTTAAAGTTCAAAAGGGTGAAAATGAATTTGAATTTTGAATTGACCTTTGGATTGATGATTGAAGTTTGTTTTATATTTGGATTCATGATTGAAGGATTGATTGAATCATGAAGAAAAATCAAGGGTTTGGCCTGATTTGAAATTGGTTTGGCTAAGTTCAAGATTTTGGCTTGAAAGGCTTAGATTTGATTTTGGTTGAATTTGAGTTTAAGTTTTGAATAGATTTTTGATTTGATGATTGAAGTTTTTGTTTATATTCAGATTCATGATTGTAGGATTGATTGAATCATGAAGAAAAATCAGAGTTTGGGATTTGAGATTTATTTGGCTAAGTTCAAAATTTTACTTCAAAGGCTAGGTTGAATTTTGGTTGAATTTGCTTGAGTTTTAATTGTTTTTTTATTTGAATTTATATTTCATTTATATTTGTGAATATAAATATAATATTTGTGAGAAAATTCCTAATTTGATGATTTAGATTTGAATTGGGCTAAGTCAATGAGGGAATCATGACTTAAATATTTTGAGTTGGAATTTCAATCATAAGCTTTATTTATTAATCATATTTCAATTATTTATAATTGATTTGAGTAGAAAATCAATTAAGTGGAATTAATTAAGTTTGACTTGAAGAAATGAAGTGAGAATTTAATTTAAGCTATAGGGTAAAATTTTCCAACACCCTAAGGCATGAACTATTTATTAACTCTTTGAAGTCTAGGTTATTGAGTGTATAATCACTAGATGTGTCTAAGTAAGTAACTAAAATATAAAGTTCTTTGTTTAAGAAGGAGGGGTCGAGAGCTCATCCAAAAAATGAGGTCAACAACAACCTAAATAAAACATCAAATAATCTTATAGAGCTATCACAAAAGAATAAGAGAGGTAGGTCTGGACAACCTAAAAAAAACAAATGTGGTAGAGCTCTACCCTTATACATCCTGGTATAATGAAAGAATAAATACAATTATGAAATGATAAGTGTTATGGGTGTCTTCATTCTTCATCTTTTATTTCTTCATTTTTGATTTACTCCATTTCTTTCTTTCTTTTAGCTTGATTTGGATATAGCTTGCTCCGAAGGCATCACATGGAATATAAGACATAATCTTACAACCAATCCTCACCTTAATCCCCATAACACGTATCCTAATCTTAATGCAAAAATTACATTAAAATGAAGGAAAGTAAATCTATATCTGCAAAATAAATATTAGCTAAACACACCATACAACTCAAGCAGTTATAGGAATAATTTGGACTTAGCACCACACATGGATAACCAAGTCCATCTATAACTGGCTATGCTTAGGCTAAGCAAAGCAAAAAAGCATTTATATTTTTTTACGACTTAAGCACAACCCTTCATATGATTAGGCTAACAATTTTAATATCAGCTATAATATACACCTCCTAACAATCATCCTATAAAATAAAAATGAAATTCAAATATGTCATGTGGCATGTCCTAACTATGTGAGATTTAATTTATAAAGGGGTTGATTTTTATTTAAGTGGTTTAGTTGATTTGGGAATTTTACTTGGTGTTTTCTTTTGTTTCATGTAGCCTACCCTTAGTATTAAGTGTTATAAAGAGAAGAAATAAAGAGAGTCTCTCGTTTATCCCTACCTTAAGTCATTTCTAAGGTAAGCTAATTACTAAATTTCCTTTAGTGAATGGTTTATTATGTGTTTTAATTAACCATAAGTTTAGATTCATTTTAAATAGCCCTATTCAAAAATAAATGCATCTTAGGATTAATTAGGATGGATTACTATCACATAACACACGCTCATTCATTTCTTTCCATCATGTATATCATGCATATAAATAATCTTAAGCATACCTATACATGTAATGTAAATCTTAGCACACTTTGATGATGAATGTAAAGAAGTGTATTTAGAAATTTAAATATTTCATTTGTTGAATGAATTATGAATGCATGTCTTTATTATGTAGAAAAGAGATTTTTCATCCATTAGCTAAATACACAATCACATGTATAAAAGTTTTAAGTGAGTACGACATCATTATTTTCTACACTAAGGGTGTAAGGTACAAGACCTACTTAGGGCTACTTAATGCCTCGCAGCCTTAGGATGTCTAGACTAATATACCACTTTTCTTAGATATATGTAAATGTATGAATAACTATAAGAATAGAAAAATCCATGCAAAAGTTATATTTTATTTATTTGATTTTTGATTCTTATTCATTGGCCACATCATACATGCATATTTATAAGAGTTTTAAGTGAGTACAGTGCTATTATTTTCTACACCAGGAGTGTAAGGTACAAGACATACTTAAGGCTACTTAAAGCCTCACAGCCCCGGGATGTCCAGACTAATATACGACTTTTTTCAAATACATATGAATGTTCAAAAAGAATTGAATGGATAAGGAACCATGCAAGAAATTATGTTTGATTTGGTTGTATGATTCACATGTGTAATATGAAATCCTTCATAAGTCTTAACATGGAGATGCATAGGAATAGATTTAGGCAAGTGTTGTATTTTTTTTTCAAATGAACTGTACACTTGCAAATCCTATGTTAATCCAAGTTAAGCGAGGGAAAGAAAACTTCATAGTATACATCTTATACTATCTTCACACGCAAGCTTATAAATATTTATAAGCAGCATTACTTCATTTATAATAATTGATTTATAGGTTTTGAAAATAGTTTATGGTTTAATAGTGATAATAGCCACTCATACTCTTAATTTATGTCAACACATGTAATTTTACATAAAAGAAAACATTTTATTTAATTAATTTTCAAAAGAAATAAATGCATGATTTCATATGGAAAATAATATTTAGCATGATTGGAAATAAATAAAGGAATGTAAACACATGATTTCATTCATCCCAATTAATTCCTAAGGATAATCATATTAAATATGGCTATTTAAAATGAACCAAGATTCTTTAAAGGCATTTTTATCTTTGAATTTGATTTGATTTAGAAAATATGAGAGAGTTTTGCTAATCCTAACCCATTTCCCCATGTGTGAATTAGTTTGATTTAATGAAGAATATTTAAGTTGATTTTATATTTTGATTAGGTTAAGGTATGAATTAAATGAAATAATTATCCCTTATCTATATCACCTTAAGTTAATTAACTAATTAATAATAAGCTAATATGATATGCAACCACATGAAAAGTAAATTTCCAATGCTCCTAAGAAATGAAAGGGGCATAATGCAATTGGTTTATGATTAATTGTTAATTAAGCTTAAGGGATCTCACTTAATTACTTTTATGATTTTCTCACACATGTGAGCCAATCATAATTTTATTATCTCTCAGCTTGGGTTATTGAATGCCTAAGGAGCTACCCAAGATCAATTAAAGGTTTCTTAGGTGTGGATGAATTGATTTTCAATTTTAATTTTATTATGCTTTTAATGAATTGATTAAACATTTTTGTTATGTTTTAATTTGAATGATGAAATTTACTTAGGGGAAGGATCAAGGGCAAGGCCTCAATCCTAATCCTAAATCATTTAAACATTCAATTAGGCTTTGATTTCCTTATTTTGAAGATTAATCACTTAATTAATCAATTAATCATTCCATTAACCCATTAATTAATTTGATTTTAAAGATAAAGAAAACTTAGGAAATGAATTGGGAAAAATATCCCCAATCACATTCCGTAAGTGATCTTACTGTTCAACAAAAATAATTATGCTCAAATAATTAATCAAGTTATTGTTCATTCTTTAATTATAATTAATTATATTAAGAGAGTGATTAGGGATTACTTAAATGATTTCCCTAATTAATCAATCAATAAAATCCCAAAAAATAGGGGAGGCAGAGGTAATCCCCCTAAACATCCACAGTAAATTTGAGATTAATTGAGTGCTTAATTAAGGTGTAATTAAGCAAATTACATTTTTGATAAAATCCTAATTAAGCCAAAAGCACTATTTAAAATTAATTAATTATAATTTCCTTAGATTCTCCTCTGAAATATCTTCAAAATGAGCCTAATTTTGTATTTTTTTTATTTTTCTACAATTCATTATGATTTTAGGAAGTTACAGGATTAAAATCAATTAATTAGCCCCAATTAAAGCCTTAATCCCGTCAGGCCTTGTGGCTGCTAATGCGGCTCGCTTTCCATGTGGCGTGATGGGATTAACTATTTTAGTAGTCAGATTTGTGCACTGAATTAGCCGACGACAGACGAACTTTCTCTGTGGGTCGTCCGATCTAAGATCGAATGGCCATGGTTCGATCCGTGATTTAGGAAAGGAATCGAGGGCTCTACCATGGGATTTGATCAGAGCCGTTCATATCAATCATGTGAGATAGATGGCTCATGATCTATCTCATTCATGAGCAAAAAGATGAATGATGTCCGTCTTCCATAGCTCGATCCGAGCTCACCCAGGCTCGGATTATCTATGAACTCTTCCCACACCTTTAGGGAAGAAAGATGCACACATCCAATGGTCAATTTTACATGAGATTCAAATTCTATTTGAAAAGGTCCAAGCATGATTTCTTTATAGCTATAATTTTATGGAATTACCTCACCGGAGCTAATGTCCGGTGGTGCAACATCGGAGGTAGCTTCACTTAGTTGAGGCGAGGCCCTGTTGAGGAGCTTTGAGCTTGATTTGGTGTGAGAGGCTCGATTGACCAATCCACACACATGAAGGCTTTGGCTTTGATCGAACTCACACCTCTGGCCACTTGGGAGCTTGGGAATTAGTTCGTTTATGCTCAACGAAGTGTGGTGATGGTGTGGCTAAGAGTAATTTGGATTTGCTTTAGTGGAGAGGGAGTATTGCTTGGATGGGTGGTGTCCTATTTTAGCCTTGCTGGAGGAACAAAATGCATTGAGGAGAGCTTGGGGATCCTTGGAAATGCTCTGAGGGGTTTCAGAATGGGCTTAAGGACTCACACGATTCAATTCTATGTGTTTGCCACTCAAATTGGGGGGGATATACCCCTTAATTTCACATCATGGATGGGCAGATGCACACATTTTACTTCCATCGTCCGCCTCAACTTGTATCCATCAAGGGGCATGCGGATGGGAATTATGGGGTGCTACCATAGACCTAATGTGGAAGGTTTGCAAATCTTGGATCCAATGGGTGCTTAGTTTGGGTTTGTAGTGAGTCAGCTCACCTCTCAAAGGTCCTTAGTTGACCTAGGCAGAGTTAGGTGGGCTAGGTGAGTCATAGGAAGGTTCTTTTGAGTGAAAATGGGCTGTCATGGGGATGGGAGAGTTGACTTGGCTTGGATCCATTGGTTTTAAGATTTAAATTCCATGGTTTGATGGTTAATCCCTTGGTAGGGCCCACTTGACTTTTGGGCTAATTTGGAAATGAAATGGGACATGCATGAGTCAAGTTTGACTAAGTCCTAGGGTCCCATAAGTTGGTTTGGAGGAATTTGGCTTCATTTGGTCAAATGGGTTCCATTTGGGCTAAGTTGGGTTGACCAATTGGTCAAATTGGGTCAAACCAAGGCTTGGGTCAAGTTCATATGATGATTTGGGATGTTTTGGTTCAATTAATTTGGATTGGTTTGGCCTAAGTTTGATTTTGACTCATGTTGATCTCATTTTTAGGATGAGCCCTCAACCCCTCCATCTTAGATATAGGACTTCTCTAAGGATTTAAGAGATCCTTAGTCTTAAGACACATCTAGGTATTAGGTGGACACTCAACTTAGCCCTAGAGACTTAGAAAAGATAGCCATAGGAATAGGTCATGCCTTAAGGGTGTTAGGAAAATTTGCCTACCCATAGCTTGAATCACATTCATCACTTCCTTCCTTCAAGTAAAATCCCAAATCAAATCAACATCAAACTTAAATCAATTCCAACTTCATTGATTTCCTCCAAACTCAAATCAATTCCAAATGACTGAAATCCATGATCAATTCCAAATGATTGAAGCTTATGATTGAATTTCCAAGTTCAAAATATTTCCTAAGTCCTTTAATCCCTCTTAAGGACTTAGCTTTAATCAAGTTCAAACGGCCTTAAATTCATGAATTTTTCACAACCCATTTATATTCTCATATATATATGAAATATAAATTCAAATCAATCAAACTAAATCCAAAATTCAAATCCAAATCACAAATCTTTCCTAAGTGCTTTAATCCCCTCTTAAGGACTTAGCTTAAATCAAGTTCAAATCACTTCAAGTCCTTCAAATTTTCTCATAACCCATTTATATTCTCATTTATATTCACATATATAAATGAAATATAAATTAAAACAACCAAAACCAACTCCAAAAATCAAACTCAAATTCAATCAAAATCCAACATAAGCCTTTCAAGTCAAAATCTTGAACTTAGCCAAATCAATTTAAAATCAAGCCAAACTCTTAATTTTTCTTCATGATTAAATCAATGCTTCAATTATGAATCCAAATATAAACATAAACTTCAATCGCCAAACCAAAACTAAATCAAAAAAATCAAACCTAAGTCAAACCCATGTTCACCCCTTGAACTTGAAATTGTCAAATGAATCAAAACACATTTGACTTCAAACCACTTGCAAATGGATTTATATTTCAATCATAAGTCCATATGTAAATTCAACCAAACTCAAATCAAGCTTTGACCAAGCCATTTGACCTACTTAGGCTCACTTGACCCAAAGTGACCTAAAGTACCCTTATGAGCCAAATTCTAATCATAACCAAATTGGATTGAAATAAGCCCACCTAAGCATCTCATCATGATCAACAATCATCATGAGATGATCAATCACTCAAATTGGGTCCAACCAAGTAAAACCAAAGGGTTGACCAAGTCAACACTTAGCCAAAATGAAACCCAACATAGCCAAAACCCACCACTGGCCAAATTGATTGAAACCATTGATCTAAACTCATTCACGATCAATGTTTGAACTTGACCAAGTCAACATTTGAGCCTAACCTAACCCAATTGGCCACTTGACCCAAGTTTACCCAACTTGACCTAAAAAGTCAAAATGTATCAAAACTTGATCTAAGTCAAATTGATTGAAACCAATGGGTCAAGTTCATTCCAAAATGATTGTTGAACTTGCCATGAACCCAACTTGACCTAAAGGGTCATATTGAGCCAAACTCAAATATAAACCAAATTGATTGAAAACAAAGATACCAATCCATTAATATGACCAACCAAACATGAACTAGCCCATGGCCTAACCAAAATAGGTCAAATAGCTCAATTTGGTGAACTTGACCCATTTGACCTAAATGAACTCAAATGAACCAAATTCAAACCTAAACAAAATTAAATCAAACCAAAGCCACCAAAACATTTCAAAGGGTCATATGAACTTAACCCAACTCTTGGTTTGACCCAATTTAACCAATTGGCCAACTTGACCCAAGTTGACCCATTTTGACCTAAATGGGTCAACATGAACCAAATCATATCAAACCAACTCCAAATTCAATGAAACTTGGCCTAACCCATTTTTCAAACATATCAAACATATTCAAATTAAAACTTAGGCCAAATGACTTTTTTACCCCTAGTTCAATGGGTAAATTTTGGCCAAATCCACTTGGAATTTGGTCAAATTCTCTCCATGATCACTTGGCACCCTCTTAGTGGATCAAGTGAATACTAGGGAGTGTGGTACACCCAACCCAATGGGTTTAGGGTCAGCCCAACCTAGCCTAAGGCTAAAACCGACCACCTCCTTCAAATTGAGCACATGAAAATCCTTCCTCCACTCAATTAACTACATGGCAACTCTCCCACTACCCCTCTCTGGCCAAAATGATCCATGTGAAAGCCCTAAATAGCCTAACAACCCATTGCATGAGCTCAATTGGATCAAAATGGCAACTAAAGGCACATCCATCCGATTAGGGGAAGACATACTCACCCTAATTTGAATTCATTCCATCAGTCCCCAATTTGATTGAGTAATAGGAAGCCAGAGGAGCCTTTAACAAGTGATCCCAAGTTCTAGAGTGAAATCAACTTCTCCATTTTGAATTTACTAAAACCCAAAATAGGGAGCTCCACTAAAAATCCAACTTAGCCTACACTCAATATCAACCTAATTCCCTTTGTAAGCTCCATCAGGGAGCTCGATCAAACTTTCTTAAGCTCTTTCCTAAGTTCCAAAGGCAAGGGAAGACCATTCTTGATCAAGACCGAGCTCAAGTCAAGGAGGAGTTGGCCCATAGGAGGATCCACCCAACCTCAAGACCTCTAAACTTCAACAAAGCATTGTCTCCACTAGATGAAGCTTCTCCAAGGAAATTGAGTGATCACCTCTAGCGAGGTTAGTCATTAAATCGAGCTTAAGTTCAATGTCATTTTGCCCTTTGTGAAGTAAAGTTAAATCCCATGAAAATTTAGCTGTTGTATGTGTTTTCCTTTATGTTTAGATGGTGTGGGTATTTTTTGGGATCAATCCAAGGTCAATCGAGCTCGGATCATCCCTTAAATGATAGACGATGTCCATTCTTCATAGAGAAATATAGGGATAGATCATGGGTCATCCATCCGTGCATTTTGGATGGACGACCATGATTTAAGACACATAGATCTCAAATATCATCCCTTAAGAACTGTGGCTTTAACCTTAGTCATCTGATCCTTGATCAGGTGAGGAGAAATCGCATATCATCACCGCTTACACAACGCTATGATGTGACAACTTTAATATCAAATCCCATTGTGACACATGGAAGCGCATGCCACGTTAGCGACCCACTTGGCATCGATGAGATTAAACATTTAATTAAGGCTATTAAATTGCTAATTAACCATGGAAACTTTCTAAATTCATATCTAAGCCTAGAAAATAAAAAATATGAAATAAATTACATTGGATAGATAATTGAATATAGAATATTCTAAAAATGATTTGAATGGATTTTGAATAGTGTTTTTCTGGATTTGGGTTTTATTCAGACTATTATTTTGCTAATTACCCTCTAATTACTCCATTGATTATTCTCAAACTTCTTGTGCATAAGTATGACCCTACCCCTAATTTGCTCCCCTAATTTTCTTTGGGATTTGTGGTGGCTTAATTAGAGGAATTTCTAGTTCATTCCTTTAATCACTCCCTTAATATAAGTAAGCTTAATTAAGGGTATAATTAGTGGTTTAACCCTCTTATTGAGTCAATTACATTTTTATTAAGTGAATATGAGATTTAGGAAATAATTTTAGGATACTTTCCTTAAGATATTCCTTAAACCCCCTTTCTTCCTTAATCCAACCTTAATTAAGGGTTAATTCACTAATTACCCCCTTAATTAATTTCATAAAATTCTAAAAATTTTGAGAACTCATTTAATCTATCTTGGGTAGATACTTAGGTGTTCAAGAGCCTAAGTATAATTAAGGAAATCAAAATCTTGTTCATATGTGTGAGAGGGATTATGAAATTACTTAAAATAAACCCCTTAGCTTAATTAATCCTTAATCATGAGCCAATTGCATTAGGTACCTTTCTTTCCTAGGTGCACTGATGATTTAAATTCCTTGTGTGAATTTATGTCATCTCATTAGCTCATAATTATTTGATTAAATATGCTAAGGTGGTATAGGTAAGGGATAATTAACACACTTAATTCATACCTTAACCTAACCAAAACATAAAATTGATCTAATCACCTAAAATTTAAACTAAAATAACAATCATATGTGGAAATGGGTTAGGAACAACAAACTCACCTCACATTTCACAAATTAAATCAAACTCAAAACAAAAACAAACCTTCTTTAAAAATAACTTGATTTGCTTTAAACTTTCTTATTTCATAGAATTGTCTTTAGTAATTAATTTGGGTGAATGTGTCTACATGCTTTCATTACTTTGTTTCTTTCCTAACATGCTAAATGTGTGTGTCATATGAATTTCATGCATTCATGCTTTTCAGAAATTAAATTAAAAAAGAAATATTTTCTTTATGTCAAATTGCATGTTTTGGCTAAAGTAGAAAAATATGAATGGCTATTATCACTATTAAATTCAAAACTATTTTCAAAATATATAAATCAAACACCTAAAACTGAAAGTGTGATACTTATAATTATTTATAAGCTTGCATGTGGATATAAATATGAAGATGTGCATAGTGTAGCTTTCCTTCTCTTTTAGTATAGTTTTGAATAGGATTTGGTAAAGTGTGTAGTTCATTTGAAAAGAACACAACACATGCCTAATCTCATTCATATTCATTTCTATGCTATTACCTAAAAAGGACATCCACACTTGTACATATAAATTGCATAAATAAAATAAATAAACAAATACAAACTTTTTGCATCTTTCTTTTTTCATTCATTTCTTTTGTACATGTGTTTGTATTTAAAGAAAGTGGTATATTAGTCTGGAAAATCCTGGGGTTGCGAGGCTTTAAGTAGCCCTAGGTAGGTCTTGTACCTTACACCCCTAGTGCTAACAATGGCGTCGTACTCATGTGTACATTATTTTTTTCTAGATGTCAGGGTGCGCAGAATGAATAGTAGGATGATTTAGTCTAATCATTATTTTATGCAAGGGATTGTGCTTAAGGGGTGATATAATAAAAATATAAATTCTTTTGTTATGCAAGTGCTTATACCCCTAAGCATAATCCAATAGGCTATGTGGACTTGGTTACCCATGTGTGGGGTGCTAACTCTAATATACATGCTTGGGATTTGTATGGTTTATTTAGCTAACCTCCATTTTGTAGGTGTTAGTTAGATTTACTTTTCTTTTTCATGCATTTTTGCAATAAAGATTCTGGAATGAATGTTATGGGGAATTATGATGAGCATTGGTCATAAGATCTCATCTTATGCACCATGTGAAAAACCTCCTTCCAACCATCAAAGGAGGAATCAAAAGAAAAAAAGAAAAAAAAAAAGAAATGAAGAAATGAAGAAACCCATAACATGAATTTCCTTACTTGATTGTAAATTAATTCATTTGTAATCCGAGTTGTATAAGGGTAGAGCTTGGCTACCCAATTTATTTTTGGGTTTGTGCGGTGATGCCTGACCACAAAAGGCCTTTTATTCTTTTGTGTTAACTTTATACAATGTTTGATATTTTGTTTAGCTTATGCATTAAGATGGCATGATTTCCTAGTTTCTTCCTTACTTGATGTATGGCCTGGATGACGAATTGGCTCTTAGGAAAAACAATCTTCTACCAAATTAAACAACTCAAAATTAAAAATAAATAACTCATAACCTCATTTAAAGCCTAAGTTAAAATCAAGATAAGAATTAGCAACCCCTTATGGATGAGTATTTATTTTATAACATCATGCATAAAGCATATTCTCTTGATTGGAGGGCTTCCACATTTGGAGAAACTTGGCTTGACCTTTGAAGCCATGGTGGAAACACCTCCCCTTCTTGATTTTGGCCAATAATCTTACTTCTCATATATTAGACATATGAATCCTATAAGCTGAGTCAAAATTGTCCAAAATAAAAATAATGTAATATGTGTTGCATTAGATCTAGTCTTTTTTCATGCCCTTATGATCTAGTCTCTTAGGTGAGTTTAAGGACTTAGTCTCTTTCTAAAATAAATAATAGCCTAGCTATCTTGCATAAAGCATATGACTTGCCTACATGAATTTAAAATCATAGGAAATTCAGTTGTAAGTCAAGCATCAATGGTTTGTCCTCTTGTGGAGGCTAACCAAATACTCATTTTTACCTTATATTTAGGTCATTCTGAGATTGCTTCTCCCTTCTATGGGCCATAAGCATAAATTCTCACCTCTTAGGCCTTTCTATAACCTTATATTATGAAATTATAAGCCTAAAATTCTAATAAAATATTAACTCAAATAAATAAATCAATTTCAAAAATATAAAGCCCAACCATAGGATAGTTTGAGATGCTCGTTAGGTTTCCTAGCATCATGAGTATTTCCTACTTATCTTCCTTTGGCTAATAATAACTCCCTCTCATCAATCTCATTTGATCTTCTAAAATAAACTAATCGGGTGATCCTTTATTGAAATCTTTAGAGATCATTTACTTTAATTGAGAATATTCTAATGAACCTTCTTCCTTAGAATGTAATTAACTAGATGCCCATGTAGGCTTAACAAACCCAGTTTAAAATAAACCCTACTTTACTTTTTCATAAAGTAGGAAGAATCTCAGTACATATGAAATTATCCTTGAGTCCATGAGATGATTAGGTCCATTGTAAGGTGGTGACTTCTATCTTTCGCAATAGTACACCTCTCTTCAATGTCATACCCGATCACCCATAATAAGAACATCTACGGATCTACGCGGTGTCCAAAAATGCATTAAAAGAAGTATATTTTCTATCTTCATTTTATTCCACATAGAGTGAAGATGGAAGAGGTACATTCTTTAGAAATATATAAATTTCACCACAACTCATTTGGATTCAAAACAATCAAATTGTTCAAGTTGACTAATTTGACAAAATTAGGTTAGGTTAGGTGTTGAGTCAAGTTTAATTGGTTAATTAAAATGATTGTATGCTTTGGATTGGTTTAATTTGGAATTAATTTAAATTTTAGTCAATTTGGGCTAGGTTGGGTCAAGTTGACCAATTGGTCAACTCACTCAATCATGGCTTTGGTCAAATTCAACAAGTGATTTAGAATGAACTTGAGCCATTGATTGCAATCAACTTGGATTAAATCATGATTTGACTCATTTTGACTTTTTAAGCCAATTTGGGTCAACTTAGGCCAAGTGGCCAATTAGGCTTGGTTTGGCTTAATTGATGACTTAGTCATATTCAATCATTGATTATGAATGAGTTTGAGTCAATTGTTTCAATCAATTTGGCATATGATGGATTTGACTAGTTTGGGTTTCATTTGGGCTAAATGTTGACTTGGTCAAATGCTAAGTTTGACTTGGTTTGACCCAATTCAAGGTGGTTGATCACCCCATGAAGATTGTTGATCTTGATTGAGGTTTAGATAGCCTTAGTTCAATCCAATTTGGGTTGGATTAGAACTTGACTCAAAAAGGTCTTTTAGGTCACTTTAGGTCAAGTGAGCCTAAATAAGTCAATTGATTTGATCAAGGTTTAATTCAAGTTTGGTTGAACCCATATATGGGCTTAAGATTGAAATATAAATCCAATTGCAATTGGTTTCGAGCCAAGTGGGTTTTGGCTCATATGAGAATTTCAAGTCAAAAGGGTCAATTTGGTTGACTTGGATTTGGTTTGATAATGGTGGTTTATATTTATATTTGGATCAATGATTGAAATAATGATTGACTCATGAAGAAATCCATGAGTTTTATGTTGATTTGGGTTTCATTTGGCCAAGTTCAAAAGTTTGGCTAAAAGGGCTAAAATTGGGAATTTGATTGGATTTGAGTTTTGTTTTGGCCATTTGAATTTATATTTCACTTATATTTGTGAATATAAATGAACATATAAATGGGTCATGTAAAAATCACTTGAGTTTGGAGTGATTTGGAAGCAAATTTGATTAAGTGTAAGGATGTAGGTTAAAATGGCTAACTTAGATTTTGATTTGGTTTGATTTATTTTTGGTCATTGGAGGGTGGGTTTCATTTATATTTATGAGTATAAATGAAGGAATGATTGATTTATAAAGAAACCAATCATGTTTGAGTTGATTAAGATCAAAATTTGATTAGGTTTATAGAGGTAGGTCCATATGGCTTAAGAAGGGTCTTGATTTGGTTAGAAAGGTTTGAATTTAGATTTCATTTATATTTGTGAACTTAAATGAAGGAATGATTGATTTATAAAAAAATCAACCAATTTTGAGTTGGTTTGAAGGAGTTTTCACTAAGCACATGAAGGTAGTTCATATGGCTTAGGAAGAGATTTTAAAATTTGGAGTTAATCATGGGTTTCAATCATTTGAAATTTTGAATTGATTTATGATTTGGAATTTGATTTGAGATTTGATTTGATAATTGAGAAAATTAATTGGATTTGGTTAAGGCTAAGTACATATGATAAAATCAAAAGGCATAGGAAGGATTTGAGTTTGAACTTCGTTCAGTTGCATTGCTATTGGATAAGTTTGGATTTGATTTTTGGAATTTTGGGTGATGTTTGAACTTAGACCTTGCCCAATTGACCACTTGACCCAAGTTGACCCAACTTGACCTAAAAAGTCAAAATGTGTCAAAACTTGATCTAAGCCAAATTGATTGGAACCAATGGGTTCATTCCAAAATGATTGTTGAACTTGACCAAAGCCCCAATTGGCTAACTAGACCTAATCTAGCCTAGTTGACCTTGAACCCAACTTAACTTAAAGGGTCAAATTGAGCCAAATTCAAACTTAACTAAAATTGATTAGAAATAAAGATACCAATCTCTTTCATATGACCAACCAAACCTAAACCTACCCATGACCTAGCTCAAATAGGTCAAATGGGTCAAATTGGTCAACTTGACCCATTTGACCTAAATGAATCATAAGAACCAAATTCAAACCTAAATCAAATTGAATCAAACCAAAGCCACCAAACATTTCAAATGGTCATATGAACTTGACCCTTGGTTTGACCCAATTTGACCATTTGGTCAACTTGACCAAGTTGACCCATTTTGACCTAAATGGGTCAACATGAGCCAAATCACATCAAACCAACTCCAAATTCAATGAAACTTGGCCAAACCTATTTTCTCATCATATAAACATACCCAAACTGAAATCAAGGTCAAATGACCATTTTACCCCTAGGCCATAGGGTAAATTTTGGCCAATTCCACTAGGAATTTGGTCAAATCCTCTTCATACCACTTAGCACTCTCTTAGTGGATCAAGTGAAAACTATGGAGTGTGGTGCACCCAACCCAATGGATTTGGGTCAGTCCAACTTAGCCCAATGGCCAAATAGACCACTCCCATTGAAATGGCCACATGGAAATCCTCCTTCCACTCAATTCAAGCACATGGCCACCTCACCCACTCCTTCTCTGGCCAAAATCGAACCACATGCAATTCAAAATAGCCTACCAACTCATTGCATGAGGTGTCTTGGATCAAAATGGCAAGGAGGCTTGTGGCCATCCAATCCTTGAAGGGGGAGATATACTCTCCCTAATTCAATTCAATCTTCACTCTCCCTCAATCGATTGAAGCATAAGAACTCAGAGCATGCCTTAGAGAGTCTTCCCAAGCTTCCTAGAGAGAGTTTGAAACTTGATTTTTGCAATTTTCATCACTTGAAAATAGGGGAGCTCTACTGAAAATTGAAGTTACTCCACACACAACATCAACCCAATTCCTTCTCCAAGCTCCATCAGAGGACCAAGTTGAACTTGCCCAAGCTCTTTCCCAAGCTCCAAAGGTAAGGGAAGATCCAATTCGATGAAGGCCGATCTCAAGGAAAGGAAGAGTTGACCCATAGAAGCATCTACTCAATTTCAAAGCCTCCAAACTTCAGCAAGGCTTTGTCTCAACTATACGAAGCTTCTCCAAGGGAATCGAGCGTCGGTGATCACCTCCTACAAGGTATGCCATTTTTCCAAGTTTAAGTTCAATGTATGTTGGTCCTTTGTGAAGTGAATTTCAATCCTAGGTTGATCTAGTCGTTAGATGTTCTCATACATGTGCTTAGATGTTGTGGGTTAATTTTCATTCCAATCCAAGCTCAATCGAGCTTGGATCATGGCCTCGATCATGGACAATCTCCATGGCTCATAGAGGATTACAAGGATGAATCTTTGGTCGTCCATCCAAGTATTTTGGATGGATGGGTGAGATTAAAACCTGTAGCATCCAAAATTTCCATGATCCGCGGCTTTAATCTCAACCATTCAATCCTTGATCAAATGGCTGGGTAGAAAGCACGTAGCACCGCCGCCATGCGGCGATATGATGTGATGGGTTAAGTATCCAATCTTATCATGCCATGTGGAAAGTGCATGCCATGTCAGTGAGACACGTGGCGCTGATGGGATTAATAATATAATTAGGGATTATTTAATTTCTAATTAATCACCAAATCTTCCTAAATTCATATCTAAGTGTAGAAAAATTAGAAAATATGAAATAAATTGCATATAAAAGATAATTGAACATAAAATATTTTAAAATTAATTTTAATTGATTTTAAATAATATTTTGCTGTGAATTTAGGTTTTATTAAGAATATTATTTCATTATTTATCCTTTTTACTCCTCTCCTTAATCCTAACCTTTTTGTGCTTAATTAGTGGGATGACTCCCACCTCCCTAATTTTTTTGAGATTTATTGATGGATTAATTAGGGAATTGCTAGTTCATTCCTTAATCACTCCCTTAATGTAATTAAGCATAATTAAGGGTATAATTAGTGGTTTAACCATCTGATTGAACCAATTAAGTTTTGATTGAGTGAATATGAGGTTTAGACAAAAATGTTGGGATACTTTTCTTGAGATATTCCTAAACCCCATTTTCTTCCTTAATCCATCCTTAATTAAGGGTTAATTCACTAATTACCCCCTTAATTAATTTCATAAAATTAAAACTTTCAGAACTCAATTAATCTATCTTGGGTAGATGCTTAGTGTTCAAGAGCCTAAGTACATTAAGAAAATCAAAACCCAACTCATAAGTGTGAGAGGGGTTATGAAATTGCTTAAGTTAAACACCTTTTATTTAATTAATCATTAATCATGAGTCAAATTACATTAGGCCCTTTTCTTCATAGGTGCATTGCAAATTTAAATTCCTTGTAAGATTTTATGTCATCTCATTGGCTCATAATTATTTGATTAACTATGCTAAGGTGGTATAGGTAAGGGGTAATTAACAAGCTTAATTCATACCTTAACCTAAGCAACATATAAAAAATAATCTAATCATCTAAAAATTAAACTAAAATAACCAACATATGTGAGAATTGGTTAGGAATAGCAAACTCACCTCACATTTCTTAAATTAAATCAAACTCAAAACAAAACCAAACCTTCTTCAAAAAATAATTTGATTTGCTTTAAGCTTTCTTATTTCATAAGATTGTCTTTAGGAATTAATTAGGGTGAATGTGTTTACATGCTTTCATCATTTTAGTTCCTTCCCAATATGCTAAATGTGTATGTCATATGAATTTCATGCATTCATTCTTTCAAAAATCAAAATGAAAGTGAAATGTTTTTTTATGCCATGTTTTGGCTAAAATAGAAATATGAGTGGCTATTATCACTATTAAATCAAAATTATCTCCAAAATATATGAATCAATTACCAAAATTGAAAGGGTGTTACTTATATTTTATTTAAGCTTGCATGTGAGTAAAATAGAAGGATGTGCTTAGTGTAGTTTTCCTTCTCCCCTCTTTTAGTATAGTTTTGAATAGTATTTAGTAAAGTGTTTAGTTCATTTGAAAAGAACCTAACACTTAAGAAGGATGTCTACACTTGTATATATAAATTACATAAACAAAATAAATAATCAAGTACAAACTTTTATATTTTTCTTTTCCATTTATCTCTTTCGTACATATGCTTGTATTTAAGAAAAGTGGTATATTAGTCTAGACAACCCTGGGGTTACGAGGCTTTAAGTAGCCCTAAGTAGGTCTTGTATACCTTACACCTTGGTTAACAATGGTGTACTCACTTATACCTTTCATACATTCATGTGTATATGAAAATTGGATAAGAAACCCTTTTCTACTTAATGAAAATCATGCATCATAAGCATTCAAATTTTCTTAAGTAAACTACTTAGCATTCATTATAAAGTGTGCTAAACATTCTCATTTGTATGTATAGATATGCTTAGGATTCATTCATATGCATGTTATACATGTTGGGAAAGAATGAAGTGATGTATGTTTTGTGAATTTAGTTCACTTTACTTAATCTTAAAATGCCTTTCTTTTTGAATAGGTTAATTTAGAGTTCACCTAAACTTAGGATTAATTAAAACACTTAATAAAACATTTACTAAATGAAACCAAACATGAATCTAATATATAAATCACTTAAGGTAGGGAAGGAAAGAGAGGTTCTCTTCTCTTTTCTCTCTCATTATAACACTTAGTAATTAATTGTACAATTCATTCAAACCAAATAAAAGTACAAAATAAAATCAACCCATGTCACTAAAATAACTTAAATGAAACCATCCTCTAAATTGAACACTTTTCACATTTAGAAAATACAAAACCTAATGCCATAGTTAAGCATACCACACAAACCTTCTAAAATACGCACATTAGACTAAGTCACCACTTCTAGCTTTAGGTTAGGTGCATGGTTTGATATTCTTTTATTTGTGATATATATTTTAGTCACGGATGTTGGGATGAATGTATAGAATGAATGGTAGATGATTTAGTCTAATCATTATTTTAGGGATTGTGCTTAAGAGTGTTATAATAAAAAAAATACTTTTTGTTGTGTAGTGCTCATACCCCTAAGCATAATCCAATAGGCCAGGTGGACTTGGTTACCCATGTGTGGGGTGCTAAGTCTAATATACATGCTTGGGATTTATATGGTTTGTTTAGCTAATCTCTATTTTATAGGTGCTAGCTAGATTTACTTTTCCTTTTCATGTATTTTTGCAATTAGGATTTTGGAATGTTTGTCATGGGGGATTAGGATGAGCATTGGTGATAAGATCTCATCTTATGCATCATGTGAAGCCTTTGGAGCAACCACCTTCCAACCATTCAGAAGAAGGAACCAAAGAAGAAAGAAGAATAGAAGAATGAAGAAATGAAGTTTGAAGACCCCTATAACAATGAGTTCCTTGCTTAATTGTACTTAATTCATTTGTAATCTAGGTTGTATAAGGGTAGAGCTTCTACCCAATTTTGGGTTTGTGTGTGGTGCGACCAGTAACCTCTTATTCTTTTTTAGCTTTATAAATTGATTGATGATTTGTTTAGATTATGCATTAAGATGACATCTTTTTCCTAGTTTCTTCCTTGCTTGATGTATGACTTGGATGTGAATTAGGCTCTTAGGAAAAAATAAATCTTCTACCAAATTTAATAATTCAAAATTAAAATAAAGAACTCATAACCTCACTTAAAGCTTAGGCTAAAATCAAGATAAAAGAATTAGCAACCCCTTAGCTGGATGAGTATTTCTTTTATAACATCATGCACAAATGCATATTATTTTCACTCTTGATTAGAGGGCTTCCACCTTTGCCAGAGAATCTTGGCTTGACCTTTGAGAGCCATGGTGGAAACACACCTCCTCTCTTCTCACTGATTTTGGCCAATAATCTTTCTTCTCATGCATTAGGCATTTGTATCCTATAATCCTGAGTCAAATGATTGTCCAATAATTAAAATAATATGTAATATGATTTGCATTAGATTTAGGTCATTTTAAGCATACCCTTACATTATCTAGTCTCATTAGGGATTGAGTTTAAGGACTTAGTCTCTTTCTAAATAAATTATAGCCTAGCTATCTTGCATAAAGCATATGAATTGCCTACATGAATTTAAAACTGTAGGAGGAGTTAGTTGGTGGCAACTCCTAGGAAGTTGTAAGTCCAAGCAGTCAGGTGGTTTATCATCTCTTATGGAGGCAAACAAAATACCCATTTTCGCCTTAGATTTAGGTCATGTTTTTGGCCCTCGCCAAAGCTCCCTAGATTTAGGGTCTCAGGTTGCTTCTCCCTTCTCTGGGCCATAAGCATAAATCCTCACCTCTTTGGCATTTCCATAACCTTATGTTGTCAAATCATAAGCCCTAAATTTCTAATAAAAAAGTTAACTTAAATGAATAATTTAATTTCAAAATGGTAAAGCATAACCATAGGATAGTTTGAGATGCTCGCTAGATTTCTTAACATCGTGAGCATCTTCTACTTATCTTCCTTTGGCTTCAATAATAAATCTCTCTCTTTGATTAATCCCATTTGATCTTCCAAAATAAACTAATTGATTGATAGTCCTACCTATTAAAATCTTTGGAGACAATGATCATTCACCTTAATCAAAAGTATTCTAAGGGATCTCATTCCTTAGGATGTAATTAACTATGGGGCTTGCTGTAGGAACTTAATGAACGTTTAAAATTACTTTACTTTTCCATGTAAAGTAGGGGAAGAATCTTTGGTACACATTCAAACCCATTGTCCTTAGGAGTCTTTGTTGAGGTGATTAGGTCCATTGTAGGGTGGTGACTTCTATCTTTCAAGATAGTACACCTCTCCTCAATGTCAAACCTAATCACCCTCAATAAGAATATTTATGGATCTATGTGGTGTCAAAAATGCATAAAAAGAAGAAGATGTATATTTCCATCTTCATTTTTTATCCCGCATAGAGTGAAGATGGAAGTATATATTTTACTTATTTAGAAATTTTACAACACATAAAAATTTCACCACAGATTTTTCTGGCGACTCCGCTGGGGAAGGTTCCTCTCTCCATCTTTGGTAAATGATCATTGTCTCCAACTATCGATAGTGGGTTCATACTTTGGTATGAATCCAAGACTATCTTTTGTTCTATGGGCACTTAGCTTATTTCATCCTTAAGTTAAGCTAGCCAACATCTTTAGGTTTTAGGACCTCACCCCGTGTTGGTCTTAAAACCCCCATTCGATTCTCCGATGGGAAAAAATAAAAAGATCTAACAAAAGGAAAACATTTAAAGACTTTCCCCTTATCATTTCTATGAAAAAGAAATGTTCATTCTAAAATAATAAAGACAAAATAAATCCTTTATGAAAAAAAATCATGCTTTTCAAAAAGCACTCTTTCAAAAATGCACATAATAAAATATTTTGCACAAAATTTTCTAAATCATCTTCATCTAACAATCTTTATGATTGTTATATGTAAGATCATCTTTACAAAAATAAGATTCCAACAATTACATTTTCTAAAAATACAAATGAGTTTCTTCACTCAATTCATTTTTGGTGAAGACCTCATTTTCAAAAATAAAATTTCAACAATCATATTTTCAAAAGCATAAAATTTGAAGATGGCCTTTCCATTCAATACATCTAAATGTGTTGAATGAATATTACATCTTCAAGCAAAATCACAACTTTGAAATTCCACTTAACACATTCCACATGTGTTAGGTTGGAACTTTCATATTTTCAAAAGCACATATGAAACCTCTCCATTCAATATACCCACACTTATTGGGTGGAAGTCTCCTTTCAAACAAAATAAAAAATAAATTTTCAAAAATCACATATGAAGCTTTCCATTCAATATACCCATATTTATTGAATGGAAGTTTCATTTTAAAACAAATTTTTCAAAAAAATATGAATATCTCCATTCAATATACCCAAATTTATTGAATGAAAATTTCATTTCAAATAAAATGACATCATTTTGAAATGCCACTAAATATTCCACATATGCATATATGATTAGGTTGGGATTTCCTCTTTCAAAAAGCAATAATCACACACTAAATATATACACCTTTGAAAAATGAAACATAATTGATTTCCATCTTACATACCTAAATTTTTTAAATGGAAATCTCCCTTTTCAAAAATAAAATAAAAATAAAATTTTCAAAATACATTTGAAACTTCATTCTAGCATATCCCATTTGCTAAAATGAAGTCTCCTTTTCAAAAATTAAATTTGAAACACACTTTTGGAATTTCATTTAGCATACTCAAATTTACTAAATGAAATATTCATTCCACAAACATTTTCAAAACATATTTGGAACTTCAACTTAGCATACCCCATTTGCTAAAATGAAGTCTCCCCTTTTCAAAAATTCAAAACAAAAATTTGAAACACCCTTTTGGAAATTCATTTAGCATACTCAAATTTGCTAAGTGAAATTTCCATTTCACAAAATTTTTAAGAAACACTTTTTGAACTTCATTCTTTAGCATACCATATTTGCTAAAGTGAAGTCCCCATCTTCAAATTAAAATCAAAACAAAATAATTTTAAATACATCTTTTTGAATTCAATTTAGCATACTCAAATTTGCTAAGTGAAAATTCCATTTTACAAAATTAAATGAAACTTCATTTTAGCATACCATATTTGCTAAAGTGAAGTCTGCACTTTCAACCAAAGAAAATTAAATCAAAATAAAAAAGAAACACATTAAGATTTCCTTAGCATACCCAAATTTGCTAGGGAGATGGAGGAACAAAAATGCATGACTAAGCTATATCATACACATATTGTCAGAGAGATGGAGGCCGCTACTGCCGGGCCGGAGGAGGTGCCCACTGATTTCCTGCTGGTTACAAGAACTGCTTCATCCTCTAGGTCTGATAAAGAGGATGCTAGGAGGATCCATACTTCACCTCAGCCAGTGGTTTAGTATCAGCCCCCATTTAGCCAGAGGAGGAGGTCATATGCCGGCCTCCATTTAGTTCTACGCTAGGTTGGCAGAGTTTATGGACGTTCTGAGTCCGGAGCTCAATTTGACTTGAGATCTATTATCCCTTGCAGTGTGGGGAAACATCTATGGTAGGAGAGGGCTAGAGAAGCTCACACTTCATTACAGATCACTAGCCGAGAGAGGCGGAGGTTTGGTCAAAAATCATCGGCCTCGCACTCATTGATTTCCCTAATCGACTCGCTACCTGTGTCGATCACACAGATAGTATATTTTTTACAGGAACGATCCATCATAGGAAGAGGGTCCCTATATGGAGAGAGTCGGTGGTGTCTCCACCACACTGCTCTACACCCCGTCCACCGTCACCTGTTCACGTTGCAGCATCTCCAATTTTGTCAAAGGCCATGAAGGCCACATTTGGGGAGATGAGAACCCCGTTGGTGATCTAGCTATGGCCTAAGGATCTGATTCCATTTACACCGTCTACTATGGCGAGGTCGAGCTCTCTTGCTCGGCCATCTGCCCTAATTATGGTGCAAAGGGAATGGCGACCCAGAAGCACCAACACCACCCACCACAGTGTGAGATGGTGGCGAATTTAGAGGAAAGAGATAATAGCCTAGAGCCTCCTAGAGTGTCACCTATTTTAGAGTCAATGACAGTCAAGAGTGCATTTCTTCTAGTGAGTACAGTCCTCACAGGATTGATTTTCTAGCAGCAGGAGAGGTCTAGTGCCTCACAGTTAATGATGTGGATCCCATCATCAGTTAGCTGAAAGCATTTGTACTAGTTTCGACAGATCAGTCTTTAGATGACATAGTAGCTCACTATTTCATGGAAAAGAAGGAGATCCTAGGATATGACTAGTCTGATGAGGAGAAGATCAGCTTTGATCCCAATGAAGATGATTTGTTGGGAGACTCAGCCGGAGTTTGCATAGTAGATATCAGGGGATCCCTCCTAAGAGAGTAGTAGGCTATGCAAGGTGATGAGGTTGAACAGGAAAATGTATCCCAATCAGCCCAACGCCTCTGATATCAATTAAATCAAAAACATGAATAAATATATAGGATGGCAAGGCAGCTTGAGGATTTGTTAGCGCAGCCTCGATTTTAAAAATAAGCTCTACAGTTCACCTACTACTAGTCCCAGTTAGGCATGTCTTGGACCCAAGACCTTATCTCCCATCGAGCAAGGTAGCACTAGCATGTATGGGAAGGTAATGGAAAGTACCTCCATACAGAGAAAGACATCAAGTCTATCAGCAAAGAAGGAAGCATTAGCTCAAGCTGGGAGGATCATCAAAAGGGTAAACCCTACCCAGAGGAATTTGATGCAATCCAATATTCCAAGGGTTTCATGCCACCTTCCTTCAAGAGTTTTGATGGTAGTGGAAACCCGAGGTAGCATATCACACACTTTAGGGCGAGTTATTACAATGTCGGTGGTAGTGACGGTTTGCTATTCTGCTTCTTCGTTAGTCAGGGATAGCTTTCGATTAGTATGTTGAACTTCCTAATGATTTAGTAAAGAGATTTGTTGAGTTGGAGAAACTCTTTATCAAGAGGTTTGTTGGAGCTTAGCAAAGTGGCATCTGTAGCACAATAACACCCGTGAGTCCCTTGTTGACTATTCTCGCATGGTGTAACCGAGTATGAAATGCGAGCTATCAGCAAAGATGCCATTGAGATTCTTCTAAAGAATATTTATGGCCCGATCGCCTTCAAGCTCAAGGGCTTCACCATCAAAACCATTGAGAAGCTAATCAACAAGGCAGCTAGTCTACAAGTAGAGGCCAAATAGTTTCCTTTTCAATACCAGTTGCCCAAAGCAAATTCACAAAAGGTCTATGATAAGAAGCCCAAGGTAGTGGATAAGGGGAAGAAATCAACTAGAGATTAGTCTGAGATACCACACTCAAGCCTTCATTTTCCACCTCATCACCACCAGGCCTCCCTACCCCTCTAGTATCTCCGGCCGCCATCCACCTCCCCCACATATCAAGAGAATGGCACACATACCCACCAGGTAGCTATGGTCCACCTACTCTTTTAGATAAACTTAATAAACCTTATTCATTTAAGAGGGAGGTAATCTTTAAAGAATCTCTTAAAGACTGAATGGACTGAGGAAGTGGGCAAAAGCCATATTCCTAACTTTTTCCCCTACCACCGTATGCTAGGCCATGTTTTGGAGGATTGCTTCACTTTTAAGGATTAGCTTGAACATAGCTTCAAGATCGGTGTTGTAGTTATCCCGAAGGAATACCTTATGGAAGAACCATCCAGTTCCATTTGGGTAATTCTCGAGGGGTACTTGTGATCCTTCCAAAACCAAAGAAGGTTGCGATATCTCTTTATCCAAAACCTCTAAAAAGATTGTGTAGAAGATAAAACTTTCCTCAGGTGTGAACTCAAACCTCCAACATCAAGGAAGGTTTGCAAGTTGCTAGCCAACTCGGAAAGGGGAGCTCAAGAGTAGCAATAGCAGATGTGTCACTGAATAGCCTAGTTTAACCACCGATCGACCAGTCTCCTCTCCAGCCTACCACATCAGTGACTTCCTCTACTTCAGCTAATTCTTCTTCTTCTTCTCATAGAACTCTTGTATTAATGGATAAGGGCATCAAATGTGTTACCCCCACTTACTTTACTTGACTTTTATTGTGTACCTTCTGTCAAATTCAAGAAATTAAAGAATAAAGCTAGCTTGAATTACATATGTCACTTCTGATGGGTTGTCTACTTCTATTCTTAATGATAACTCTTCAAGTCAAAATAATTATAACATTTTTGATCTTTCTCTTTCTAATTTAGAGTTGGACTTTCCTAATCTGAATGCTACTAGTTCACCTCTTGAAATAGACTTAGAATCATCCGACTCTAAGGGTCCCATAAGAGAAGCTGTAGGTGAGCCTGATGTGTAGGTAGAACCTTCCATTACCCTACCACAAGAGATCATAAGTCAACCTCCAGTGGCAAGGTTCTACCTCCTGTGGCACCCTCAAGATAGAGGAAACAAGTCATTGGTGTAGAGATCGAGAAGACCCTCCATAAGATGCTCCACCCTTGGATATGCTTATGGAGGATCAGCCCAAGGTGGACTACAATTCCTCTCTCATCTAAGAAAGTTGACATCTAAGCTAAGCATATATGATGCCCTTGTCTTATCCAAAGAGATGAGGGAATCATTAATCAAGGCTCTCATTGATCTTGAGATATGCTTGGCTCAGCTGACCACTATTGTTGAGGAGGCATATTACACAAAGATGCCTAGGGGATCACTTTCATAAATGAAGACCTTTTTCTAGGGGACTTGGAGCACAATTGTCCCCTCTACATTATAGTTGACATGGGCGATCTGACTTTCCGAGTTCTCATTGATCCGTGCATCGAAAAAATTATGAGTCTAAAGACCCTTGCCTATTTGATAATGACATCTCCACACTCCGAGGAGATGGGATGATGTTGAGTGGATTCAATGAACAAGGTGAGTGGGCTTTAGGTTACATAGTGTTACCTCTGGAGGGATGTGACTGGAAGACTGAAGCCAAGTTTCACATCATTGATTTGAATACTTTCATGCTTTGCTGTAGGCATTGGATACATCAAAATAAGATTCCATCCTCCCTCCATCGGCATTAAGGATGGGATTGAATAACATGTTAATGGAGATGAAAAGCAATTTTTAGTTAGAGAGGTTGAGATTTATGAGGATGTGACCTACTATATTTTTCAAAACACCTTTCTCGTGAACTTGGACAAAACTCAAATTCAAAATAAAAATAAAAGGCAAAAGAAAAAAGAAAAGAAAAATGAAAATTCAAGTGTACAAGAAAGGGAATTGAAGAAGAAATAGATCTGCATATCACATTCCACCCATTCATTCCATCATGTGAACATGTGGGTAGGATGACTCAACCACCGTGAGGCAAAGCAGGTGGCGCCCAAAGGTGGAAGGCCCCCTAGTTGGCCATCAACCAATAAAGGTTATGTTCTAGTTCATAGGAGTACCCCTACTATTCACATAGACTTGGAATCCAGCTCGGAGGACAAGTCTAAAGTGATTAGTATACCAACCACCCTCTCAGTGGGTTCCATTGGAGGTGACTTTCAATCCGCAGAGAAGATCAAGCCTCGCAAAAGCAAAGTATTCGAATCAAGTTTATGTGAGACTATTAGGCAAGAATGGGAACCTTAGCTACCTCACTTTCATCTCAAAAAGTTGAAGGTTTAGTAGTTAAGGAAGCCCCTAAGTCTTCTAGTGATATGAAGCCAAAGAGATTCTTTTTGGGATCATCATCCTCAAGTCCTGAAGTTGATGTAGAACTTAAGAGGATACATTTAAAGAATTAATGGAATTACCAATTGACTTTTACTCCCTTGTGTTCATAATCTTATACGTAAAGGTTTAGTTCCTCATACATGGTCCAAGGCACGTGTCAAAGTAATTTAAAAAAGCTATGAACAATACATGTGGAAACACAATCAAGAGGGATTAGGATTTGTGGGTCTATGATGATGATTAATGCTTAGTTGTTACCAATCATTTGGAGTCTGATAGGTTCTTTCACACAACATAATCTCTTATGAGAATGTGTGTTTAGAAATCTTAGATAATCTAGATGATCTCCAAATCAAGGATTCACCTCCAAAATTTGAAGAGGAGATCCATTCTATAATTGACAAGCTTAAGAAAATCAACCTCGGGACAGAAAAAAATCCATGCTCGGCGTACATCAATTCGTTGATGAATGAAGAAGAAACCAATGCCTTAGTTAGACTATTGGCTGAGTTTAAAGACTGCTTCGCATGGATTTATGAAGAGATGCCCAGATTATCTCCTAACGATGTAATCCTCAAGCTAGCAATAGATCCTAATGCTACCCCTATTAAGCAAGCTCCCAGATGCATGTGATTAGAAATCAAACAATAAATCATTTCTAAAGTCAAGAAGTCAAGAAAATGATCAATACTGGTTTCATTAGGGAAGAAAAATATCCTACCTGGTAAGCCAATGTCATCCCAATTAACAAGAAGAATGGCCAAATTCACATATGTGTCGATTTCAGAGACTTAAACAAGGAATGTCCTAAGGATGAGTTTCCTCTTCCTATACAATAATTAATGTTGGACATCACCTCATCTAATGCAATTTTCTCTTTCATGGATGGCTCATCTAGCTACAACCAAATCAAGATGTCTCTTGAAGATGAAAAAAATACTGCTTTTCGAACCCTGGTCGGAATCTTCTATTATAGGGTCATGCCTTTCGGCCTTAAAAATGTTGGTGCTACATACCAATAGGCCATGACTTGGATCTTCAACGAACTCATCCATCATCAGGTTGAGTGCTATGTTGATGATCTAGTAGTCAAGAGCAGAGAAAAGAAAGACCATCTCTTTAACTTGAGAGTAGTTTTTGAATGGTTAAGATAATATAACCTTAAAATGAATCCCATAAAGTGTGCATTCGGAGTATCTTTGGGGAAATTCTTGGGTTTGTAGTCTGACACCAGGGAATAGAAATAGATCCAAAAAAGAACAAAGTTGTCTTAGAAATGCCACCTCCTAAGAGTTTAACTCAACTCAGATCCTTCCAAGAAAAACTGGTGTATTTAAGACGCTTCATTTCCAACCTATCAGAGAGATGCAAGCCATTCTCAGCACTTGTCAAAAAAATATGCTAAGTTCAAGTGGGATGATAAGTATCAGCATGCCTTTGAAGACATCAAGTAGTATTTAATGAAGCCGCAGTTCTAGCCTCCCAACCAGTCCCACTCATCCTCTTACATTGGACAACTCTCTTGGCACTCTATTGACCCAAGCCAATGATGAAGGGAAGGAGAACGCTCTCTACTACCTTAGCCATCATCTTATTCTTGATGAAGCAAACTATCAACCTATTCAGAAACATTGCCTAGCTTTGATCTTTGCATCTCTAAAGCTACGACACTACATGATTTCTCATAAGGTAAACTTAATCTCCAGAAAAAATCCACTAGTATCTCATGACACGATGGTCCATGATCCTCTCACAGTTTGATATTACATTCGTATCTCTCCGTGTAGTAAAAGGACAAGCACTAGAAGATTTCTTAGCAGTACATACACTTCCTGCTGATTCTCCGCTTAGTGATGATCTCCCTGATGAACAAATCATGAACTTAGAAGAGGTTGACAACCATCGATGGGAGATGTATTTTGATGGTGCAACTTCTTTTCATAATGGGGAAGCACCACGATCTGTTCTTCTGAAAGGCGTGAGTAGTTCTCCTAACTCCATACCGCAATGTGATGAGATTCTCAAACTATCTTTCTAACATTTGCACCAACAACGAAGCCAAGTACGAGGCTTTGATTGTCGATCTGGAGTTAGCCATCACTATCAATGTCAAGAGCAACAACATCTTTTAGGATTCTCAGTTGGTCATCAGTCAGATTGTTGAGTCCTACAAGGTTCTCAAACCTAAGCTTCATCATTACCACGAGTATACCATGAAGTTGTTGGCCCAAATTCCTTAAGTCACCATCTACAAGGTTCTCGAGAGAACGCATAGTAGATGCTTTGGCCAAACTTTCCAAAGAATTACATGTCCAAAAAGATGAGTCCATTTAATAATAGTCCAAAATAGACAAGTCATATCCCTTATTGAAGCTAAACTGATCGAGAGACTTTCTTCTGAAGGGGAGGTTGTCGTTGCCTATGAGGACAAGGAGCTAGATTGGAGGTAACCATTCATAGATTATTTGAACATAGATAAACTACCTCAAGAAAAGTCACAAGCCCATCAGGTGAAACAGAGAGCTCTCTCTTATGCTCTCATTGATGGCACCTCATATCCTTGACCATATATATACATTGTTTAGATAAATGAAGCCCATGGCATTGGAATTACAGGTATATACTCATCAATATGGTCTAAAGATGAAGACAAAGATCAAGAGACTAAGAGATATTATTGGCCTTAATGATTGGCATGGATAGCTAGAGATGCCATCAATGTCAAGTACGGGTCTCCTCCACCAACCAACATTCTACACCCTACATTGCACATTGCATTCAAGTGTTGGGGAACATTGTGGGTCTGATCAATCCTCCTTCTTCCAAGGGGCATTGATTCATCTTAATGCCATACTACTTTTCCAAGTGGGCAGTTTTTCAGAGAACCATATATATATAGGTTCGTGCCTTAATGAATTATATCGATAATGGTACTATTCAAAAGCACCAAGATCAATAGCTTTGCCAAAAGTAAGTAGATAGATTGAGATCCACCATACTACTGAGAAATGGCTTAAAAGCATTCAACAAAACTCTCATCCAAATACAAAGAAATACTTGATGACAATAAGTGACAGTGCATGAGCAGTTGGTTGAAGCCTTGTGGGTTTATCGCACCACATACCAAACTCCAACTCACCCCATTTTCTAGTCCAAACTTGTTCTACCTTTAGAAGTTCAACTCCCATCACTAAGGATAGCATTGGGTAGCAAGATCACTACATAGTAGAATGCTAAGTAAATTAGAAGAGCTCAAAGGTTTGAGGAGAGTCACCAAAACCCCACAAGGCCAAAATGGTTCAAGCTCACAACAAGTGCCTCCAGGTCTTCAGTAGAACTTGTGTTAGTCCTAAGGAGATTGACCCATCAAAAGAGGGAAGTTTGAACCCACTTGGGAAGGCCCCAATGTCATAGAGAAGGCTTACCAAGGAGGTTCTTATCAGCTCATTGATTGTAAAGGGGAACACTCGATGCTTCCAATTAATGGGCTCTATTTGAAGAAATATTTCCCATAAAAATCAATGTTTGAAAACAATTTTATCAATCAACAAAGATATGATTCCATCAAAATTTTCTATCTTCTTTGAAGCATTGTTTATCTTAATCCATCCGTGACATATTTAGGGTAGGTGTAAGAGTCCCCCAGTGGCATCCTATCCCTCTTTCACAACATAAACACAATCTCTCAATGCTATCAAAAAAGGTGTAAGAGAACCAAGAGGCATCCTATTTTGATTAGCACAACTAAGTTAGGTGTAAGAGAACCCAAGCGGCATCCTTTCTTAGTGGGAATTCTCGATTGCCATTCATAGCACCATTTCATCATAATCCCCAAGCGTGTTTAAGGTAGGCATAAGAGTCCGCCATAGGTGTCCTTTTCCCTTTAACACATGCACAAAACAAACACTATCTCGAAGCTTTTGATGGGTGCAAGGTGGCACTCACTCATTAGATGCTCTGTCGTTTTACATGTCCTCACCATATGTCACCCCACTTGGAGGATGTGAGTCCCCACACTTTCTTCCTAACTTGACCATTTCAAACTAGCAAGCACCTTGTTAGTATGGTAGACTTCACCGAGCTACCATGTTGTTTAAGAAGATATGAGTCCCCATGCTTTCTTCTTAAACTAATCATCATGATCTAACTAGGTCAAGTATATTTGAGGTTTAGGATAAGTCTCCCAGAGGCTCCTTTCCTCTTGACTATATTTGAGTTGATATAAGTCCCCCAGTGGCATTCACCAGAGTCACCCCAGGTCAATAGCACTCGAAGTCAAGAAAGACTATCCCAATCGCCTATAAGAGGATGAGTCCCGAGCTTTCTTCCTAGACCGATTGTTGCAAACCGATGTACACCTAGGTTGGTTGATGTTTCTACAAAGTGACCCCAGTACATCACTCTTGGTAGACATGAGTCCCCGAGCTTTCTCCTTGAGTTGGACACCGAATACCTATAGGATATATGACTAGCCATGTCATCTTTTCCAGGGTGTTGGATTAAGCCTTTTAGCATCCCATCCCCTACAAACATTCTATTTGGATCATGTCCTTTGTGACTATTTAGACATGGTTACTTTGGATTGGACAATCCCTCTCCTGTAGCCACCTGTGGTTGGAGAATTTGTGTGGATGCAAATTCTCCTTGTTCAAGAATCAGATAGTCTCGATATAAGCTCCTTCTCGCTTGATCCTTGCAAAATAATAGGTCCATGATAAACAAATAAACAAAAAAATAAATTTAATCTGTGGATTAGAATTCAGCCCCCAAAGGACCCCTTTTCCCAAGCAAGCATCATATCTTTAGGGCGCAGTGATAACCCCGAATACTGAAGCTGAGTGAGAGATAAACTCTTGGGTACTCACTAGTCGCCTTAGTCGTCGTTCAATGGTATAGTTGATCATCAACACCAATATGTGTGTTCCTTGTCACCACACACACCTATTGGGTGCCCTTTGTTGACCATATTTAGAATGAGTTCTCAACCCCTCCATCTTAGACATAGGACTCATCTTAAACTTTAAGAGATCCTTAGTCTTAAGACACATCTAGTGATTAGGTGGATACTCAACCTAGCCCTAGAGACCTAGAAGAATTAGCCATAAAATATGCCATGCCTTAGGTGTGTTAGGAAAATTTACTTACCCTATAGCTTGAACCACATTCCTTACTTCCTTCCTTCAAGTCAAACTCCAAATCAAATCAACATCAAACCAAAATCAATACCAGCTTAATAGATTTTCTCCAAACTCAAATCAATGCCACATGATTGAAACCCATGATTGAAATCCGTGATTGAAATTATAAGTTCAAAATCCTTCTTAAATCCATTTAATCCCCTCTTAAGGACCTAGCCTAAATCATCTTCAAATTAATTCAAATTCATGAAATTTTCTCATAACTCATTTATATTCTCATTTTTATTCACATATATAAATGAAATATAAATTCAAATCAATCAAATCAAATTCCAAATTCTTAATATTTCCTGAGTCCTTAATTCCCTCTTAAGGATTTAGCCTAAATCAAATCTAAATCAATTCAAATTCATGAAATTTTCTCATAACTCATTTATATTCTCATTTATATTACATATATAAATATAAATTCAAATCAATCAAACTAAACCAAAGTCAAATCCAAATTCACAAATCTTTCCTAAGTCACTTTGATTTTCTTACTTAGCCTAGATCATGTTCAAATCACTCCAAACTCAAGAAATTCTCTAATAACCCATTTATATTCTTATTTATATTCACATATATAAATGAATTATAAACTCAAACAACCAAAACCAACTCTAGAAATCAAACTCAAATTCAATCAAAATCCCACCTAAGCCTTTCAAGTCAAAATCTTGAACTTAGCCAAATCAATTTCAAAACAAGCCAAACCCTTGATTTTCCTTCATGATTCAATCCATCCTACAATCATGAATCCAAATATAAATACAAACTTCAATCACTTAACCAAAACTAAATTCAAAATCAAGCCAAAATCCATTTCATGTTCACCCTTTGAACTTGAAATTATCAAATGAATCAAAACCCATTTGACTTCAAACCACTTGCAAATGGATTTATATTTCAATCATAAGTCCATATGTTCAATCAAACTCAAATCAAGCTTTGACCAAGCCATTTGACCCACTTAGGCTCACTTGACCCAAAGTGACATAAAGTACCCTTATGAGCCAAATTCTAATCCTAACCAAATTGGATTGAACTAAGCCCATCTATGCCTCTCATCATGATCAACAATCATCATGAGATGATCAATCATTCAAATTGGATCAAACTAAGTCAAACCTAAGGGTTGACCAAGTCAACACTTAGCCAAATGAAACCCAACATAGCCAAAACTCACCATAGGCCAAATTGATTGAAACCATTGATCAAAACTCATTCATGACCAATGTTTGAACTTGACCAAGCTAACATTTGAGCCTAACCTATCCCAATTGGCCACTTGACCCAAGTTGACCCAACTTGACCAAAAAAAGTCAAAATGTGTCAAAACTTGATCTAAGCCAAATTGATTGAAACCAATGGGTCAAGTTCATTCCAAAATGATTGTTGAACTTGACCAAAGCCTCAATTGGCTAACTAGACCCAACCTAGCCCAATTAACCTTGAACCCAACTTGACCTAAAGGGTCAAATTGAGCCAAATTCAAACTTATCCAAAATTGATTGGAAACAAAGATACTAATCCATTTCATATGACCAACCAAACCGAAACCTACCCATGACCTCAAATAGGTCAAATGGGTCAAATTGGTCAACTTAACCCATTTGACCTAAATGAAATCAAATGAACCAAATTCAAACCTAAAACAAATTGAATCAAACCAAAGCCACCAAAGAATTTCAAATGGTCATATGAACTTGACCCAACCCTTGGTTTGACCCAATTTGAATACTTGGTCAAGTTGACCCAAGTTGACCCATTTTGACCTAAATGGGTCAACATGAGCCAAATCACATCAAACCAACTCCAAATTCAATGAAACTTGGGAAAACCTATTTTCTCATCATATCAAACATACCCAAACTAAATCAAGGTCAAATGACCATTTTACCCTAGGTCATAGGGTGGCCAAATTCCACTTGGAATTTGGTCAAATCCTCTTCATACCATTAGCACTCTAGTGGATCAAGTGAACACTAGGGAGTGTTGTGCACCCAACCCAATGGGTTTGGGTCAGCCCAACTTAGCCCAATGGCCAAACCGACCACTCCCTTTGAAATGGTCACATGGAAATCCTCCTTCCACTCAATTCAAGCACATGGCCACCTCACCCACTCCTTCTATGGCCAAAACCAAACCACATGCAATTCAAAATGTCAACAACTCATTGCATGAGGTGTATTGGATCAAAATGGCAGAGGCCGCCATCGATCCTTCAAGGGGAGATATACTCCCCTAATTCAATCTTCACTCTCCTCGCCTTGAGCATAAGAAACACAGAAATCCTTAGAGAGTCTTCCCAAGCTTCTTAGAGAGAGTTTAAAACTTGATTTTCTAAATTTTCATCACTTAAAAATAAGGGAGGTCCACAGAAAATTAAAGTTACTTCACACTCAACATCAACCCAATTCCTTCTTCAAGCTCCATCAGAGGACCAAGTCGAACTTGCCCAAGCTCTTTCCCAAGCTCCAAAGGTAAGAGAGGATCCAATTCAGTCAAGGTTGAGCTCAAGGAAAGGAGGAGTTGACCCATAGAAGCATCTACTCAATTTCAAAGCCTCCAAACTTCAGTAAAGCTTCATCTCAACTAAACGAAGCTTCTCCATGGGAATCGAGCACCGGTGAGGTATGTCATTTTACTGAGCTTAAGTTCAATGTATGTTGGTCCTTTATGAAGTGAATTTCAATCCTAGGTTGATCTAGCCATTAGATGTTCTTATACTCATGCTTAGATGGTGTGGGTTGATTTGCATTCCAATCCGAGCTCAATCGAGCTCAGATCATGGCCTCAAACATGGATGGTCTCCATGGCTCAGGATTAGTGATGAATCTGGCCGCCCATCATTTTGGATGGATGACCTAGATTGACATAGCATCCATAATTTCCTCCCTCATTGCTTTTAATCTCAACCGCCCATCCTTGATCAAGGTCGACTAGAAAGAGCGCCCACACTCATAATGTGAATTACCCAATCCCATTAAAAGTGTATGCACGCACATGTGGCACTGACGAGATTAATAATATAATTAGGTATTATTTAATTTCTAATAATAACCAAATCTTCTGAAATTCATATCTAAGTGTAAAAAAATTAAAATAAATATGAAATAAATTGCATATGAAAGATAATTGAACATAGAATATTTTAAAATTAATTTAAATTGATTTTGAGTAATATTTTCATTTGAATTTGGGTTTTATTGGGAATGTTATTTTACTAATTATCCTTAATTACTCCTTTGATTAATCCCAAACCTTTTGTATTTAATTAGTGGGATGAATCCTACCTCCCCTAATTTTCTTGGGATTTATTGATGGATTAATTAGGGGAATTGCTGGTTCATTCCTTAATCACTCACTTAATGTATTTAAACTTAATTAAGGACATAATTAGTGGTTTAACCCTCTGATTGAACCAATTAAGATTGAGTAAATATGAGGTTTATAAAACTTTTGGGATACTTTTCTTGAGATATTCCCTAAACCCCTTTTCTTAATCCATCCTTAATGAAGGGTTAATTCACTAATTACCCCATAATTAATTTCATAAAACTCTAAAACTTTCCATAACTCAATTAATCTATCTTGGGTAGATGCTTAGGTGTTCAAGAGCCTAAGTACAATAAGGAAATCAAAACCCAACTCACATGTGTGAGAGGGGTTCTGAAATTACTTAAGTTAAGACCCCTTAGTTTAATTAACCATTAATCATGAGCCAAATTACATTAGGCCTTTTTCTTCATAGGTGCATTGCAAATTTAAATTCCTTGTGAGACTTTATGTCATCTCATTGGTTCATAATTATTTGATTAACTATGCTAAGGTGGTATAGGTAAGGGGTAATTAACATGCTTAATTCTACTAAACCTAAGCAACATATAAAAAATCATCTAGACATCTAAAAATTAAACTAAAATAACCAACATCTATGAGAATCGGTTAGAAACAATAAACTCACCTCACATTTCTCAAATTAAATCAAACTCAAAACAAAACCAAACCTTCTTTAAAAAAAATAACTTGATTTGCTTTAAGCTTTCTATTTCATAAGATTGTCTTTAGAATTAATGAGGGTGAATGTATTTACATGCTTTTATCATTTTAGTTCCTTTCCAACTTGCTAAATTTGTATGTCATATAAATTTCATGCATTCATTCATTTCAAAAATCAAAATGAAAGTGAAATGTTTCTTTTATGTCAAATTGCATGTTTTGGCTAAAATAGGAATATGAGTGGCTATTATCACTATTAAATCCAAATTATTTCCAAAATATATGAATCAAATACTAAAACTAAAAGTCCATTACTTATATTTTATTTATAAGCTTGCATGTGAGTAAAATATAAGGATGTGCTTAGTATACTTTTCCTTCTCCTCTCTTTTAGTATAGTTTTGAATAAGATTTGGTAAAGTGTTTAGTTCATTTGAAAAGAACCTAACACTTTCCTAATTCTATTTCATATTCATTTCTATGATATTAATTAAGAATGATATCTACACTTGTACATATAAATTGCATAAACAAAACAAATAATCAAGTTCAAACTTTTGCATTTTTCTTTTCCATTTATCTCTTTGGTACATATGCTTGTATTTAAGGAAAGTGGTATATTAGTTTGGAAAACTCTGAGGTTGCAAGGCTTTAAGTAGCCCTAAGTAGGTCTTGTACCTTACACCTCTGATTAACAATGGCATCGTACTCACTTATGTCTTTCATAACATTCATGTGTGTATGTGAAAATTGGATAAGAAACCCCTTTTCTACTTAATGAAAATCATGCATCATAAGCATTTAAATTTTCTTAAGTAAACTACTTGGCATTCATTATAAAGTGTGCTAAACATTCTCATTTGTATGTATAGATATGCTTAGGATTCATTCATCTGCATGTTATACATGTTGGGAAAGAACGAAGTGATGTATGCTTTATGAATTTAGTTCACTTTACTTAATCTTAAAATGCCTTTATTTTTTGAATAGGTTTGTTTAGAGTTCATCTAAATTTAATTAAAACACATAATAAAATATTCACTAAATAAAACCAAACATGAATCTACTTTAGAAATCACTTAAGGTTGGGAAGGAAAGAGGGTTCTCTTCTCTTTTCCCTCTCTTTATAACACTTAATAATTAATTGTAGGATTCATTCAAACCAAATAAAAATACAAAGAAAAATCAACCCAAATCAGTAAAATAACTTAAATGAAACCATCCTCTAAGTTGAAAACTTTCACATTTAGAAAATACAAACCTAAATCCATAGCATACCACACAAACCTCTAAAGCACACATTAGACTAAGTCATCACTTCTAGCTTTAGGTTAGGTGGTGGTTTGATGTTCACTTTATTTTATGATATGTTTTAGTTTGGATGTTTGGGTGAATAGAATGAATGGTAGGATGATTTAGTCTAATCATTATTTTAGGGATTGTGCTTAAGGGCTCTAAAAAAAAAAATATAACTACTTTTGTTGTGCTCATACCCCTAAGCATAATCCAATAGGCCAAGTGGACTTGGTTACCCATGTGTGGGGTGTTAAGTCCAATATACATGCTTGGGATTTGTATGGTTTCTTTAGCTAATCTCTATTTTATAGGTGTTAACTAGATTTACTTTTCCTTTTCATGTATTTTTGCAATTAGGATTTTGGAATGTTTGTTATGGGGGATTAGTTTGAGCATTGGTTATAAGATCTCATCTTATGCACCATGTGAAGCCCTTATAGTAACCACTTTCCAACCATCCAAAAGAAGGAACCAAAGAAGAAAGAAGAAAAGAAGAATGAAGAAATAAAGTTTGAAGACCCCCATAACAATGAGTTCCTTGCTTATTTGTACTTAATTCATTTGTTGTATAAGGGTAGAGCTCGCTACCCAATTTGTTTTTGGTTTGTGGGTTGCCCCACCATAAATGGCCTCTTATTCTTTTGCTAGCTTTATAAATTGATTGATGATTTATTTAGCTTGTGCATTAAGATGGCATCTTTTCTAGTTTCTTCCTTGCTTGATGTATGGTGGATTAGGCTCTTAGAAAAAATAAATCTTCTACCAAATTTAACAATTCAAAATTAAAATAAAGAACTCATAACCTCACCTAAAGCTTAGGCTAAAAAATCAAGATAAAAGAATTAGCAACCCCTTAGCTAGATGAGTATTTCTTTTATAACATCATGCACAAATGCATATTATTTTCACTCTTGATTAGAGGGCTTTCACCTTTGCCAGAAAAACTTGGCTTGACCTTTGAGATCCATGGTGGAAACACACCTCCTCCCTTCTCACTAATTTTGACCAATAATCTTACTTCTTATGCATTAGGCATATGAATCCTATAAGCCTATGTCAAATGATTATCCAAAAATGAAAATAATATGTAATATGATTTGCATTACATTTAGGTCATTTGAAGCATGTTCTTACATGATCTAGTCTCTTAAGGGAGTGAGTTTAAGGACTTATTCTATTTCTAAATAAATAACTTCCTAGCTATCTTGCATAAAGCATATGACTTGCCTACATAATTTGAAATCATAGGAGGAGTTAGTTGGCCACCCGGTTGTAAGTCCAAGGGTGATTTGTCCTCTTGTGGAGGCAAACCAAATACCCATTTTGCCTTAGATTTAGTCATGCTTTTGGCCCTCCAAAGCTCCATAGATTTAGGTTCTAAGGTTGCTTCTCCTTCTATGGGCCATAAGCATAATCCTCACCTCTTAGGCATTTCCATAACCTTGTGTTGTGGAATCATAAGTCCCTAAATTTCTAATAAAAGTCAACTCAAATGAATAATTTAATTTAAAAAATGTAAAGCTCATCCATAAGATAGTTTGAGATGCTCAATGGGTTTCCTAGCATCATGAACATCTTGTACTTATCTTTCTTTGACTTCAATAATAACCCCCTCTCTTTGATCAATCTCATTTGATCTTCCAAAATAAACTAATCATAGTCCTATTGAAATCTTCGGAGACAATGATCATTTACCTTAATCAGAGTATTCCTAAGGATCTCCCTTAGATGTAATTAACTATAGGGGCTTGCCCCTGTAGGGAACTTAATGAACTCTATTTAAAATAAACCCTACTTTACTTTTCTATGTAAAGTAGGGGAAGAATCTTTGGTACACATGTAGACCCATTATCTTTAGGAGTCCTTGTTGAGATGATTAGGTCCATTGTAGGGTGGTGACTTATATCTTTCGAGATAGTACAGGTCTCCTCAATGTCATACCCATCACCTTTAATAAGAATATATGGATCTACGTGGTGTTAAAAATGCATAAAAAGAAGAAGATGTATATTTCCATCTTCATTTTTTATCTCACATAGAGTGAAGATGGAAGTATATATTTTACTTCTTTAGAAATTTTACAACATATAAAAATTTCACTACATAGACGATCAACAATGTTCAAAGGATCGCAAGCACTAATAGAAATGATTTACTCCTAAACCTGAGGTGTAGAAGGAATCAAGATCTTAGTGAAAAAAACTCCACTCATACCAAGGGCATAAGGGAGGAAGAAGGGATCCACCGAGGGATCAAGCATGTGAACCTTCCACTAGAGAAGCAGGTTCAAATTATCCACTACAGATAAGAAGTTTGGATTTGAATGCAAAGTATGATTTGGGTAGAGTATTCGCTAGGGATTAGGATATATAACCCACCAGGGATAGATGCATGAACCTTCCACTAGGGAAGCAGGTTCAGTTATCCACTAGGCATAAGGAGGGTTTGGATTTCTTTTGAGAGTACACTCACTGGGGAATGCAAGTTTGAATTAGATTTAATTGACTCCACTGGGAAGTCAAAATGATTGATGACTCACTAGGGAGAAATTGATTGATTATTTGTTTAAGTTTTAGATTTTAAGATGGACCCTATTGGTTTGTGATGGATCGCACTGAGAAGGGGTTATGTCAACCTAGGCTTATCTCAAATTTACCAATCCAAAGGGGTACTCCATCGCCACATAAAATATCCCAAAAGGGCCTTTGTAATGGTGGCTATGCTATGGAAAAAGCATAGCATACTTTCATCTCCAAAAGCAAAGGACAACCACTGGGGTGATCTGTTGGATACAACAAATTGAACCCAACCTGGAACGACTACTGAATGAATATCACTGGGGGACTTATATCAGCTCAAAAGTAGTCAAAATAATGTCTTTTAATTGAATTGCATTTGCTTTAATTTGATAAATCCCTTCAATGTGTGATGGATCTACTAAGAAGGGACTAATATCAGTCTAGACATGTCTTAGATACAAATCCAAAGGGATAGTCTATCGACCGTGAGGTAGAAACCTACGAGGTGTCTTTCGATGTGCAATAGTTAAGCTAGGAAGAATGCATGTAGACATAAATCCTCTTAAACAAGGAACCACTGGGGCCATCGGTTGCTTGTGCAACAAATTAAATCCAACCTAAGGCTGTCCATCAGCATGTAACGGTCGTGTTGGAAAGAATGTGCAATATACTTATATCTTTCAAATCAAAGATGACCGCCTGGTGGCACAACAAGTTGAACCCAACCTAAGGGTGATAATTGAGATAGTGTCAACCCGGGTCTTATCTCAACTCAAAGCAGTCAGGAAATTCCTATAAGAGTTTTGCTGACACTTCCCTAAAGATAGGATGCCTGCTTGGAAAAGAGGCTACTGGGGGCTTGAATTTTTAATCCACAGGTGAAGTTTTTTTTTTTGTTTTATGTTATCATGGACCTATTGGTTTGTGAGAGACCACACTAAGAAGGACCTTATATCAATGTAGTCCTATCTCAAACTTATTTTACCAAGGGAGAATATGAGCATCTGAACAAATTCTCCAACCATAGGGGTGCTTACTAGGAAAGGGGGACAATCCAATCCAAAAGTAACCAGGGTAGTGTATAAACAGAGTTGCTAAGCATGTGATCCAAATAGAGTGTCCATAGGGGAGGTGTTAATGGGAGAGTTATCCAAAACTCTATAAAAGAAAGCCTGTAGGTATTCGGTGGCCAACTCAAGGAGAAAGCATGAGGACTCAAATCTTCCAAGAGAGGTGTACCCACCAGGTGGGTCGCTATCAGTATAGCGAACACCAACCAACCTAGGGTGCCCATCAATTTGTGACAATCAGTCTAGAAAGAAGGTATGTAGGCTTATATCTCCCTAAAGTGAAACTGATTGTCGAGATAGTCTATCTTTAGCTTGACATGGGTCATTCACTCTAGGGTGACTACTAAGTGAGGAGTCCTGTGTACGGACTAAACCCATGCTTAAAGTAGTCAAGAGAAAGGAGCCACTAGGGAACTTACCCTAAGCCTCAAATATACTGACATGTCACATACATGAGCTAGTATACAAGAAAGCATGTAGGCTTACATCCTCTTAAACAAAGTCAATATTTAGGCTAAAGAAGGCCTACCATACTAACAGGGTGCTCGTCAATTTGTAATGGTCAAGTTAGGAAGAAAATGTGGCATACATACATCCTCCTGAATAAATGACCACTAGGGTGACACACTAACGAGGTGGCATGTCAGCTCAACCTAGAGCAACTAATGAGTAAGTGTCATAGAGGGCTTGCTCCCACATCAAAATAACCCGAGACTAAAGATATGTGTTTGTTTATGTTGTGAAAGAGGGAATAGGATGCCGCTTGGATTCTCTTACACCTACCCTAAACACGTAGAAATGTGACTCCACCAAGAAATGATGATGCTTGGGTTCTCTTACACATAACTTAGTTGTGCTAGTCAAAATAAGATGCCTCTTGGGTTCTTACACCTAACCTAGTAGCACTGGAGGATTGAATGTAGTTTGTGTTTGTGTTGTGGAGGGATAGGATGTCACTTGGGTTTTCTTACACATATCCTAAACACATCATACCAGATTCATAAGTAAAAGATGTTTCTAACACATAAGAGATGTAATTTGATATGAAAAGAAGTTTTATTAATGATTATTTTCAAACAAGATTTATGGGTAATATTTCTTTAGGTAGAGCCCATTGATTGGAAGAATAGGGCACTCTCCCTTATAGTTTATAAGTTGATAAGATCCTCCATAGTAGGCCTTTTCTATGGAGAAAGGGACTTCCCAAGTGGGTTCAAACTTGTCTCCCATCTTTTGACAGGCAATAATTGGTCTCCTTAGAAATAAAACAAGCTCTCTTACTTGAAAAGCTCTAGGACAGACCAACTTATTGTGAGCTAGAATCATTTTGGCTTTATACAACTCGAGGTTACGCATGCCCTAAGTTTCTCCTCCAAACCTTCAAGCTCTCTTATAGCTGGCATTTCTGCCTGCAGCTACCCATAACTATCCTTAGTAATGGAGTTGGACTTCTAGTGGTAGAACAGCTTCGGACCCATACACTAAGGAAAATGGGATATATTGGGTTGGAGTTCTATTTATGGTGGTAAGCCCACAAGGCTTCAACCAACTGCTCATGCCAATGTTGCTTGTTGTCATCAAGTGTCTTCTTCAATATTTGGGATGAGAGTTTTGTTGAATGAATCTGCTAGACCATTTTCCTTTGGGTAGTATATGGTGGAATACCTCTAATATATGTTGTGTCTCCAGGTAAAGCTGTTGATTTTGGTGCTCTTGAATGCAGTACAACTATCGAATATAATTCACTTACCCCAAATCTATATATGATATGGTTCTAAAAATTAGCACTCTTTGAAGTTGTGACCTCTATGGGATTGCCTCTGCCCACTTTGAAAAGTAGTCGATGGAAGCTAGGATGAATCAGTGACCCTTTGAAGATGGAGGATCGATTGGACCCACAATGTCAGTGCCCCAGCACTCAAATGGCCACGAGGCCAAAGTAGGATGTAGAATGTTGGGTGGTTGATGCAACCACACCATGCACCTGACATTAGTGACATCTCCTAGTTACATCCATGTAGTATGTAATCATCACAGGATAATAGTATCCTTATCTTTCATCTTGGCTTTCATCTTCGGGTTGGACTGGTGAGCTCCGCATAAACCTAAATGTACCTCGATCACAATCTTATGAGCTTCATGTTTGGCTAAACAACGTAACCACATGTGATTGAAGGACCCCGGCATACAGCCATCCATGAGCATAGAGAGCTCTGCTTTATGGGCTAATAACTTCTCTTGAGATAGTTCACTTGTATTTTGGTAATCCATGAATGGCTGCCTCTAATCTGACACGTCGTCCTCCTTGGCAATAGTAACCTCCCCTTCAAGAGAGAGTGTCTCAATAAGTTCACCATCAATAAGGGATAAAACTTATCTATTTTGAACCCTTATTGAAATGGACTCATCTTCTAGGCATGTGAACTCCTTGGTGAGCTTGGCCAATGCATCTACTATAGTATTATCTTCTCAAGAAATTATGTAGATAATGACTATTGACCTCATTTTTAGGATGAGCTCTCAACCCCTCCATCTTAGACATAAGACTTCTCTTAGAAACTAAGAATCTCTTTAGTCTTAAGACACTTCTAGTGATTAGGTGGACAATCAATCTAACCCTAGAGACTTAGAAGAGTTATCCATAGGAATAGGTCATGCCTTAAGAGTGTTAGGAAAACATACCTACCCTATAGCTTGAACCAACTCTTCACTTCCTTCCTTCAAGTCAAAATTCCAAATCAAGTCTAGACTAACTCCAAACTCCAAATCAAATCAACTTCAAAATCAAATTAATTCCATCTTGATGGATTTTCTCAAACTCAAATTAATTCCAACTTAATGGATTTTTAAATCAATTCCAGCTTAATTAATCTTCTCAATCTCAAATCAATTCCAAATGATTGAAGCTTATGATTGAAATTCCAAGTTCAAAAAAAAAACCTTTCCTAAGTCACTTTGATTTTATCTTATGGAGTTAGCCTAAATCAAATCAAATTCAAGAAATTTTTTCATAACCCATTTATATTCTCATTTATATTCACAAATATAAATGAAATATAAATTCAAATATCCAAAAATAAATTCAAAATTTAAATCTAAATCCAACCTAAGCCTTTCAAGTCAAATTCTTGAACTTAGCCAAATCAAATTCAAATCAAGCCAAACTCTTGATTTTTCTTCATAATTCAATCAATCCTTCAATCATGAATCTAAATATAAACATAAACTTCAATCATCAAACTAAAAATAAATTCAAAATTCAAATCCAAATTCAACCCAAATCTAACCTAAGCCTTTAAAGTAAAATTCTTGAACTTAGCCAAATCAAATTCAAATCAAGCCAAACTCTTGATTTTTCTTCATGATTCAATCAATCCTTCAATCATGAACCCAAATATAAACATAAATTTCAATTATCAAATAAAAACTAAATCCAAAAATCAAACCCAAGTCAAACTCATGTTCACCCTTTTTGAACTTGAAATTGTCAAATGAATCAAAACCCATTTGATTCTAAATCACTTGCAAATGGATTTATATTTCAATCATAAGTCCATATGTGAGTTCAACCAAACTTGATTCAAGCCTTGATCAAGTCAATTGACCAACTTAGGCTCACTTGACCCAAAGTGACCTAAAGTATCCCTTTTGAGCCAAATTCTAATCCTACCCAAATTGGATTGAACTAAGCCCACCTAAGCTCACATTGTGAGCAACAATCATCATGAGATGATCAATCACTCAAATTGGGTCAAACCAAGTCAAACCTAAGAGTTTACCAAGTCAACACTTAACCAAAATGAAACCTAAACTAGCCAAAATCCACCATAGGCCAAATTGATTGAAACCATTGATCAAAACTCATTCATGATCAATGTTTGAACTTGACCAAGTCATCATTTGAGCCTAACCTAGCCCAATTGTCCACTTGACCCAAGTTGACCCAACTTGACCTAAAAAGTCAAAATGTGTCAAAACTTGATCTAAGCTAAATTGATTGAAACCAATGGGTCAAGTTCATTCCAAATCACTTGTTGAACTTGACCAATGCCCAAATTGGCCAACTAGACCCAACGTAGCCCAATTGACCTTAAACCCAACTTGACCTAAAAGGTCATGTTGAGCCAAAATCAAATTAAACCAAAACTAATTGAAAACAAAGATACCAATACATCTCATATGACCAATGAAACCTAAACCAAACCAGTACCTAACCCAAATAGGTCAAATGGGTCAAATTGCTCAACTTGACCCATTTGACCTAAATGAAATCAAATGAACCAAATCCAAATAGAAATCAATATGAACCAAACCAATGATGCTAAAATATTTCAAATGGTCATATGAACTTGGCCCAACCCTTGGTTTGACCCAATTTGACCAATTGGTCAACTTGACCCAAGTTGACCTATTTTGACCCAAATGGGTCAACATGAGCCAAATCACATCAAATCAATTCCAATTTTCATTGAAACTTGGCCCAACCCATTTTTCAATCATACCAAACATAATCAAACTGAAGTCCAAGCCAAATGACATTTTAACCCTAGGTCAAGGGGTAACCTATGGCCAATTCCACTTGGAATTTAGTCATATCCTTCTAGTGGCCACTTGGCACCCCCTTAGTGGACCAAGTGGACACTAGTGAGCATGGTGCACTTGACCCATTGGGTTTGGGTCATCCAAACCCAACCCAAGGTCAAAACTGACCACTCCCTCCATTTCAAGCGCATGAAAATCTCTCCTCCCTCCATTTCAAGTACATAGCACTTCTTCACTACCTTGTTCTTCCAAAATTGAACCATGTGTGAGCCAAAACAACCTAACAAACTCATCAAATCTGGCCAATTGATCCAAAATGGCAAAGGGAAGCATGGTCGTTCAATCCACCTTGGGGGATATATACTCCCCCTAATTTCATTTCATTTACACATACTCACATTCGATTGAAGCTAGGGAACTCAGAGCAAGCATTTGCAAGTCTCCTCAAGCTTTCTAGAGCCATCTCCAATTCTCCTCTTCTTAATTTCTTTAAATCAAAATAAAGGAGGCTAAGGGAAATTCCACTTTGCTCATTACTCAATATCAACTCAATTCCTCTTACAAGCATCTTCAGAGGAGTCAATCGAGTTGATCCAAACCTTCTTCTAAGCTTCAAAGGCAAGGGAGGTGAGAGCTAGACCAAGGTCGAATCCATTTGAAGGTGAATTTGGCCAATTGGAGGCTCTACTCAATCTCAAAGCCTAAAATCATCAACATAGCTCTATCTCTACTAGACGAAGCTACCTCGATGGATTGGAGCACCGGTGATAGCCTCCGTTGAGGTATGCCTTCAAATTGAGCCTAGAATAGGGAGTGTGTGGTCCTTTATGAAGGAAATTTTCACCCCATGCAAAATTAATCATTAGACTTCTTGTGTTTTCTCTTAGATGGTGTGGGTTGAGTTTGAGCTCAATCGAGCTCGGATCTTGCCCAAAGGGATGGACGGTCTCCATGTCCCAGCGCTCGGTGATGGATGGATCACCACCATCCATCTGTGCATTTTGGATGGACAATCTTGATCAACCCGTATAGGATCCTCTGATTAATCCCTTAAGAATCGCAAGCTCGAACCATGACATATGATGTGACAACTTAGTAAGAATCCCATCGCGATGACATGTGCCATATGTCACCATCAACATGGCATCGATGGGATTAATCATATAATTAAGTATTTAATTACCTAATAAACATGGAAACTTCAAAATAACATAACTAAATGTAAAAAAAAAACAGAAAAATATAAAATAAAATGCATTGTCAAGATAATTCAAAGGGGAATAATCCAAAATTAATTTCAATTTATTTTGAATAGTAATATTTTTTAAATTTAAGTTTTATTAGAAATGTGATTATGTTAATTACTCCCTAATTCTCTCACTGATTAATTCCAAACTTCTCATGTGCTTTTATAAGGATGACTTCTACCTCCCCTAATTTTCTTGGAATTTATTAATGGTTTAATTGGGGGAATTACTTGATTCAATCATAATTACCATCTTAATCAATTAAATGATTAATTAACCTTTTAAATAGTGATGAATTCATTAATTAAGTTTGATAATCACCTTAGAACAGTGGGTATACTTAGGGAATGAGATTAGGGGTTCTTTCCCATATCTTTTTTTCCTAAGTTTATTTCATTTCGATAAAAATTTAATTAAGGTACAAATTAATTAAATTTAATCAATTAATTAAACAAAAAATTTTAAATCAAATCATGAATTTAATCAATTCATTTTAAGATTACTTAGGTGTTCAACAACCTAAGTAACTTAAGGAAATCAAAATCCAGCCCACATGTGTGCGAAAGGTTATGAAAGTACTTAAATTAAACTCTTTAGCTTAATTAATCACTAATTATAAGCCAATTACATTAGGGCCTTTCTTTCCTAGGTGCATTATTGATTTAAATTCATTGTGTGACTTTATTTCATACATTGTCTCATATTTATTTGATTAAATATGTTAAAGTGGTGTAGGTGAAGGGGTAATTAATGCACTTAATTCACACCTTAACCTAAATGAAATATAAAAATCCTCTAATGGTTCTAAAATTAAACGAAAACAACATACACATGTGGGAAATGGGTTAGGACCAGCAAACCACTTCACATTTCCTAAATTCAAATCAAACTCAAACAAAACTAAAAAAATCTCTTTAAAACAAATTTGATTTGCTTTAAATAATTCTATTTCATAAGATTATCTTTAGGAATTAATTAGGGTGAATGAATTTACATGCTTTCATCACTTTATTTCTTTCCTAGCATGCTAAATATGCATGTCATATGAAAATCATGCATTCATGCCTTTAAAAGTCAAATTAAAAATGAAATGTTTTCTTTATGTTAAATTGCATGTTTTGGCTAAAGTAAGAATATGAATGGCTATTATCACTATTAAATCCAAAATTATTTCAAAGCTTATAAATTAAATATCATAACTGAAAGGTATGCTACTTATAATTATTTAAAAGCTTGCATGTGAGTATAAAATGTGTTATGAGATTCTCCCTCTCTTTCTTTACATAGAATTGTATAGGACTTGCAAAGTGTATAGTCCATTTCAAAAGGACATAACACTTTCTTAAATCCATTCCTATACACTCCTATAATATGACTCAAGAGGGAATTCTACATCACACATATAAACTAAACAATCAAACCAAAATCAAACAAACATAAACTTTTTACATGATTCTCTTTCTTTCCATGCATTTCTTTTTGTACATGCACATGTATTTAAGAAAAGTGGTATATTAGTATGGACAACCCCGGGGTTGTGAGGCTTTAAGTAGCCCTTAGTAGGTATTATACCTTACACTGCTAACAATGGCAATCAGACTACTTATATCTTTTATACTTGTAAATGTGCATATGAAAAATGGATAAAAGAATCACTCTTTTTCTAGTTAACAAAATGATGCATCATGAAGCATCCAAATTTTCTTAATAAACTCTCTTAGCATTCATCATTAAGGTGTGCTAAATATTTCCATTTGCATGTATAGATATGCTTAGGGTCCATCCATATGCATGTTACACTTGTTGGAAAAGAAATGAAGTGATGTGTGTTTTGTGATGGTATTTCACTTTACTTAATCTTAAAATGCCTTTCTTTTTGAATATGTTTGTATTTAGAGAAAATATAAACTTAGGATTAATTAAAACACATAACAAAACATTCACTAAACAAAAATAAAATATGAATCTACCTTAGAAATTACTTAAGGTAAGGAAAAAAGAAGAAGTTCTCTTCTCTTTTCCTCTCTTTACAACTTAGTAATTAATTGTAGATTCAACCAAACCAAATCAAAATACAAAATAAAATCAATAAAAGGAACTAAATCACTTACATAAAACAAACCCTCTAAGTTGAACATTTTCATACTTAGAAAGTCTCAATCTTAAATCCTAACTAAGCATACCACACAAACTTAAATGGCACACACATTAGGCTAAGTCACCATTTCTAGATTTAGGTTGAGAATGTTTACTTTTTTTGTAATATTTTTGTTTTAGTTTGATGTTAGGTGTATATGCAAGATTGAATCTAGATCTTAGTCTAACCATAATCTTCTCTGGGATTGTGCTTAAGCACTTTAATAAAAAAAATATAACTTTTTCTAGTGCTTATACCCTAAGCATAATCCAAAATAGCCGTAGACTTACCCATGTGTAGGGTGCTAAGTCAAATTTATATATATACGTTTGAGATTGTATGGTTTGTTTGGCTAATCTTTTTGCAAGTTTTAGTTAGATTTCCTTTTCCATTTTCATGTAATTTTGTAATTAGGATTTTGGAATGATTGTTATGGGATATTAGATGAACATTGATCATAAGACTATGTCTTATGTACCATGTGCTTTGAGCAAAACATTCCAACCAACCAAAAGAAGAAAGAAGAAAGAAGAAGAAGAGAATGAATGAAGACCCCATAATAATGAATTCCTTCGATTGTATTTAATTCATTTGTAATCTGTATAAGTAGATTGCTACCCAATTTGTTTTCAAGTTTGTGCGGGGGAGCCCGACCATAAATGACCTCTTATTCTTTTGCGCTAGCTTTATAAATTGATTGATGTTTATTTAGCTTGTGCATTAAGATGACATATTTCCTAATTTATTCCTTGCTTTGATGTATGGACTGAATGATGATTAGGCTCTTAGGAAAATAAATTTTCTATCCAACTAATCAATTAAAACTAAAAATTAAATAACTTATAACCTCACCTAAAGCTTAGGTCATAAATCAAGATAAAAGAATTAGCAACCCCTTAGCTTGATGTTATATTACTTTTCTCACATCATGCATAAAAAGTATATTATTTCACTCTTGATTGGAGGGCTTCCACCTTTACCAGAGAACTTGGCTTAACCTTTGAGAGCCATGGTGGAAACCCACCTCCTTATCTTGTTGATTTTGGCCCATAATCTAATGTCTTATGCATTAGGCATATGAATCCTAAAGCCTGTGTCAAATTGATTGTCCAAAAATGAAAATAAAATATGACAAAATTTTCATTAGATTTAAGTCATTAAATCATGCCCTACATGATCTAGTCTCTTAGGGAGTGTGTTTAAGGACTTAGTCTCTATAAACAAATAATAGCTTAACTATCTTGCAAAAGCATTTGACTTGCCAACATATTTTAAAATTGTAGGAGGAGTTAGTTGGCGGCCACCCCCAGACGGTTGTAAGTCCAACAGTCAAGTGGTTTATCCTCTCTTATGGAGGTAAACCAAACACCCATTTTCTTTAGATTTAGGTGTGCTTTTGGTCCTTGCTAAAGCTCCTAGATTTAGATTTAGGTTACTACTTCCCTTTGTGGGTCATGAGCATAAATCCTCACTTCTTTGGCATTTTCCATGACCTTGTATCATGGAATTATAAGCCCTAGATTCTAATAAAAATTCAACTCAAATAAATCAATTCAATTTTAAAAATGTAAACCCAACCATAAGATAGTTTGAAATGCTTACTAGGCTTCCTAGTATCTTAAGCATCCCCTACTTATCTTCATTTGGCTTCGATAAGAACTCCCTCTTCTTGATTGATCCCACTTGACTTTTCTAAAAATAAACTAATCGATTGATAGTCCTACTTTTCAAAATCTTTAGAGATAATAATCATTTACCTTAATCAAGAGTATTCTTAAAGAATCTTGTTCCTTAGGATGTAATTAACTATGGGGGCTTGCCCCTGAAAGAAATTAACGAACCCGATTTAAAATAAACCCTGCTTTACTTTTTCATGTAAAGTAGGGGAAGAATCTCTGGTACATTCTGAAGACCCATAGTCATTAGGAGTCCTTCTTGAGGTGATTAGGTCCATTATAAGGTGGTGACTTATATCTTTCGAGATAGTACACCTCTCCTCAATTTTACCCGATCACCCTAATAAGAATATATGTGGATCTACGTGGTGTCCCAACAAGGCATTTTATATTTCTATTTTCATTTACCCTCTTTTCCGAAAGGGGATAAATGAAGGCATGGAATAAAATTCACCACAGATTTTTCTATCGACTCCGCTAGGGATGGTTCCTCTCTCCATCTTTGATAAATGATCATTGTCTCCAAGTATCGATAGTGGGTTTGTACTTTTGTATGAATCCAAGACTATCTTTCTTTTCCTTTGGCACTTAGCTTATTTCATCCTTAAGTTAAGCTAGCCAACATCTTTAGGTTTTAGGACCTCACCTCATGTTGGTCTTAAAACCGTTGGGTTCTCCAATGGGTGAAAATAAAAATTTAATAAAAATAAAATGATTAAAGACTTCCTCCTTACCAATTTTATGTTAAGGAAAGGTTCAATCTAAAAATAAAGACAAAATAAATCCTTCATAAAAGTCATGCTTTTCAAAGCACTTTTTTAAAATACACTTAATAAAATATTTGCACTACATCTAACAATTTTCATAATTGTTACATGTAGGATCATTTCAAAAATAACCAACAATCATATTTTCCAAAGGCACAAATGAATACCTTCACTCAATTTACTTAAATGAATATTTCATCTTCAAATAAAAACAACAATCATCATTTCAAAAATAAATCCCAACAATCATGTTTTCAAAAAGCACATATGAAACCTCTCCATTCAATATGCCCACATTTATTGAATGGAGATTTCATTTCCAATCAAAATCAAAAATCAATTTTCAAAAAGCACATATGAAACCTCTCCATTCAATATACCCATTTATTCAATGGAGGTTTCATTTCAATCAAAATCAAAATCAATTTTCAAAAAGCACATATGAAACCTCTCCATTCAATATACCCACATTTATTGAATGGGTTTCATTCAATCAAAATCAAGAATAAACTTTCAAAAAGCATATATGAACATCTCCATTCAATATACCCAAATTTATTGAATGAAGATTTCATTTCCAAATAAAATGACACTATTTTGAAATCCCACTTAACATATTCCATATATGATTTGGTTGGGATTTTATCTTTCAAAAATTGAATTCCATCTCACATACCCAAATTTGTTAAATGGAAATCTTTCTTTTCAAAATCAACAAAACACAAAAATTTTTCAAACACATTTGGAACTTCATTTTAGCATACCATATTTGCTAAAGTGAAGTCTCCATTTTCAAAATAAAATTTAAAACACATTTTGGAATTTCATTTAGCATACTCAAATTTGCTAAATGAAATCTCCATTACATAAAATTTTCAAAAACACATTTGGAACTTCATTTTAGCATACACATTTGCTAAAGTGAAGTCTCCATTTTCAAAACAAAAATTTACAACACATTTTTGGAATTTCATTTAGCATACCCAAATTTGCTAAGTGAAATCTCCATTTCACAAAATTTTGAAAACACATTTGGAACTTCATTTTAGCATACCACATTTGCTAAAGTGAAGTCTCCATTTCAAAACAAAATTTACAACACATTTTTGGAATTTCATTTAGCATAATCAAATATGCTAAGTGAAATCTCCATTTCACAAAATTCAAAACACATCAGACTTCATTTCAGCATACCACATTTGCTAAACTGAAGTTTCCATTTTCAAAACAAAATCCAAAAACAAAAAGAAACACATTAGGACTTCCTTAGCATACCCAAATTTGCTAAGAATCCTATTTCCAAAAAAATTTAAAAACAAAACACATTAGGATTTTTTTTAGCATATCTAAATTTACTAAGAATCCTATTTTCAAAAAAAAAAATCTTCAGAAATAAAACACATTTTTGGTATTTCATTTAGCAAACTCAAATTTTCTAAGTGAAATCTCCATTTCACAAAATTCAAGACACTTTTGGAACTTCATTTTAGCATACAATATTTGCTAAAGTGAAGTCTCCATTTTCAAAACAAAATTTGAAACACATTTTTGGAACTTCATTTTAACATACCACATTTTTTAAAGTAAAGTCTCCATTTTCAAAATAAAATCTAAAACAAAAAGAAACACATTAGAGTTTCCTTAGCATACCCAAATTTGCTAAGAATCCTATTTTCAAAATCAAATCAAAACAAAAAAAAAACACTTTAGGATTTCCTTAGCATACCCAAATTTGCTAAGGATTCTCTTCTTCAAAAAAAAAATCAAAACATAAAACACATTAGGACTTTCTTAGCATACCTAAATTTGTTAAGAATCCTATTCTAAAAAATCTAAAACAAAAGGAAACACATTATGATTTCCTTTGCATACCTAAATTTTCTAAGAATCCTATTTTCAAAAAAAATCAAAAATAAATTACACTTTAATTCCTCATTTAGCATACCCAAATTTGCTAAATGAGGATTTCATTTTCAAAATAAAAAATGATTCACTAAATAAAGCAAACAAAGAAAAAGAAGAAATTATTTTCAAACACCTCACTTAGCATACCCAAATTTGCTATGTGAGTGAATTCCAAAAATCTCAAATCAAAATAAAATCAATTGACCTTTACTTTAACATACCCAAATTTGTTAAATAAAGGGTCCTCAAAATCAAAAATCAAAATTCAAACATGAACCTATGGAAGCATCTCTCCAAAAATATTTGAACCCATTTTCAACATACCCAAATTTGTTAAAAGTGGATTCTCCATTCAAAAATCCTCTTTTCAATCAATCTCAAAATCTCTTCTAATTCCATTTGAGCCCCACTTAACACTTTCAAGATGTTGAGCGTGGGTTCAAACTCTAAAATTCAAATTCAAAATTCAACAAAAATAAGAATCAAATTCAAGTTTTTTTCAACATTATAGACTTTTAGTTAGCGTCAGTTTTAGTTTCATTTTCAGTTTCAGTTTCAGTTGATTGTAATGGCAGCGCAAAAGTATGTGTTCACATTTCCTCAGCGGATGGACTTGACCCTAGATCAGGCTAGCCTTCCATGATCTGACTATGCCGACCTCATCCGCTTTGGTTGAGCCTTCAAGGGGGCCAGGATTACATGTGAGGGAACCCCCCTTACCACAGTTAGTAGAACCATGGTGATCAAGCAGAAGTCAATCATCCAGGTCGACATGCCATCTGATTCAAAGATCCCTCAGAAGAGGAAGGTGGCACTTCCACAATAGTATCACACCGCCGGTGCGGTTGTTCCCCATCTGCCCATTTAGAAACTCTGGCACCTTCAGAAAGGTTTTGCCTTTGAGGTTGGGTCTAGCTCTACTGCTGCCCTACTAGGACAAAGAAATAAGAACCACTTGATCAAGCAGTATCACACTCACATTGCAAGGGAGTTAAAGGCAGCTACTCAATCTGTTGAAGAGAATCTACCTGGGATGGTTTCCTCATTGGTTACAGAGAACCAATTCCACCCTCTATCTTGATATGATAGAGAGGATGCTAGGAGGATTTTTGCTTCACCTCTGCCAACAGTTCAATTTCACGCACCGGTTAGTGAGAGGAGGAGGTTATACGCTGGCCTCCGATCAGTTTTACGCTGAGTAGGTAAAGCTTACAGATGATCTTATTCTAGAGCTCAATTTGATTTGAGATCTGTCATTCCCAATAGCATTGGCAGGCAGCTTAGGTAGGAGAGGGCTAGAGAAGACCGCACATCAGTTCATGTTACTAGCCAGACCGTCGGAGGTATAACTAGTGAGAGAAGCATTGGCTCATGCACGAGGAGGATCATTAGTTTCAAAGGGTAGACCCTACCTAGAGGAATTTGATGCCATCCAATATTCTAAGGGTTTTGTGCCACCTTCTTTCAAGAGCTTTGATAGCAGTAGAAACCCGAGGCATATTGCACTTTAGGGCGATTATTAGCAAAGGTGGCGATGCTTTACTCTTCCATCTCTTTGTCAATAGCTTAGTAGTATAGCCTTTCATTGACATTTGAGCTTCCCAAGTTGAGACTTTTACTAAGCTAGAGCAACTCTTCATTAAGTGGTTTGCTAGAGCTCAACAAAGGGTGACTATAGGCGATCTCATTGTGGCTCAATAAAGCCCGATGAGTCTCTCATTGATTACATTCTCATATGTCATATTTTTAGTATAAAATGTGAACCACAGTTGTCTAAATAGCATCTCATTGAGATTCTACTTAAGAATATACATGGCCCGGTCGCCTTCATGCTCAAAGATTTCACCATCAAAATATTTGAGAAATTAATCAACAAGGCACGTAGCTTATAAAGAGAAGCCAAACAGCCCCCTTTTCCAGACCAATCAACAAAGCATAAGCCATATAAATCTTTTGAGAAGAAGCGGAAGTGATAGCAATGAACAAGGGAAACAACCGGAGCGGTTTGAGACCTCGTGCTCCACGTCACTTCCACCTCCTCTGCCACCAGAGGCGACCCTACCCCCCCATTAACCTCCATGGCATGTACCTCCTCCTCCTCAACCACATCATCAGTAGTAGCGATACACATACCCGCCACCAGGTAGCTATAGTCCACCTACTTTTTTGGATAAACTTAATAAGCCTTATTCATTTAAGAGGGAGGTAATCAAGAAGATCTTTAAGAATCTCTTAAAGAAGCTTTATTTTCAGCTACCTGAACCTAGGAGACCAGAGAAAGTGGGCAAAAGTAATGATCCTAACTTTTGCCCCTACCACCGTATGCTAGGTCATGTTTTGGAAGATTGCTTCACATTCAAGGACTGGCTTGAACATAGCTTCAAGACCAATGCTATAGTTATCCTGAAGGAATACCTTGTGGAACAACCATCCAGTTCCATTAGGGAAATCCTTGGGGATACTTGCGATCCTTCCAAAACCAAAGAAGGTTGGGATATCTCCTTATCTCGTACCTCTAAGAAAATTATATCAAAAATCAAGAAATTTTCCCTACAGGTTCCTAAGCCAGCTCAAACCTCTAACATCAAGGAAGGTTTATAGGTTATCAGAGCCAACTCAAAGAAAGAGGGAGCTCAGTAGTAGCAATAGCAGTAGCCTGTGCCATCCCAGGATTGCCAAGTAGCACAACCACCAAACAAATCCAGCCTCCAGTCCACCATTGCAGCTACTACATCAGTGACTACCTCTGCTTCAACTAGCTCTTCTTCTAGTAGACATCTTGTATATGTGGATGAGGGCATCAAATCTCTCACCCACTTACTTTACTTGATTTATACTATGTACCTCCTTCAAAATCTAAGAAATTGAAGAATAAAGCTAGCTTGAATTATATTTGTGCACTTATGATGGGTTGCCTAAATCTATTCCTAATGATAACTAAACAAGTCTAAACAATAATTATAACAATTTTGATCTTCCTTTTTTTTATTTAGATTTGGACTTTCCTTCTCTAAATACTATGGGTTCAGCTCTTGAGATAGACTTGGAATCATCCAATTTTGTGGGTCCCATAGGAGAAGCTGTAGATGAGCCTGACGTGCAGGTAGAATCTTCCATTACCTTACCACAAGAGATCAAGTTAACCTCCAGTGGTAGGTTCTACCTCATAGGCGGCATCTCAAGATGAGGGAAACAAGTCATTAGTTGAGGAGAATCAAGCCCCTCCACGGGATGCTCACCTTGGATATGCTTGTGGAGGATCGCCCAAGGTGGACTACAATGTCCTCTCTCACCTAAGAAAGTTGTCATCTAAGCTAAGCATATTGATGCCCTTATCTTATCCAAAGAGATGAGGGAATCATTAATCAAGGCTCTCCTTGATCCAGAGATATGTTTAGCTCAATTGGCTGCTATTAGAGAGGAGGCACATTATTCCAAAGATGCCCAGGGGATCACTTTCATAGATGAAGACCTTCTTCTAGGGGACATGGAGCACAACCGTCGCCTCTATATCACAATGGACATGGGCAGATTTAGACTTGTCTGAGTTCTCATCGATCCAGGTGCATCAGTGAACTTTATGAGACTAAAGACCCTTGCCTATTTGAGGATCAACATCTCCACACTCGAGAAGATCGGATGATGTTGAGAGGATTCAATGAACAAGGCAAGAGGACTTTAGGTTCCATAGTGTTACCTTTGGAGATATGTGACTGGAATACTGAAGTCAAGTTTTATATCATTGATTCAAATACTTCATGACTACTTTGCTCAGTAGGCCTTGGATACATCAGAACAAGATAATTCCATCCTCCCTCCATTAGTTCATCAAGTTCAGGAAGGATGGGTGTTGAGTATTGTGTCAAAGGAGATGAAAAACTATTTTCAGTCAGAGAGGTTAGGAAATATGAGGATGCGACCTACTATCTTTCTCAAAACACCCTTTCTCATGAACTTGGTCAAATTCAAATGCAAATGCAAAAGAAAATGAAGAAAAGGAAAAAGTAAAAAAAGAGAAAAAAATGAAAGTCTAAGTAAACAAGAAAAGAAAATTGAGGAAGAAGTGGAGTTGCATATCACATTCCACCCATAGTTCATTCCATCATATGGACATGTGGGTAGGATGACTCAACCTCCACCAGGCAGAGGTAGAGGTAGAAATAGAGGTAGTTCCAGAGGTGGAAGACCCTCTGGTTGGCCATCATCCAATAGGGGTTATGTTCTAGTTCACAGGAGTACCCACTACTATTCATATAAACTTGAAATCCAACTCGGAGGATGAGTCTAATATGATTAGTATACCAGCCAACCCCTCTCAGCGGGTTTCATTGGAGGTGACACTCAAGCTGGACAGTGATGAAGACCAGGCCTACAGACAAAGCATGAAAGTATTTGAATCAAATGTATGTGAAATAATCAGGCAACTTAGGAACCTTAGCTCTAACCTCACTTTTATCTTAAAAGTTGAAGGTTTAGTAATTTAGGAAGCCCCTCAATCTTCCAAAGATGTCAAGCCAAAGAGATTCTTTTTGGGATCATCATCCTCAAGTCCTAAAGTTGATGTAAAACTTGAGGATGATTCATATAAAAAATTAAGGGAATTAGATTTTGATAGGTACTCGCATTGTGTTATTAATCTTGTAAAGAAGGGTTTGATTCCTTATTCCTGGCCTAAGCATAGGTCAGAGTACTTCAAGAAGTTATTGAACAATAGAGGTATGGATGCATAATAAAGATCAAGATTAGGATTCAGTACAGTGGGTCTAATCGATGATGATGATTACTACTTAGTTGTCACCAACCATCTAGAGTCTGATAGGTTCTTCTCACACCAAACCAACTCTTATGAGGATGTGTGTTTAGAAACTTCAAATGATCCAAATGATCTCTAAATCAAAGATGTATCACCAGAATTTGAAGAGGAGATCCATTCAATAATTGGCAAGCTTAAAGAAATCAATCACAGGATAGAAGAAAATCCTCGCCTGACATACATCAATTCGTTGTTGAATTAAGAAGAAACCAATGACTTAGTTAGGCTATTGACTGAGTTTAAGGACTGCTTTGCATGGAGCTATGAAGAAATGTTTGGATTATTTTCTCACATAGTAATCCATAAACTAGCAATAGACCCTAGGGCTAACCCTATCAAGCAAGCTCCTATATGCATACGATTAGAAATCAAACAATAGGTCATTTATGAAGTCAAGAAACTGATCGATGGTAGTTTCATCAGGAAAGAAAAATACCCTACCTGGTTAGTCAGTGTCATCCTAATTAAGAAGAATAATGGACAAATTCACATCTGTGTCGATTTCAGGGACTTAAATAAGGCATGTCCTAAGGATGAGTTTCCTCTTCCTATACCAGAACTAATGGTGGATATTGCCTCATCTCATGTAGTATTCTCCTTCATGGATGGGTCATCTGGCTATAACCAAATCAAGCCCCCAAGCATGAAAGAAACACTGCCTTTCAAACCTAATCAGAATCTATTATTATAAGGTCATGCCTTTCGACCTTAAAAATGATGGTGCTACATACCAACGGGCCATGACTAGATCTTCAATGAACTCATTCATCATCAGGTGGAGTGCTATGTTGATGATCTAGTAGTCAATACTAGAGAAAAAGAAGACCATCTCTTTGAATTGAGAGTAGAGCGGTTAAGACAATATAACCTCAAAATGAATCCCAGTGTGCATTTAGAGAAGCTTGAAATTCCTTGGGTTTTATTGTTCAACACAGGGAATAGAAATAGATCAAAAGATTAAAGCTATCTTAGAAATGCCACCTAAAGTTTAACTCAACTCGGATCTTTCCGAGGACGGTTGGTGCATCTAAGATGTTTTATTTCCAACCTATCGAAGATGCAAGCCCTCTGCACTTGTCAAAAGGATGCCAAGTTCAAGTGGGATGACAAGTGCGCATGCCTTTGAAGATATCAAGCTATTTGGTGAAGCCACCGGTTCTAGCGACTATCACAGGCGAGCCACTTATCCTCTACATTTGCATCGGCGACTCTCTAGGTGCTCTGTTGGCTAATCAATGACTTAAGGAAGAGAGTGCTCTCTTACCTCGATCATCGTCGATTCTCTTTGACGAACTACCTATTGATAAACATTGCCTAGCTTTGATCTTTGCATCTCAAAAGCTATGAGACTATATGCTTTCTCATAAGGTGAACTTGATTTCTAGAACCAATCCACTATAGTATATCATGACATAGCCAACGCTATGCAGACGTTTGGCATGATGGTCCATGATTCTCTCATAGTTTGATATCACATTCGTACCCCTTCGTGTAGTGAAAGGATAAGCACTAACAGATTTCTTAGCAGTACACCCACTTCATGTTGATTCTCCGCTTAGTGACGATCTCCCTAACAAACAAATTATGAACTTAGGGGAGGTTGAAAATCGCTGATGGGAGATGTATTTTGATGATACAACTTCCTTTCATAAAAGAGAAGCACCACGATCTACTCTTCCAGAAAAGGCAGGGGTAGGAATAGTTCTCCTAACTCCATACCACAATGGGATGAGATTTTCATACTATCTTTCCAATCCATGTACCAACAATGAAGTCGTGTATGAGGCTTTGATTGCCGATCCGGAGTTAGCCATCACAGTGTGTGTCAAGAGCATCAACATCTACAAGGATTCTTAGTTGGTCATCAATCGGGTCTTACAAGGTTCTCAATCCCAATCTTCATCATTACCATGAGTATACCAAGAAATTGTTGGCCTAAATCTTTGAAGTCACCATCTACAAGGTTCCCTGAGTAGAGAATACATTAGTAGATTCTTTGGCCAAACTTGCCAAAGAATTGGCATGTCCGAAAGATGAGTCCATTCCAATAAGGATACAAAATACACAAGTCCTGTCCCATATTGATGTTGAACTCATCGAAAGACTTTTTCTTGAAGGGGAGGTTTCCATTGCCTATAAGGATAAGGAGCTGAATTAGAGGCAACCATTCATAGACTACTTAAACACCAACAAACTACCTCAAGAAAATTCACAAGCCCATCAGGTGAAATAGAGAGCTCTCTCCTATGCTCTCATAGATGGCACCTTATACCAACAGTCTTTCGATCAAATGTGGTTACATTATTCAGATAAACATGAAGCTCATAGCATTATAACTGAGGAACATTGGTCTATGCGGAGCACATCAATCCAGTCTGAAGATGATGATGATGATTAAGAGACTAGGATAGTATTGGCCTTTGATGATCACATACTACATGGATGTAGTTAGGAGATACCATCAATGTCAGGTACACGAAATGGTCTTACATCAACCACCCAACATTCTACACCCTACATTGGCCTCATAGCCATTTGAGTGTTAGGGTACCGACATTATGGATCCAATCGATCCTCCTTCTTCCAAGGGTCATCGATTCATCGTAGTTGCCACCGACTACTTTTCCAAGTGATCGGAGGTAAGCCCACTCAGAGAGGTCACAGCTCAGTATGTGCTTCACTTTTTCTGGAACCATATCATATATAGGTTTGGGGTGCCTCGATAACTTATATCTTATAATGATACTGCATTCAAAAGCACCAAGATAAATAGCTTTGCCAGAAGACACAGTATAGATTGGAGATACTCCACCATCTACTACCCTAGAGTAAATGGCTTAGTAGAAGCATTCAATAAAATTCTCATCCAAATACTAAAGAAGACACTTGATGACAACAAGCAGCGGTGGAATGAGTAGTTGGTTGAAGCCTTGTGGGCCTACCGCACCACATAAACTCCAACTTCATCTACCCTATTTTCCTTAGTGTATGGATCTAAAGTCGTTCTACCCTTAGAAGTTCAACTCCCATCACTAAGGATAGCATTGGGTAGCAAGATCACTCTGAGAAGAATGCAAAGTTGCAGTTAGAAGAGCTCAAAGGTTTGGAGGAGAGTCACCTATGAGTATGCCAGAACCTCAAGTTGTACAAAGCCAAAATGATTCAAGCACACAACAAGCTAGTCCATCCTAGGTCTTTCCCAGTAGGAGAACTTATGTTAGTCCTAAGGAGACCAATTATTTCCCATCGAAAGATGGGAGGCAAGTTTGAACCCACTTAGGAAGGCCCCTATGTCTTAGAGAAGGCCTACTAAGGAGGATCCTATCAACTCATTGATTGTAAAGGAGAACATCCGATGCTTCCAATAAATGGGTTATATTTGAAGAAATATTACCCATAAAACATGTTTGAAAATAATTATCAATAAAAGAATGAAAATATAATTCCATTTCATCAAAATATTCTCTTCTTTTGAAGCATTGTTTATTTGTCTTGTGAATATGCCATGACATATCTAGCATAGTTGTAAGAGAACCCAAGAGGCTTCTTATCCCTCTTTCACAACACAAACATAATCCAACACAATCTCCCAATGCTATTATAGTAGGTGTGAGAGAACCCAAGAGGCATTCTATTTTGATTAGCACAACTAAGTTAGGTGTGAGAGAACCCAAGTGGCATCCTTTCTTAATGGGAATTCTGGTCACCATCTATGGCACCATTTCATCCAATTCCCCAAGTGTGTTTAGGGTAAGTGTGAGATAACACAAGCGGTCTTATTCCTCTTAACACAAGCACAAAAACAAACATATATATTTTATCTCGGGTACTTTGATGCGAGAAAGCCCCTTGTGGCACTCACTCATTAGCTACTCTAGGTCGGGATGATAGACTACCTTGCAAGTATGTCACCCCAATGGTCACTTATCTAGCAAATGTGAGTCCCATGCTTTCTTTCTGACTTTACCATTACAAACCAATGAGCACCTTGTTAGTTTGGTAGACTTCACTGCCCATCCAGTAAGCTATCTCATGTGGATTTTGTTTAAGAAGATGTGAGTCCCCACTCTTTCTTCTTGAACTAATCATCATGATCTAAAGTATATTTGAGGTTTAGGATAAGTCCCCGAAGCTCCTTTCTTCTTGACTATTTGAGTTGATATAAGTCCTCGGTAGCATTCACTTTCATGGTAAGCCTAGGTCGGATAGCACCTGTCGAGCTGAAGATAGACTATCCCAACAATCAGTTCTGCTATAGGAGGATGTAGATCCCTGAGCTTTCTTCCTATGTTGACTATTGCAAATCGATAGGCACCTTAGGTTGGTTGATCTTCACTATGCTGACAGCGACTTACCTGGTGGATACATCACTCTTGGCAAAAATGAGTCCCCGCGCTTTCTTCTTGAGTTGGCTACCAAATACCTATTTGATATATGACTAGCCATGTCATCTCTTCTAGAGTTTTGGATCAAGCCCTTAGTGGCCCCTCTCCCTGCGGGCATTATATTTGGACCACATCATTTGAGACCCTATTTAGACACTACCCGGGTTACTTTTGGATTGGGCAACCCCCCTTTCCTTGTAGCCACCCTTGTGGTTGGAGAATTTGTTCAGCAAATATGTAGATTCTCTCTTAGTTCAGTAAATCTGAGAGGTCTAGGCTGATATAGGCTCCTTCTTGGTTTGATCCCTCATAAACCAACAGGTTCCATGATAAATAAACTAAATAAATAAATAAATAAAAAATATTCGCATGTGGATTAGAAATTCAAGCCCCCAAAGGGCCCCTTTTCCAAAGCAGGCAACATATCTTTAAGGCAGTGTCAACAGAACTCCCTATATGAATTGCCTGACTACTAGAGTTGAGATAAGTCCCTGGGTCGATAGTCACTCCATAGTTGCCCTTAGGTTAGGTTCAATCTGTTTTGTCATAAGCAGGTTGCCCTGGCAGTCATTTTTTTTTGGAAGATGTAAGACTACGACATATTATTTCTAGCATGACTGTCGCAAATTGACGGGCAGCCCTAGGTCGGGTTCAATTTGTTGCCCAAAGCAATTGATTACTCCAGTGGTCTTTTGTAGTAAAAGATGTGAGTCTCCATGCTTTCTTCCCCTGAATTGATCATTGCAAATCGAAAGGCACTTCTTTAGTCAGATAGTTGTCCAATCGGCTGGGAAGCTACTCCATTTGGTTCAGTAAGTCTGAGATAGGTCTATGCTGACATAAGCCTCTTCTCAATGTGATCCATCATAAACCAACGGAATCCATCAAAACAACCAAAAAATGAAACAAATCTTGACTATCTTTGAGCTGATTTAAGTCCCTCAGCTGACATTCACTCAATAGTCAGCCCTAGGTTGGGTTTGATTTATTGTCTTGCCAATGATTACCCCTAGTGGTTCCTTGTCTTGGAAGATGTGAGGCCATGAGCTTTCTTTCTAACTTGACCATTGCACACTGAAAGGCATCTCTTTGGTTGGTTAGCTTTACCTTATGGTTGGTAGACTGTTCCCTTTGGATCGATATCGATATAAAGGCCTCCATGGCCCCTTTCGGTCTGATCCATCGTAAACCAATGGGACCCATAAAAATAAACTAAAAATGAAATTAATCTTTAACAATCCCTGAGTTGATTTAGGTCCACAATGGCATTCACTCAATAGTCAGCCTATGGTTGGGTTTAATCTGTTGCCTTGCCAATGGATCACCCCAGCAATTGGTCCCCACTTTGGAGGATGTAAGTCTATTATGCTTTTCTCCTAGTATAGTTGCAGCACATTGAAAGATGTCCCTTTGGTTGGCTAGTCTTACCATGTGTTTGGTAGACTACCCCTTTGTATTAGTAAATTTGAGTTAGGTTTAGAGCTCCATGGCTTCTACTCAGTGCGATCCATCACAAACCAGCAGGGCCCATCTCAAGATCCAAAATACAAAAATCAGAAACAAATTCAACCCTCTTCCTTCAGTGGAGTCATACAACAAAACAAATAACAAATAACTTAAATTAAATCAAACAAAATAATCAAAAAAATAAACAAAATAGACACAACTAAACAATCAACAAATCAAATCAATTTCTCTCCCAGTGAGACTCAAATCAAATCAAACCTCTCATCCCCTTGTGGATGACTTGAACCTGTTTCCCTAATGGAAGGTTAACATACTCTATCCCTAGTGGATTCCTCTTTCACTCTCTTATATCTGTGACATGAGTAGAGTCACATTACACTAAGCTCTGGATTCTTTCTACACCTTGGGTTAGGAGTAGATCATTTCTATTAGTGCTTGTGATCGTTCAGCATTGTTGATTATTTGGTCAACACCAATATGTGTGGTGTACCTTGTCAGTCACACCACACCTATTGGGTGCCTTTTTTTGACCTCATTTTTAGGATGAGCTCTCAACCCCTCCATCTTAGACATAGGACTTCTCTTAGACATAAAGAATCTCTTAGTCTTAAGACAATTATAGTGATTAGGAGGACACTCAATCTAACCATGGAGACTTAGAAGAGTAAGTCATAGGAATATGTCATTCCTTAGGGGTGTTAGGAAAACTTACCTACCCTATAGCTTGAACCAACTCCTCACTTCCTTCCTTCAAGTCAAATTTCAAATCAAGCCTAAACTAACTCCAAACTCAAAATTAAATCAACTTCAAAATCAAATTAATTCCAACTTGATGGATTTTCTCAAACTCAAATTAATTCCAACTTAATGGATTTACTTCAAACTTAAATCAATTCCTACTTAATTGATCTTCTAACGGTTCTAAAATTAAACTTAAGGAAATCAAAATCCAACCCACATGTGTGGGAAGGGTTATGAAAGTACTTAAATTAAACCTTTTAGCTTAATTAATCACTATTGTGAGCCAATTACATTAGGCCCTTTCTTTCCTAGGTGCATTGGTGATTTAAATTCCTTGTGTGGTTTTATGTCATACATTGGCTCATAATTATTTTATTAAATATGTTAAAGTGGTGTAGGTGAAGGGGTAATTAATGCACTTAGTTCACACCTTAACCTAAAGAAAATATAAAAATCCTCTAATGGTTCTAAACTTAAACTAAAATAACATACACATGTGGGAAATGGGTTAGGACCAGCAAACCTCTTCACATTTCCTAAATTCAAATCAAACTCAAACAAAACTAAAAAAAAATCTCTCTTTACAATAAATTTGATTTGCTTTAAATAATTATATTTCATAAAATTATCTTTAGAATTAATTAGGGTGAATGAATTTACATGCTTTCATCACTTTATTTCTTTCCTAGCATGCTAAATATGTATGTCATATGAAAATTATGCATTCATCCCTTTTAAAAGTCAAATTAAAAATGAAATATTTCTTTATGTCAAATTGCATATTTTGGCTAAAGTAAGAATATGAATGGATATTATCACTATTAAATCTAAAATTATTTTCAAAGCTTACAAAATAAATATCATAACTAAAAGGTATGCTACTTATAATTATTTATAAGCTTGCATGTGAGTATAAAATGTGGTATGTGATTCTCCCTCTTTTTCTTAGCATAGAATTGTGTAGGACTTGCAAAGTGTATAATTCATTTGAAAAGGACATAACACTTGCTTAAATCCATTCCTATACACTCCTATGTCATGTCTCAAGAGGTAATTCTACATCACACATATAAACTAAACAATCAAACCAAAATCAAATAAACATAAACTTTTGGCAAGATTCTCTTTCCATGCATTTCTTTTTGTGCATGCACATGTATTTAAGAAAAGTGGTATATTAGTCTCGACAACCTCGGGGTTGTGAGGCTTTAAGTAGCCCTAAGTAGGTCTTGTACATTACACCTTTGGTGCTAGCAATGGCGTCGTACTCACTTTTGTCTTTTATACTTGTAAATGTGCCTATGAAAAATGGATAAAAGAATTACTCTTTTTCTACTTAACAAAATCATGCATCATGAAGCATTAAAATTTTCTTAAGAAACTCTCTTAGCATTCATCATTAAGATGTACTAAATATTTCCATTTACATGTATAGATATGCTTAAGGTCCATCCATATGCATGTTACACATGTTGGAAAAGAAATGAAGTGATGTGTGTTATGCGGATGGTATTTCACTTTACTTAATCTTAAAATTCCATTCTTTTTTAATAGGTTTGTTTAAAGAAAATCTAAACTTAGGATTAATTAAAACACATAATAGAACATTCACTTAATAAAAATCAAATAAGAACCTATCTTAGAAATTACTTGAGGTAGGGAAGAAAGGGAAGTTCTCTTCTTTTTCTCTCTTTACAACATAGTAATTAATTGTATGATTCATTCAAACCAAATCAAAATACAAAATAAAATCAACCAAAGCAACTAAATCACTTACATAAAATAAACCCTCTAAGTTGAATATTTTCATACTTAGAAAACTTCAACCTTAAAGCCTAGCTCAGCATACCACACAAACCTTAAATGGCACACACATTAGGTTAAGTCATCATTTCTAGCTTTAGATTAAGGTGGTGCATAGTTTGATGTTTGCTTTTATTTTGTGATATTTTGTTTAGTATGGATGTTAGGTTGTATGTGCATAGACTAAATGGTAGGGGAATCTTAGTCTAACTATTATCTTCTGAGATTGTGCTTAAGGGGTGTTGTAAAAAAAATATAACTGTTTTTGTTGTGCAGGTGTTTATACCCCTAAGCATAATCCAAAATAGGCCAGGTAGACTTGATTACCCATGTGTGGGGTGCTAAGTCTAAGTTTTATATATACATGCTTGAGATTGTATGGTTTGTTTGAATAATCTCTATTTTGTAGGTTTTAGTTAGATTTTCTTTTTCCCATTTTCATGTAATTTATAATTAAGATTTTTGAATGATTGTTATGGGGTATTAGGATGAACACTGGTCAGAAGACTATGTCTTATGTACCATATGAAGGCTTTGGAGCTACAACATTCCAACCAACCAAAAGAAGAAAGAAGAAAGAAGAAAGAAGAAATGAAGAATGAAGACACCCATAATAATCAATTCCTCTAATTATATTTAATTCATTTGCAATCTAGGATTGTATAAGGGTAAAGCTCGGCTACCCAATTTATCAGTTTGTGCGGTGGAGCGACCACAAATGGCCTCTTACTCTTTTGCGGCTTTATAAATTGATTGATGTTAGTTTAGCTTGTGCATTAAGATGGCATCTTTTCCAAGTTTATTTCTTACTTTGATGTATGGCCTGGATGACGATTAGGATCTTAAGAAAATAAATTTTCTATCCAACTAATCAATTCAATTTCAAAAATGTAAAGCCAAACCATAGGATAGCTTGGGATGCTTACTAGGCTTCCTAGTATCCTATGCATCCCCTACTTATCTTCATTTGGCTTCGATAAGAACTCCCTCCTCTTGATCGATCCCACTTGACTTTTTTAAAAATAAACCAATCGATTGATAGTCCTACCTTTCAAAATATTTAGAGACAACGATCATTAGAGTATTCCTAAGAAATCTTGTTCCATAAGATGTAATTAACTATGGGGGCTTGCCCCTGTAAGAAACTTAATGAACCCGATTTAAAATAAACCTTTACTTTTTCATGTAAAGTAAGGGAAGAAACTATGGTACATTCCAAAGACTCATAGTCCTTTGGAGTCTTTATTATGGTGATTAGGTCTAATATAGGGTGGTGACTTCTATCTTTCAAGATAGTACACCGCTCCTCAATGTCGTACCTGATGATCACCCTGGTAAGAAAATCTGTCGATCTGTGTGGCATCCCAACAAGGCATTTTATATTTTTGTTTTCATTTTTCATTTTTTCTAAAAGGGGATATATGAAGGTATGGAATAAATTTCACCACAGTGACCTATAAGATCTGAGACAACAACTCCATAGTGTACATGTGGTAATGATGAAGCTTAGGCTTTAGAACTTTATAAGACTCAGTGATATTGTTGGTGACGAGCAGAGCATCTCTGAAGATGTTGATGCTCTGGACGCACAGTTTAATAACTAATTTTTAGACCAGCAATCAAAGCCTCATATTCAACTTCATTGCTGGTGCATGGATTGGATAGATGATATGAGAATCTTATCACATCGCGGTCCAGAGTTAGGAGGACTATTCCTACCCATACCTTCCCTGGAAGAGTAGATCATGGTTCTTCTCCTTTTTGAGAGGAAGTCGTACCATCAAAATACATCACCTAACGATGAATGCTAGTGCCCCTTAAGTTCATAATTTGTTCATCAGGGAGGTCATCACTAAGCGAAGAATCAGTAGGAAGTGGGTGTGCTGTTAAGAAATCTGCTAGTGCTTATCTTTTCACAGCACGAAGGCATACGAATGTGATGTCAAACTGTATAAAATCATGGACCATCATGCCAGTGTTATGACATATTACAGTGGATTAATTCTAGAGATCATATTCAACTTATGGGAAAGCATGTAATGTTGTAGCTTTTGGGGTGCAAAGATTAAAGCTAGGCAGTGCTTCTCAATAGGTGGGTAGTTTTCCTCAGTAGGAATTAGATGAAGACCGAGGTAGTAGAGAGTATTTTCTTTTCCTTCATCATTAGTTTGAGCCAACAAAGTGCCAAGGGAGTCATCTAATGTAGCAGTGTAGAGGATTAATGGCTTGCCTGGGATAGAAGCTGCTAGAACTGGTGATGTCATCAGGTAGTGCATGATGTCTTCAAAAGCATGCCGGCACTTGTCATCACACTTGAACTTGGCATCCTTTTGATAAGTGCTAAGAATGGATGGCATCTTCCTGATAAGTTGGATATTAAGTGTCTTAGATATGCCAACCACACTTGAAATGATCTGAGTTGAGTTAGACTTTTAGGGGTGGCATTTCTAAGATAGCCTTGATCTTCTCTGGGTTGATCTCTATTCCTTGTTGTCGGACAATAAACCCAAGAAATTTCTCTGAAGCTACTCCGAATGCACACTTTAGGGGATTCATTTTGAGGTTAAATTATCTTAACCATTTAAAAAGTACTCTCAAGTCAATAAGATGGTCTTCCTTTTTTTTTTCTTTTGACTACTAGATCATCAACATAGCATTCAACTTGATGATGAATGAGTTCATTGAAGATTGGAGTCATGGCCCACTGGTATGTTACATCGGCATTTTTAAGGTCGAAAGGCATGACCTTATAGCAATAGATTTTGATCGGGGTTCAAAAGGCAGTGTTTCTTTCATCCTCAGGGGCCATCTTGATTTGATTGTAATGAGATGGCCCGTCCATAATGGAGAATACTGCATGAGATGAGACAAAGTCCACCATCAATTCTAGTATAGGAAGTGAAAATTCAACTTTAGTGCATGCATTAGTAAGATCCCTAAAATTGATGCATATGCAAATTTAGCCATTCTTTTTCTTAACTGGGATGACACTGGCTAACCAGGTAGAGTATTTTTCTTCCTTGATAAAGTCAGCGTCGACCAATTTCTTGATTTTAGAAGTGAGTTGCTATTCAATTTCTAATCGCATGCGTCCAGGAGCCTACTTAATAGGGTTAGCATTAGGTTCTATTGCTAGTTTATAAACTGCTATGTCAGGAGATAATATGGGTATTTCTTCATAACTCCATGTGAAGCAGTCCTTAAACTCAGCTAATAGTCTAACTAAGTCATTGGTTTCTTTTTCATTCAATAAGGAACTAATGTACATTGGGCGTGGATCTTCTTTTGTTCCCAAGTTGATTTCTTTGAGCTCGTCAATGGTTGATCAGATTTCTTCTTCAAATTCTAGTGGTGCATCTTTTACTTCAGGCTCATTTAGGTCATATGATGTTTCTAAACATGCCTCCTCATAAGAGTTAGCATGATTTGAGAAGAACCTATTAGACCCCAAATCAATGTTGATGATTAGGCATTGTCATCATTGACTGGACTCAATGTGCTAAATTCTAGTCCTGACCTTGATTGAGAGAGTCTGCTTTGGTTGCCCCATAATTTTTTAAAGTAGTTTGACTTGTGTTTATATCAAGTATGTGAGATTAATCCCTTCTTTGTTAAGGTAATAACACCAGACGAATACCAATCAAAAGGTAGTTATATTAAATCTTTATATGAATCATCCTCAAGTTCTACATTGGCTTTTTGACTTGAGGATGATGCTCCCAACAAAAATCTCTTGGGCCTCACATTTGTGGACGATGTGGGGGCCTCGTTAACTAACAAACCTTCAGCTTTCTAGGAGGAAAGTGAGGTTAGAGCTAAAGTTCCCAACTACTGCTTGATTGTTCTACATAATGATGATATTGATACATTCATGCTTTGCTTTGAGGTATGGTCTTCACCACTTTCTAGCTCAAATATCACCTCCAAAGTGACCCATTGAGAGTGGTTGGTGGCATGCTATCACATGAGACTCATCATCTGAACTAGACTATAAGTCTATGATGAATACTATTGATGCTATGGATGGGGATATACAGCTTGGTGGGGGACCGGCGGCTGGTGGAGGTCATTGGTAACCGAGGTGGTGATATAATGGCCAGGTGATGGCAAAGGAGGTGGTAGGGAGGCTGCGAGGTCTCTTCCCAACCTGTTGCTTCCACTTATCAACTGTGTGCCACGATTTTCTCAAATGCCTTGCTGTCTTCCTGATCTTAGAAAGGCAACTGTTTGACCTCTCCTTATAGACAAGCTACCTTTTTGATTAATTTCTCAAATGTTTTAATGGAGAACCCTTTAAGCATGAAGGTGACTAGGCCATAAATATTCTTGAGTGAAATTTCAATGGCATGCTGTTCAGACAACTGTGGTTCACATTTCATACTTAAATTGTGTCATCTAAGAATGTAATCAATAAGGGACTCACTGGTATTGTTCTACAGATTGCCAGTTACCCATTGAGCTCAAAGAAATCTCTTAATAAAGAGCTGCTCCAACTTAGCAAATGTTTTCACTAAACTATTGGATAGTTCAGCATACCAATCAAATGTGATGCACAGCAAAAGTGAAGAAATAAAGTGCATTATTGCCACCGATATTGCAACATCCAGCACTGAAATGTGTTATGTACTGCCGGGGATTCCCACTACCATCAAAAAAAATTTGAAGGATGGAGGCACAAAGCCCTTAGGGTATTGGACAGTATCAAATTCCTCTGGGTAGGGTCTACCCTTTGGAACATATGAGCCACCTCGAGCTTGCGCCAATGCATCCCTCACTTGATGCTCCACCATGTGTTTGGTGTTTTTTTCATGCATGGAGGAGATAACACCACCTTCCTATGCAAGCTACCACTGTCTCCCTCTATAATAATGCATATAGGATGATCCAAAGCGTGCAACTCTACTCTGTTCTACGGAGGCTATGGACAATTCTATAATCACGACACCCTGTCATTAACTCTTCGATCTTCTTCCCCATTTGATCAATATAATCATCCCTCTGCCTAAGCTGGTGGAGGAGGTGCTGAGTTGAATGGATGGCATCATCTTCTTCAACTACAATACCTTCCTGACTATACCGATCTCTCTGAAGGAAACTCCTAGTATCGACCATGTGAACTACAGCCGAATCCTCAAGGAGATCATCCTCATCTGGATCAAAGCTAACCTTTCCCTCCTCATATTCGATAGGTCACTCCCTAGAAGCTCTCTCTTCTCTGCAAAGTATTGTACTAAAATCTCATCTACCGATACAAATACACATTGTTGACTAGTAGAAGGGTTGTACCCACTGACAGAGATACACCTAACACTGCCTGTCACTATAGTGCTACTTCTGGGAGGGTCATGACTGGTGAAATAGATATGCTCGTGATTGCTCATGGGCGGAGTAGTGTCCATAGGAAGATCCACTGCCATGGGTACTGCAAAACTGTCCCCTTCCCCTTCTAAAGTTGTTGTTATCACTAGCTCTAATGGTGGTGTTGGTGGTGGTGGGACCATGATGTTGTAGAGTCGCCACTCCTTCTTCACCAAGTCTAAAGTAGGAGGTCAAGTAGGGGAACTCGCCCTCACCTCAGTCGGTGGAGTAGATGAAGTGAGATCCTTTGGCAGTAGTGGATCACCAAGGGGTCTTTCTTCTCCCCAGATATTATCTTCTATTCCTTTGTAGGCACAGTGGATGACAGGACTTGAACTGGTGATGGTGGGTGAGGAGTTGATCGGTGTGGTGGAGACAACACCGGCTCTACCTTTGGCGGGGCTTTCCCCTACGGTGGTACTCATACTATGCTATCGACTATCGACCACGGTGGCTCGATGGGGGAAATCAACTAGAGTGGGGCTCTAGCAGCAACCTCACGCCCTCCCCTGCTAGGCAACTCAATCATATGATGCTCTGTAACTATGAATGTGCATGGTAACACTACTAGGAATGATTAGCCTCAAGTCAAATAATGTACTAGACTCTGAACGTTCATGTACCTTGCCTACCTACAGTAATAGCATCCGTAGATCAGCATCCTCCTATCCCTACCCGAAACCTCATGGTATGTAAGAGGTGGAGGAAATGCAACTATCCTCTGGTAGTCCTCCTCTTGTCTGATGTCAAGAGGGGGTGGAACTAGTTGCTAGTCAACAATAGGAAAACTCACGAGGAGAACCCTCCTCTGCAATATGTGATGCAGCATCAATTTCCTAGGTGGCACTCTCGTGATGGTGCTTGATCTTGCGGCTCTTGTTGTGTCATTGTGTATGGCTGAGCATGGCAATGTGAGAGCTAGATCCTACCTCGAAGTTAGGGGATCCTATCTCCAAAGCCAAGATAACCTTTCCCTTAGAGGAGACCAATGAGGAGGTGCTACACACGTGGTGGAACAATTAAAGTAGGACCGACTAGCGAGTCGCCTTCCTCTTCAAGGAAGGATACTCAGTGTTAGAAGGCAGGTTGATGTGGATGATTGGCTTACGCCACCTCATCTATGATGGTGAGGTGGCCTCTTGAGTGATGCAAGCTCCCTCAAATCATCAGCCAAAGAATACTAGATGGGTGAAGTCCATCTGAGGGAGGCTGGCCTGATCCAGGGACAAATCCATCTCAAATGAAAAGATGAAAATAAACTTCTAAGAGCCCATGTGTGAAGACTACAAAGGCTGCAATAATTGATCTGAGATGTATGTTGCATTTGTTGAAATATAATTTGTATCAGATTTCTGCTTTGATATTTGTTCCATGAAAGTAATAGAAGTTTGGAGTTTTGAACCCACACTCAATAATTCAAATATGTTAAGTGGGGTTCATTGGAGAGATTTGGATGTTTTGGAGGAGTGTCTTTTGCCATTTGATTTTTGATTTTAGAACCCATACTCAACCAATTTAAGTAGGTTGGGTGGCGTTCAAAACTTTGAGGAGAGATTTCTTTTTTTTTTTTTGAGATTATTTGCATTTTATGTTTCTTGTTTGAAAATATGGGTAGTTTGAAAGACCTATACTTAGCAAATTTGGGTATGCTAAGAAGAGGTTGTGATTGTGTGTTTGAAATATTTTTGCTTGTGAAGATTTTATTGTATGATATTTTGATTAGAAAATGGGGCTTCCTATTTAACAAATTTGGTATGTTAAGTAGAGATCATATGTGTTTGATTTGTGCTTGAAAATGAGACTTTCACTTAACAAATTTGGTATGTTAGTGAAAGCCAAATGTGATTGTGAGATAGATTTTCTTTTTTTTTTTTAAGATGGAGTCCCACTTAACAAATTTGGTATGTCAAGTGAAGATGTATAAAAGATATGTTAGTTTTTCTTTGAAAATGTGACTCTCACCTAACAAATTTGGTATGTTAAGTGAAAGCTCAAGTGTAGTTGACATGAAAAATTGGATCCTTATTCAAGAAATTTGGTATATTAAAATACGGATCAAATGTGTATTGAAAAGAGACTCTCACTTAACAAATTTGGTATGTTAAGTGAAAGCCTAAAGGTATTTGATATGTTTTTTGAATGTGTGACTCCCACTTAATAATTTGGTGTGTTAAGTGGAAATCAAAGTATGATTTGACTTGAGAATTGGGAATTTGATTTGATTTGGGTTTCAATCATTCGGAGTTTGGAATTTATTTATGATTTGGAATCTTGATTTGAATTTGATAATTGTGAAGATCAATTGGATTGGGATTGATTTGAATTTGGTTAAGGCTAAGTCCATAATATAAAATCAAAGGGCTTAAGAAAGGATTTGGAGTTTGAATTTAATCATGTGTTTCAATCATTTGGAGCTTGGAATAGATTTATGGTTTAGAATTTTGATTTGAATTTGATAATTGAGAAGATCAATTAGATTGGGGTTTATTTAAATTTGGTTAAGACTAAGTCCATAAGATAAAATCAAAGGGCTTAGGAAGGGATTTGGAGTTTGAATTTAATCATGGGTTTCAATCATTTCATAATTGGATTTGAATTTGAGGTTTGGTTTGGAAGAAGGAAGCAAGGACTAGGTTTAAGCTATAGGGTAGGCAAGTCCTCCTAAATCCCTAAGGCACAAACTATTCCTATCGCAAGCTATTCTAAGTATCTAGGGTTAGGTTTAGTGTTCACCTAATCACTAGAAGTATCTTAAGACTAAGGAACCTTCTATAAGAGTCATAGATCTATGGTGAGAAAGTTGAGAGCTCACTCCAAAAGTGAGGTCAACAGCCCCTCAATGGGAGATCTCTGCCTACGGTGGGTAGCGATAAGAACAATCCTATTTGAATGATCAGCCCTGATAGGGTGACAATTAGGAAAATCCATCATAATGAAGACTGCAGACTACCTGGCATACATTCGTTGTTCTCTCCTGCCTGCCTGAGAAGATGTCTGAGCCTCCACATCTCTCTCTCTATGTATCTGATCCCTAACACTCCTAGGGATCACCGATCGAAAATAAGGTACAGAACTCTGAGAGTTTGTATGCTCTACCAACCTGGTGTAGGACAGTCCTAAGTCTGGCATAGGACCTCATGTGCTCCCTGTCTGATATCTCATAGTATACTGATGGTGGAGGAGAAGCAACAATCCTCCAGTAATCTTCCTCTCCGTCTAAGGCCGAGAGGGGTGGAACTTGTTGCTGCTCAAAAGTGGAGAGGCTTCATGGGGAGAACCCTCCTCGGCTACATGGGATGTAGCTTCAAGATCTATGGTTGCTCACATGCTATAGCTTAATCATTCAATTTTTATTGTGGCACTGAGTATGAGTGAACAAGGCAGAGCAAGAACTAGTACCTACCTCGAAAGTGGAGGAGACTATCTCAGAGGCTAAGATAGCCTTCCCCTTTGGGGTGACTTATGAGGAGGTAGTAGCTCTAGAGTGGGGTAATGGATGGCAGTCTTTGAAACTATCACAGAATGAAGCATGGGAACCACTGCAGCCTTCCTCTTCAATGAAAGGTACTCAGAATTAGAGGGCATGTCAATGCAGATGACTGGCTTCTGCCCAGCCACCTCATCCCAACTGATAATGGTGAGGGTTGTCCCCTCACAGGTAACACATGCTCCCTCGAATCCTCGGTCAAAGAAAACCATGTGGGTGGAGTCAGTCTCAGGGAGGCTGGCCCGATCAAGGCCAAATCCATCTTGAAGGGAAAAGTAAAGATGAACTTCTAGGAAGCCATGTGTATTGACTGCAAAAACCAACTGTACTGACCAGTCTGCACTGTATCTCTGCATGTGTTGAAATATAATTTGAGTCAGATTTATGCTTTAATATTTGTTCCCAAGAGAGTAACATAAATTTGGAGTTTTAAACCCACACTCAATAATTCAGATATGTTAAGTGGGGTTTTGTTAGAGAGATTTTGATGTTTGGAGGAGAGTCTTTGCCATTTGATTTTTGATTTTAGAACCCATACTCAACCATCTCTAGGTTGAGTGGGGTTCAAAATTTTGATGAGAGATTTTCTTGGAGATATTTATATTTTCTTTATCTTGTTGAAAATATTGAAAATTTGAAAGAACCTTTACTTAGCAAATTTGAGTATGCTAAGAAGAGGTTGTGATTGTGTGTTTGAAAAAATTTTGCTTGTGATGATTAATTATGTGATAAGTTGATTTGAAAATGGGGATTCTTACTTAACAAATTTGGTATGTTAAGTAAAGGCCACATGTGTTTTCTTTGTGTTTGAAAATGAGTTTAACAAATTTAGTATGTTAAATGAAAGCCAAATGTGATTGTGAGATAAATTTCTTTTCTTTAAAAATGGGACTCTCACTTAGCAAATTTGGTATGTTAAGTGAAAGCTCAAATGTGATATGATTTGAAAAGTTGGATCCTTACTTAACAAATTTGCTATGTTAAGTAGGAATCAAATGTGTATTGAAAATGAGACTCTCACTTAACAAATTTGGTTTGTTAAGTGAAAGTCAAATGTAATTGATATATGTTCAAAAAATGGGACTCTCATTTAACAAGTTTGGTATGTTAAGTGGCAGCCAAATTTGATTGATATATGTTTTAAAATGAGACTCTGACTTAACAATTTGGTATGTTAAGTGGAAATCAAAGTGTGTTATGATTTGATAATGGGATTCTCACTTAATAAATTTGGTATGTTAAGTGGGAATCAAATATGGCATGATTATGTTACTTAACAAATTTGGTATGTTCAATAGAACTAAATATATGCTTTAAAGAAGACTCTCACTTAACAAATTGGGTATGATAAGTGAAAGCCAAATGTATGTTTTGAAAATGAGGCCCTCACTTAACAAATTGGGTAAGTTAAGTGAAAGTCAAATGTGTGTTTTGAAAATGAGACCCTCACTTAACAAATTTGGTATGTTAAGTGAAGCTCAAATTCATGTTTTGAAAATGAGACCCTCACTTAACAAGTTGGGTATGTCAAATGAAAGTCAAATGTATGTTTTGAAAATGAGACCCTCACTTAACAAATTGAATATGCAAAGTGAAAGCTAAATTTGTGTTTGATTTAAAAAAAGAGATTCTCACTTAACAAATTTGGTATGTTAAGTGGGAATCAAATATGGCACGATTTTCTCTTGAAATCAATGAAGCTTTAATTCTAACACATGTGAAATATGTTAAGTGAAGTTTCAATTTCATACTATGATTTTATTTGAAAATAGATTCCTCATTCAATAATTTTTGAGTATGTTGAATGAATATGATTATTTTCAAAAATATTCTTTTGAAAAGATGGAAACTCCAACTCTAACATATCTAAAATATGTTAAGTGAAGTTTCATTTTATGTTATGATTTTATTTGAAAATATAATCCTCATTGAATAATTTTAAGAATGTTGAATGAATATGGTTATTTTCAAAAATGTGCTTTTGAAAAGAACCTCCATGTAGCAATCATACGGATTGTTAAATGGGATTTGATTATGTGAGTTTTGTGAAAGGTGCTTTTGGAAAGTGGCATTTTGCAAAAGAGTATATTTTATTAAATATAGGATGAACCTTGCCTCACCAAGCTAGTAGTAAGGAGGTTCTAAATCTTTATTATCTCTCCCTCATTGATAAATTTTTTTTTACCTATTGGGAGCCTAATAAGGGTTTCAAGACCTACATGGAGTGAGGTCCTGAAACTTAAAGGATGTTAGCTACCTTTGCTTAAGAATGAAACAAACTAAGTGCCAATGAAAGGAAAGATAGTCTTGGACTCACATAAAATGCAAGTCACCATCAATGTTTGGAGACAATAATCATCTACTAGAGATGGAGAGAGGAACCATCCCCAAGAGAGTCACCAAAAAAATCTGTGGTGTTCATTTTTTGTTTGGTGTTTATTGGTTTAGTTTATGGGGGATACCACACAGATCTGGGTGTACTTAATGAGGTGATCGGGTATGACATTGAGGAATAGTATACTATCTTGAAGATAGAAGTCACTACCCTACAATGGACCTAATCACCTAATAAGAACTTCAAAGGCATGATGGGTCTTCAAATATACTAGACATTTTTTCCTACTTTACATGGATGAATAAAGTAGAGATTATTTAAACCAGGTTCTAAAGTTCTCTATGGAGGAAGCCCTCATAGTTAATTACATCTTAAAGAAAGTGAATCCCTTAAGAATACTCTCGATTAAATTAGGCGATTGTTATCTCCAAAGAATTCAAAGATAAGACTATCAATAAATTGGTTGTGTTTTAGAAAATCAAGTGGGATTGATCAAAAGGAGAGAGTTATTATCAAAACCAAAGAAGATGAGTAGGGAGTGCTCATGATATTAGGAAGCTTATTGAGCACTTTAATCTACCCTATGGTTGGGCTTTATATTTTTAAAATTGAAGAGAATTTATATGTTTGAGTTGACATTTCATTAGAAAACTAGGACTTATACTCTAACAACACAAGATTGTTAGGATGCCAAAGAGGTGAGGATTTATGCCTGTAGCCCAAAAAAAATGACAACCTCAGTTCCTAAATCTAGGAAGCTTTGGCGAGGGCCAAAGCATGACCTCAATCTAAGGCGAAAGCAGGTATATGATTTACCTCTGCAAGAGAGAGTAAACCACCCTAGACTAATTATCTAGTGGCGTAGCTAACTCCTCCTACACTTTAAATCCATGTAGGCAAGTCATATGCTTTTGCAAGATGGCTAGTTGTTATTATTTAGAAAAGAAACTAAGTTCTTAAACCCACACTCTAAGACTAGAGCATGAGGGTATGAATAATGACTTAATTTAATGCAAATTTTATCAATTTTTATTTAATTTAAGACTCTTTATTTTGATCCAAGCTATAAGATTTTTATGCTAAATGCATGAGAAGTTGATTATGGGCCAAATCAAAGGAAAAGAGATGTTCTTCCATCATAGGCTCTCAAAGGTTAAGCTCTTACTATCTATGAAAGATGAAAGCCCTCCCTTAACAAGAGTGAAATAAGATGATTATGAATGATATTAAACATACAACATCTAGCTAAAGGGTTGCTAAATATTTTATTATCTTGATTTAATGCCTAAGTTTTTATATTATGTTATGAGTTATTTTAGAAGTTTAGTTATGAGTTATTATTTTGGGTAAAAAAATTAACTTTTATCTTAGGAGCATAATCGCATCCAGGTCATACAACAATCACCAATCATAAAAAATTATGAAAATGCATGCTTTTTCTAATGCAAAAGCTAAACAAAACATCAAACTATTTTATAAAGCTATGGTAAAAGAATAAAAGGCCTATGGGGTTGGGAACCGCCGTACAACCCAAAAAGAAATGAGAGTAGTCGTACCCTTATACAACATGAATTACAAGAGAATAATTACAAAAGATGAATGTTATGGGGGTTTGTTGACCTCATTTTTATAATGAGCTCTCAACCCCTCCATCTTAGGCATAGGACTTCTCTTAGACACTAAGTGTTTCCTTAGACTTAAGACACTTCTAGTGATTAGGTGAACACTTAACCTAACCCTAGATACTTAAAAGTGTTAGCCATAAGAATAGGTTATGCCTTAGGCGTGTTAGGAAAATTTGCAAACCCTATAGCTTGAACCAAATCCTCACTTCCTTCCTTCAAGCCAAATTTCAAAATTCAAATCAACCTTAAACTCAAATCAATTCCAAACCAAACTCAAATCAATTCCAACTTTATTGATTTTCTCAAATCATGAATCAATTCCAAATGATTGAAACCCATGATTGAATTTCAAATTCCAAAAATCTTTCCTAAGTCACTTTTATTATATCTTATGGATATCAAATCTAAATCAACTAAGACTCAAGAAATTTTCATAACTCATTTATACTCATTTATATTTTCATTTATATTCACAAATATAAATGAAAATTCAAATATCCAAAAATTAATTCAAAAATCAAATCCAAATTCAACCAAAATTTAACCTAAGCCTTTCAAGTCAAATTCTTGAACTTAGCCAAATCAAATTCAAATCAAGCCAAACCCTTGATTTTTCTTCATGATTCAATCTGAAACCAAATATAAACATAAAGTTCAATCATCAACCAAAACTAAATTAAGAAAAAATCAAATCCAAATTTAACCAAAATTCAGCCTAAGTCTTTTAAGTCAAATTCTTGAACTTAGCCAAATCAAATTCAAATCAAACCAAACTATTGATTTTTCTTCATGATTCAATCAATCCTTCAATCATGAATCCAAATATAAACACAAACTTCAATCATCAATCCAAAACTAAATTCAAAACTCAAACCCAAATCAAAATCACATTCACCCTTTGAACTTGAAATTGTAAAATGAATCAAAACCCATTTGACTCCAAATCACTTGCAAAAATATTTATATTTCAATCATAAGTCCGTATGTGAGTTCAATCAAACTTGATTCAAGCCTTGATCAAGCTAATTGACCCATTTAGACTCACTTGACCCAAAGTGACCTAAAGTACCCCTTTTAGGCTAAATTCTAATCCTACCCAAATTGGATTGAACTAAGCCCACCTAAGCCTCACAATCACTCAAATTGGGTCAAACCAAGTCAAACCTAAGGGTTGACCAAGTCAACATTTAGCAAAAATGAAACCTAAACTAGCCAAAATCCACCGTAGGCCAAATTGATTGAAACTATTGATCCAAATCAATTCATGATCAATGTTTGAACTTGACCAAGTCATCATTTAAGTCTAACCTAGCCCATTTGGCCACTTGACCCAAGTTGATCTAACTTGATCTAAAAAGTTAAAATGTATCAAAACTTGATCTAAGCCAAATTGATTGAAACCAATGGGTCAAGTTCATTCCAAATCACTTGTTGAACTTAAGCAAAGCCTCAATTAGCCAACTAGACCTAACAATTGACCAACAACTTTAAAGGTCAAATTGAGCCAAAATCAAATTAAACCAAAATTGATTGGAAACAAAGATACCAAATCATTTCAAATGACAAACCTAAACCAATGACCTAGCTCAATTAGGTCAAATGGGTCAAATGGTCAAATTGGTCAACTTGACCCATTTAACCTAAATGAAATCAAAGCATCAAATCAATTGAACCAAACCAAACCAAAGTTACCAAAATATTTCAAATGGTCATGTGTGACCCAATCCTTGGTTTGAATTTGACCAATTGGTCAACTTGACGTTGACCCATTTTGACCTAAATGGATCAACATGAGCCAAATCATATCAAATCAATTTCAAATTCATTGAAACTTGGCCCAACCCATTTTTCAATCATACCAAACATATTCAAACTGAAATCAAAACCAAATGACCATTTTACCCTTAGGTCAAAGGATAATTCTTGGCCAAATTCACTTGAAATTTTGTCAAATCCTCATCAGGGCCACTTGGCACCCTCTTAGTGGATTCCATGGACACTAGTAAGAGTGGTGCACTTGACTAATGGGATTGGGTCAGACAAACCTAACCAAATGGCCAAACTGACCAACCCACTCATTTTAAGCACATGGAAATCACTCCTCCACCCAAAATAGCACATGGGAATCTCTCCACTACCCCCCTCTGCCAAAAATGAACCAAGTGTTAGTTCAAACAACCAAAATAACCCATTAAATCATGTCAATTGATTCAAAATGGCATCTCCACTCTTGACCATCCGATCCATCTAGGGGATGATATACTCCCCCTAATTTCACTTCATTCACACACACTCACACTCGATTGACTGAGAGAGACCTAAGGCAAGCTCCCTCAAGCAATCCCCAAGCCATTTGAATTCTCCTATTCTTGATTTCTTCAAGCCAAAAATAGGGGAGCTCCATTGGAATTTCCATCTCACTCAATACCCAATATCAAGCCAATTGCTCTTGCAAGCACCCTCAGAGGACTCATTCGAGTTGATCCAAAGCTTCTTCCAAGCTTCCAAGGCAAGGGTGGGAGGTGGAGCTAAAAGCCTGGGAGGTGACTTTGGCCAATTGGAGGATCTACTCAACCTCAACCCCTCAAACCTTCAACAGGGCTTCGTATCCACTAGATGAAGCTACCTCGATGGTTGGGAGCCGGTGATAGCCTCCGGTGAGGTACTATTCAAAATTGAGCATAATGTGAATTTTTCTTGGTCCTTTTGAAGGAAAGTTTCACCCCCAAATAAAATTGGTCGTTAGATCTACTTGTGCTTACTCCTAGATGGTGCGGGTAAAGTTTGAGCTCAATCCAAGCTCAATCGAGCTCGGATCATTCCCTAAAGAGTGGACGGATGCCCTCTCCCGCAAGAGAGCTCAGTGACAGATCATGGACCGTCTATCCACACATTTGGGATGGACAATCCTAATCAAGCCGCACAGGATCCTCTGATTTATCCTATTAGAACCGTATGTTTAATCCTGACCGTCTGATCTTTGATCGAACTATCGAGAAGAATCACGCATGCACCGCTATGCGACGAGATGTGATTACTTAAATAGTGAATCCTATTGTGCCATGAAAGCATACGCATCAATTCCACGTATGGGATTAACTATTTAATTAGGCTATTTAATTAGGCTTTTAATTATCAAATCTTCAAATATTCATAACTAAATGTTAAAAAATCATAAAAATACAAAATAAAATGCATTATGAAGATATTTTAAAGGGAAATAATCTAAAATTAAGTTTGATGGATTTTGAATAGTGAATTTTATGTAATTAGGGTTTTATTAGGAATGTAATTATATTAATTACTCACTAATTATTTCACTGATTAATTTCAAACTTCCTAGGGTTGATTAATGGGATGATCTCTACCTCCCATGATTTTCTTGGAATTTATTAATGGTTTAATTATGGTAATTGCTTGATCCACTCCTAATCACTCTCTTAATCAATTAAATAATTAATTAACCTATTAAATAGTGATAAATTAATTAATTAAGTTTGTTAATTACCTTAGAACAGTGAATGGACTTAGGGAATGAGATTAGGAATTCTTTCCCAAATATTTTCCCCTAAGTTTATTTCATTTGGATAAAAATCTAATTAAAGTGCAAATTAATTAAATAGTTTAATCACTTAATTAAATGGTTTAATTAATCAATTTTTTTTTCAAAATCAAAACATTCCAGAACTTCATCAATTCATTCTTGGGTAGATTCTTAGGTGTTCAATAACCTAAGTAGCTTAAGGAAATCAAATCTAACCCATATGTATGGGAAGGGTTATTAAAGTACTTAACTTAAACCCTTTAGTTTATTTAATTATTAATTGTGAGCCAAATGTGTTAGGCCCCTTTCTTTCTTAGGTGCATTGCTTTAAATTCCTTATGATTTTATGTCATACTTTGGCTCATAATTATTTGGTTAAATATGCTAAAGTGGTGTAAGTAAGGGGTAATTAATGAACTTAATGTACACCTTAACCTAAATAAAATATAAAATTAATCTAGTGGTTCTAAAAATAAACTAAAATAATAAACACATGTGGGAAAGGGGTTAGGATCAGCAAACCTCTTCATATTTCCTAAATCAAATCAAACTCAAACAAAATTAAAAAATCTCTTAAAATAAATTTGATTCACTTTAAATAATCATATCTCATAAGATTGTCTTTAAGAATTAATTAGGGTGAATGAATTTACATGCTTTCATCACTTTATTTCTTTCCTAGCATGCTAAATATGTATGTCATATGAAAATCATGCATTCATGCCTTTTAAAATCAAATTAAAAATGAAATGTTTCCTTTATATCAAATTGTATGTTTTGGCTAAAGTAAGAATATCATTGGCTATTATCACTATTAAATCCAAAATTTATTTCAAAACTTATAAATCAAATATCATAATTGAAAGGTATGTTACTTATAATTATTTATAAGCTTGCATATGAGTATAAATATAAAGATGTGTATTGTGTGACTTTCCTTCTCTTATCTTTTTGCATAGTTTTGAATAGGATTTTTGCAAAGTGTATAGTTCATTTGAAAAGAACACAACACTCACTTGAATCCATTCCCATTCATTCCTATCTTATCACTTAAGAAGGATATTCACACTTGCATAAGTAAATTGCATAAACAAATCAATCAAACAAACAAACATAAACATAAACTTTTTGTACATGCACATGTATTTAAGAAAAGTGGTATATTAGTATAGACAACCCCTGGGTTGTGAGGCTTTAAGTAGCCCTAAGTAGGTCTTATACCTTACACCCCTGGTGCTAACAATGGCACCATACTCACTTATGTCTTTTATACTTGTAAATGTGCATATGAAAAATGGATAAAAGAATATATTTTCTCTACTTAGCAAAATCATGCATATATGAAACATTCCAAATTTTCTTAAACAAACTCTCTTAGTATTCATCATTAAGGTGTGCTAAACACTTCCATTTGCATGTATAGATATGCTTAGGATTCATCCATATGCATGTTACACATGTTGGCAAAGAAATGAAGTGTTGTGTGTTTTGTGATAGTATTTCACTTTACTTAATCTTAAAATACATTTATTTTAATAGGTTTGTTTAGAGAAAATCTAAAGTTTTGATTAATTAAAACACATAATAAAACATTCACTAAACAAAAATCAAATATGAATCTACCTTAGAAACTACTTAAGGTAGGGAGGAAAGAGAAGTTTTCTTCTCTTTTCCTTTCTTTATAACACTTAGTAATTAATTGTAGGTTCATTCAAACCTAAATAAATCATAAAAAAAATCAACCAAATCAATTAAATCACTTAAATGAAACCACCCTCTAAGTTGAATATTTTTATACTTAAGAAAACTCTAAACTTAAAGCCTAGCTAAGCATACCACACAAACCTTAAATAGCACACACATTAGGCTAAGTCATCACTTCTAGCTTTAGGTTAGGGCGATACATGGTTGATACTTTACTTTTATTTTGTGATGTAATTTTTTAGTCTAGATGTTAGAGTGTATGTGCATAAACTGAATGGTAGGGCGATCTTAGTCTAACCATTGTCTTCTGTAGGGGATTATGCTTATGGGGTGTTGTAATAAAAATATAACTGCTTCTGCTGTGCATGCGCTTATACCCCTAAGTATAATCTAAAATAGGTGAGGTGGACTTGGTTACCCATGTGTGGGGTGCTAAGTCTAATTTATATATATACATGCTTGGGATTGTATGGTTTGTTTGGCTAATCTCTATTTTGTAGGTTTTAGTTAAATTTTCTTTTTCCCATTTTTAAGTAATTATGCAATTAGGATTTTGGAATGATTGTTACAGGGGATTAGGATTAACATTGGTTATAAGACTATGTCTTATTTACCATGTGAAGCCTTTGGAGCAACCACATTCCAACTAACCAAAAGAAGAAAGAATAAAGAAGAAATGAAGAATGAAGACCACCATAATTCCTTCTTGGTTGTAATTTATTCATTTGTAATCCAAGATTGTATAAGGGTAGAGCTCGACTACCCAATTTATTTTTGGGTTTATGTGGTAGAGATCGACCATAAATGGTCTCTTATTCTTTTGTGCTAGCTTTATAAATTGATTGATGTTTCTTTAGTTTGTGCATTAAGATGACATCTTTTCTTAGTTTCTTCCTTGTTTTAATGTATGCCTGGTTGATGATTAGGCTCTTAGGAAAATAAATTTTCTATCTAACTTATTAACTCAAACTAAAAATAAATAACTCATAACCTCATCTAAATCCTATGTTATAAATCAAGATAAAAGAATTAGCAACCCCTTAGCTGGATGTTATATTTTCTTTCTCATATCATGCATAAAAAGAATATTACTTCACTCTTGATTGGAAAGCTTCCATCTTTTCCAGAGAACTTGGCTTGACCTCTGAGAGCCATGGTTAAAACACACCCCCTTATCTTGATGATTTTGGCCCATAATCTAATTTCTCATGCATTAGGCATATGAATCCCAAAGCCTGTGTCAAATTGATTGTCCAAAATAAAAATAAAATATAACAAAATTTTCATTAGATTTAAGTCATTAAATCATGTATTACATGATCTAATCTCTTAATGAGTGTGTTTAAGGACTTAGTCTCTTTCTAAATAAACAGCAGCTTAGTTATCTTGCAAAAGCATATGACTTGCCTACATGTATTTTAAAATTGTTGGAGGAGTTAGTTGGCGGCCACCCCCAGGTGGTTGTAAGTCTAAACAGTTGGTTGGTTTATCCTCTTATGTGGAGGTAAACTAAATATCCATTTTCACCTTAGATTTAGGTTGTGCTTTTGGTCCATCAAAGCTCCCTAGATTTAGGTTCTGAGATTGCTTCTCCCTTTTGGGCTACAAGCATAAATCCTCACCTCTTAAGCATTTTCATGACCTTGTAGCATGGAATTGTAAGTCCTAACTTTCTAATAAAATTCAACTCAAACAAATAAATCAATTCAATTTTAAAAATATAAAGCCCAACCATAGGATATTCTGGGATGCTTACTAGGCTTCCTAGTATCTTAAGCATCCCCTACTTATCTTCATTTAATTTTAATAAGAACTTCATCCTCTTGATCGATCCCGCTTAATTTTCTAAAAGTAAACCAATCAATTGATAGTCCTACCTTTAAAATCTTTAGAGATAATGATCATTTACCTTAATTGAGAGTATTCTTAAGGAATCCCCTTCCTTAGGATGTAATTAACTATGGGGGCTTTCTCCTATAAGAAACTTAACAAACTCGATTTAAAATAAACTCTGCTTTACTTTTTCATATAAAGCAGGGGAAGAATCTCTGGTACATACAAAGATCCATAGTCCTTAGGAGTCCTTATTTAGGTGATTAGGTCAATTGTAGAGTGGTGACTCTTATCTTTCGAGATAGTACACCTCTCCTTAATGTCATACCTGATCACCCTAACAAGATCATCTACGGATCTATGTGGTGCCCTGACAGGGTGTTATATTTCTCTTTTCATTCATCCACTTTTCGAAAGGGATGGATTAAGGTAGGAATATATATATATATATATATATATATATTCACCACATGGGTCTTCATTCTTCATCTCTTCATCTTTCATTTCTTCATCTGATTTGCTCCATTTCTTTCTTCCTTTTGGCTTGATTTAGATGTGCTTGCTCCAATGGCATCATAAGGTACATAAGACTTGGTCTTATAACCAAAGCTCATCCTAATCTTGCACCATGGGTCTTCATTCTTCATTCTTCATTCTTTATTGTTCATCTCTTCATCTTTCATTTCTTCATCTGATTAGCTCCATTTCTTTCTTTCTTTTGGCTTGATTTGGATGTGCTTGCTCCAATAGCATCACAAGGTACATAAGACTTGGTCCTAATTTTGCATAACACTTATCATAATCCTAATGCAAAATTACATTAAAAAGGAAAGTAAATCTAGCTACACCTGCAAAATAAATGTTAGCTAAACACACCATACAACTCAAGCAGTTATATAAATAATTTAGACTCAGAACCCTGCACATGGGTAACCAAGCCCACTTGTCGTAACTTGGCTTATGCTTAGGGACTAAGCAACCTGCACAGCAAAAGCATTTATATTTTTATTACAATGGCCCCTTAAGCACAACCACCTGTAGAAAGCATGATTAGGGTAATATCTGCCTAACATCTAAACTACGCATATACACCCTAACATCCAGTCGATAATAATACATCACAAAATAAGCATACATCAAACCATACACTTCCCTAACATAAAGCTAGAAGTGGTGACTTAGGGCTCATTTGGGGCACCATTTCATCCGCGATCGTGACCATAACGGCATCGCTCGTCCATTTATTTTTGTGATATTTGGGGAAGCTGCTGTGAAGCTTGAATGCGGATCGAAAGGAGCAGCCCGCTACAGCAAAAAAAAGTTTATCTAAACTACTCTTAAGTCATAGTCAAGGTTTCCCAGGTATTGAGGGTAGCGTACAGGTTATTTATATTCCTTTTCATCTCTTACACCATACTTAATTGGTTTTAAACTTCATACTTACTAGATTGTGGATGTTGTGTTGCCATTCAAAGTGCTATTTATTTCATCAATGAATGGATTCTAAGGAAGGGGATGATTCTAGCATCTCCGAAAAAGAAAGTAGACATAAACTACATTCATCTCACCTTTCCTGCACTAAATACTTCGATGCTCTATGGTTTTTCTATTGTAAGTTTATAGGATGGACTTCATATGGTAGCAGTTTGTTTACCATTTATGGTTTTGATTCTCCTTCTATGCCAAATTTTGTATATGTTTTTGGAAAAATTCCAATTTTACATGAATGATGCAAACTATTTATCCCATGGTTTGATGAAAACTTTTAGAAATTTTTGAGCTTTGTGAGTGGTTTTCTACTGATCCTAAAATTTTATCAAATATAGGGTTTTTCTTATAGTTGAAAGTAAGAAGTGTTTTGATCATATTTGAGAAATTGATACTGCGTTAGTTCATTATTCAATGGTGATCAAGTTGAAAAAGAAAGCTTTACACTTACTATATGAGTTTTTCTTATAAAAGTTAATGAACTCAAGTCTAGTCTGCATGGGATGGAATTGCAATAACAAAGATTATGATTAAATAATTAAATTATAAAAATTGAATCACATTCAAGCATAATGTGCAATCCAAACTTTCATTTATAGAGATATTTTTCTACTTTGCCCTATGAGGGCCTCCTGATTTTATCCCCAAGTGCTATTAATAAGGAAGGTCACCTATCCTATGATTGCTCTAATTATATTTCTTAAACACACTTAATTATACTTTTAATATTAGTATTCTAATTTGGCATTATTATTTATTAAGTGATGTACAATCTGTCAATGTAATTTAGTTAATTTAAGACTACTTATGAGTATTAGTTATTCAATTTTTATTCATTCTGTTTAAATTTATTCAGCTCATATAGCCACGGGGATATTTCAATCATTTCACACAAATAAGTGCGAAATTTTGAATGAGTTTTTAAATAGAATCACATCTTGATAGCTGACTTCCTACCACCTTCTTCTTCATTCTAAAAAAGTTACTACCCTAAATGTCTAATGTGTGTGATTAAAGCTTGTGTGGTTTGTCATAATTAGGCTTTAGAGTTATAATTTTGTTAAGTGCAAAAGATTTAATTTATGAAAGGTTGATTTCTCTTTAAGTGATTTAACTGATTTGAAGATTTTACTTAGTGTTTTCTTTTATTTCATATGACTTACACTTAATAATTAAGTGTTATAAAGAGAAGAAAGAGAGGGGACCTCTCTTTCATCCCTACATTAAGTCATTTATAAAGCAAGTTAATCAATTCCCTTTAGTGAATGGCTTATTACATGTTTTAATTAACCATAAGTTTAGGTTCACTCTAAATGACCTTATTTAATAAGAAAGACATCTTAAGATTAATTAGAATGAATTACTATCACATAACACATGTTTATTCATTTCTTTCCATCATGTATATCATGCATATGATTAAATTCTAAGCATACCTATACATAAAATATATGTCTTAGCACACTAAATGAATGCAAATAAGTGTGTTTGGAATTTAAATATTTCATCTGATTGAGTTATAAATGCATGTCTTTTAATATAAAAGGTATTTTCATCCATTAACTAAATATACAATTACATGTATAAAAGTTTTAAGTGAGTATGTCATCATTGTTCTACACTAGGAGTGTAAGGTACAAGACCTACTTAGGGCTACTTAAAGCCTCGCAGCACCGAGATGTCCAGACTAATATACCACTTTTCTTATATACATATGGATGTATAAGTAACTATAAGAATAGGAAAACCCATGCAAAAATTGCATTTAATTTATTTGATTCAAGCTTCTTATTCATTGGTTATATCATACATATATATGTATAAGAGTTTTAAGTGAGTATAAGACCTACCATTATTCTACACCAGAGGCGTAAGGTATAAGACCTACTTAGGACTACTTAAAGTCTTGCATTCCTAGGATGTCCACACTAATATACCACTTTTCTTATATACATATGAATGTATAAAAAGAACCACAAGAATGAGAAGTCATGCAAGAAGTCATATTTGATTTGATTGTATGATTTATATATGCAATATGAAATTCTTCCTAAATATTAGCATGGAGATGCATAGGAATAGATTTATACAAATATTTTGTTCTTTTCAAATAAGCTATACATTTATAAATCCCATGCAAATCCATATAAGGTAAGGAAAGATAGCTTCATAGTGCATATCTAATATTATCAACACATGTAAACTTATAGATACTTATAATTAACATCACTCCATATATTATAATTGATTTATGGAGTTTTGAAGATAATTTTTGATTTAATAGTAATAATAGCCACACCTATTTTTAATTTAAATCAACACATGCAATTTGACATAAAAGAAATCATTTTATTTAGTTAATTTTAAAAGAAATGAATGCATGATTACACATGACAAGCAACATTTAACATGATTGGAAAGAAATAAAGGAACATAAGCACATGATCTCATTCATTCCAATTGATTCCTAAGGATAATCATACTAAATAAGGCTATTTAAAATAAACCAAAGTTCTTGATGATATTTTTAATTTTGAGTTTGATTTGATTTAGAAAATGAAAGAGGTTTCCTAGTCCAAATCTCATTCCCCCTATGTGAATTAATTTGGTTTAATGGAGAATAATTAGGTTGATTTTCTATCTTTACTAGGTTAGGGTATGAATTAAGCTGATTAACTAACCCTTACCTATATTATCTTAAGTTAATTAACTAATTAATAATGAGCCAATATGATATGCAACCACATGAAAAGTAAATTTGCAATTCTCCTAAGAAATAAAAGGGGCCTAATGTAATTGGCTCATGATTAATAGTTAATTAGGCTTAAGGGATCTCACTCAACTACTTTTATGGTTTTCTCACACATGTGAGCTAACCAAAATTTCATTATCTCTCACTTTGGGTTATTGAACACTCAAAGAGCTACCCAAGATTAATTAGAGGATGCTTAGGTATGAAGTAAATTTTAGATTGAGTTAATGAAGCTTATTAATTAATTGATTGAATTCTTTGAATATATTTTGATTAGAATGATGAAATTAACTTAGGGAAAGGGATCCAGGACAAGGCCTCAACCCTTAACCCCTAAGTCATTTCAAACACTCAATTAGGCTTTCATTTTTTATCTTGGATATTAATTAATTAATAAAGTAATTAATTATCTCATTAATCATTAACTAATTAAATTCTAAAAAGTAAAGAAAGCTTAGGAAATGAATTAGAAAAAGTATCCCAACATTCCCTAAGCTCCCTCATGAGGTAATTAAATAATTAATTAAACTACTATTCATTCACTAATTATCACTAATTAAATTAAGAAAGTGATTAAAGCTTAATTAATTGATTTTTCTAATTAAGAAACCAATAAAATCTCAGAAAAATGGGGGAGGTAGAGGTCATCCCCTCAAACATCCACAGAAAGTTGGAGATCAATTGGGTGATTAATTAAGAATAATTAAGCTAATTAGATCTCCAAATAAACTTTAATTAATCCAAAATTAGTCCTCAAATTATCCTAGATTATACTTTGAAATATTTTTAAAATGAGCCCAAGTTTGTATTTTTTTTAGATTTTTCTAGTATTAATTATGATTTTTAGAAGTTTCAAGCCTTAAAATGGATTAATTAGGCCTAATTAAAGCCTTAATCCCATCGAGCCATGTGGCAGCTGATGCGGCACGCTTTCCACACGACGGGAGTGGCTATTTAAGTTATTACATCTAAAGGCTGACTCGGATAGAAGTAGATGCACCTCGTGGGACGCTTGATCAGGTGGATCGATCAGTGACTTCGAAGGATTAATCAGAGAATTTAACATGATTTAATCACAGTCGTCCATTCTGATCACCCAGAATGGACAGCTCGTGATCTTTCTCCTTCGCAAGTGACGAAAGATGGATGTCGTCCATCTTTTCCCGTTTGACCTGAGCTCACCCGAGCTCGAATTGGAATCAAATCGATCCCACACCTTAAGAAGAAGGAGAGGAACACATCTAGTAAAAAATGCATGACATTTGAATTTTCTTCACAAAAGACCAACCTATTTTTCATGGCTCATTTTTGCAAAATTATTTTAGAGCTAATGTCCAGTGGTGGATCGTCGGAGGTTGCTTCACCTAGTTGAGGCGAGGCCCTATTGAGAAGCTTTGAGATTGATTTTGGGTAGAGTGCTAGGTGACCAATCCATGCACGCAAAGGCCTCAGCTCTGATCAAACTCTATCTTCGGTGCTTGGGAAGGCTTGGAAATGATTTGGTTGGCTTCGATGGAGTATGAGGATGGTGTGGGTGCAAGGAATTTGGATTTTATCAAGTAAGGGAAGAGTATTGTTGGAGGAGTGGGGTCCTATTTCAACTTTGCTTGGGGAGGAAGAATGCCAATCGAGGAGGGCTTGGGAACACTTAGAATTGCTCTAAAGAGTTCAAAATGCCTTAGGAAACTTAGAGTGTCAATTGTCTCCAATCCCGCAGATTGAGTATACCTCTCAATTATCTTGGATGGATGGACAGGATTGACTCCCAAAAATTGATCGATTGGTCACCATCAGAGCACCGAAGGGGTCACTGTCAACTCCACGTGGCTTGCCCTGGTTGGAGGAAGTGGTGGCAGGAGTCTCAAGGCTTGATATGGGGAGATTGTGTGATGTTGGTTCTTTGCCTTTGCCCATGGAAGCCAAGAGAGGGAATGGCTTAGCTTGAGTCTCTTAGTCCATGGAAAGAGCTAGTGGTGTAGAGTGGGCTAAGGTCTCTTATGAATGCTTATTTGGCACTTTAATGGCTATCATGGAGAGGGCAAAGTGGACTTTGCCACTTAAGGCAAGAATCCAAGGCAAAGAGGGGTGTCCATTGGTTAATCCCCTTGGAATGGGTCCCACATTGACTTGGACTGGTTTGGGAATGACCTAAAGTTCAATTGAGTTTGGTTAGGTCAGCCACCAAGGCTCCACAAGGTGGTTATGGGTAATATGGCTTCATATGATCAAAATAGGCTCATTTGGGTTAGCTTAGGTTGGGTTGACCAATTGGCCAAATTGGATCAAACCAAGACTAGGTTAGGTTTATATGATAATTTGGGATGTTTTGTTTGAGTGGTTTTGATTAACTTGGCTTAGATTTAAATTTGACTCAATTTGATTCAAAAGGGTCAAATTGACCAATTTGACCAAATTGGGTTGGGTTAGTGTTGAGTCAAGTTCAATTGGTTGATTGAAAATGATTGTAGGCTTTGGTTTGGTTTAATTTTGATTTAATTTGCATTTTGGCCAATTTGTCCCTTTAGGTCAATTTGGGCTAGGTTGGGTCAAGTTGACCAGTTGATCAAATTAGGCTCAATTATGATTTTAGTCAAGTTTATAATCAATTCGGGATGAACTTGAGTCATTAGTTGCAATCAATTTGGATTAAATCATGATTTGACCTATTTTTCCTTTTCAGACCAATTTGAGTCAACTTAATTCAAATGACCAATTAAGCTTGGTTTAGCTCAAGTGAAGGTTTGGACATGTTCAATCATTGATTATTAGTTGATTTGGTTTCAATTAATTTGGCATATGGTGGATTTTGGCGAGTTTGGATTTCATTTGGGCTAAATGTTGACTTGGTCAAAGGCTAGGTTTGACCCAATTCAAGGTGGTTGATCACCCTAGGATGATTGTTAGTTATGTTGTGAGGCTTAGATGGCTTAGTTCAATCTAATTTGAGTTAGATTAGAACTTGGCTCAAGAAAGTCTTTTAGGTCACTTTAGGTCAAGTGGACCTAAATGAGTCAATTGGCTTGATCATGGCTTGATTTAAGTTTAGTTGAACTCACACATGAGCCTAGGATTGAAATATAAATCCAATTGCAATTGGTTTAGTGCCAAATGGGTTTTGGTTCATATGACAATTTCAAGTCAAGAGGTTCAACATGGGCTTGACTTGGGTTGACTTGGGTTTTGTTTAACAATTATGGTTTATGTTTACATTTGGGTCAATAATTATAGGAATGAATAAATCATGAAGAAATCCATGAGTTTTGAGTTGATTTGGGTATCATTTAGCCAAGTTCAAGAATTTGGCTAAAAGGGTTGAAATTAGGAATTTGATTTGATTTGGGTTTGATTTTCATCATTTATATTTATATTTCACTTATATTTGTAAATATAAATGAAGGTATAAATGGTTCATGAGAAAATCACTTAAGTTTGGAGTGATTTGGAAGCAAATTGGACCAAATCTAAGGATGTAGGTCAAAGAGGCTAACCTGGGTTTTGATTTGGTTTGATTTATTTTGATTTGGTTTGAAGGGTGAACCTATATTTCATTTATTTTTTTGAATATAAAAGAAGGAATGATTAATTTATAAATAAATCAACCAAGTTTGAGTTGGTTTAAGGAGTTTTGACTAAGCATATGAAGGTGGTTCATATGGCTTATGAAGAGAATTTGAAATTTGGACTTAATCATGGGTTTCAATCATTTAGAGTTAATTTGGAATTTGGAATCTTAGATTGGATTTAATTTGAGATTGAATTTGATAATTGTGAAAATTAATTGGATTGGGGTTGATTTGAATTTGGTTAAGATTAAGTCCATAAGATAAAATCAAAGCTTACGAAGGGATTTGAAATTTGATTTTAATGATGGATTTTAATCATTTAATAGTTGGATTTGATTTTGGAATTTGGATTTGAATTTGAGGTTTGGTTTGAAAGAAGGAAGCAAGGATTGGGTTTAGGCTATAGGGTGGGCAAGTCCTCCTAAATTCCTAAGGCAGAACCTATTCCTATGGCTAACTCTTCTAAGTCTCTAGGGTTAGGTTAAGTGTTTACCTAATCACTAGAAGTGTCTTAAGACTAAGAAACTCTTAGTGTCTATTAGAGTCCTAGATCTATGATGAGGAGGTTGAGAGCTCACTCCAAAAGTGAGGTCAACAACTATATACCCATTAACATTCTTACTTACATAAATCAATGCATGAATGAAAGAAAAGAAACTTCACTTCATACACTTAAGCTATAATCACATGCATCTCCTATGTATTTATAACTAGCATTCATATCATATATAATCATTCATTTATAAGTTTTTGGATAATAGATTTGGATTTAGTAATGATAATAGCCACACATATATTAATTTAAATCAACACATGCAAGCTTGACATAAAGGAAACCGTTTAATTTAATTAATTTTGTAAGAGATGATTACATGATTCAAGTGATATACAACATTTAATATGATTGGAAAGAAATAAAGGGACATAAGCACATGATTTCATTCAATCCAATTAACTCTTAAGGACAATTATATTAAATAGACTATTTTAAAATAAATCAAAATTTCTTAATGTCATTTTTAATTTCATGTTTGATTTGATTTAGGAGATGTGAGAAGAGGTTTTCTAATCCTAATCTCATTCCCCATGTGTGAGTTAATTTGATTCAATGAGAAGTAATTAGGTTGATTTTATAGATTAATTAGGTTAAGTATGAATTAAATCAATTAATTAAACTCTTACTTATGTTACCTTAAGATAATTAATAAAATGATTATGTGCCAATATAATATACAAATGAATTGAAAAGTAAATAGCAATGATCCTATGAAATAAAAGGGGCATAATGAAATTAGCTCACAATCATTGATTAATTAAGCTTAAGGAACTCATTTAATTACTTCTATGACTTCCCCACACATATAGACAAATCATAATTTCATTAACTCTCTTTAGGTTGTTGAACACCTAAAGCTCTACTCAAGGATCAATTAAGAGAAACCAAATGCAATTACCCTTTTAATTAGGTTAATCAAGACATTAAAATATTAATCCATTCCTCTTTACTTAATTACCAAATTTAATTGATTATCTTTTGAAATGAAATGGGCTTAAGGGGTAAAAGGTTGGGAAAAGATCACAACCTAATTTTATAAGCCACTTACTTAATCAAACATGATTTGGTATGATTTGACTTTCAATTTAACTAATTAAGTCATTAATTAGCTCATTAATCTTTAATTAGCATTTTGGTTGAAAAAGAAAAGGAAACTTAGGGGAAAGATTAGGAGGGCGGCTCCAATCCAATTTTCTAAGTCTCCCCTCTGTTAAATAGTGATTAAGGGGTCCAACTTATTGATTAATTATTGTTCACATGCTTAATTATTACTTAATTAAGTTAAGAAGCTAATTAGAGCTTAAGCAATCAATTTTCCCAATTAATCAACCAATAAATTCTAAGAAAAATAGTGGAGGCAGAGGTCATCCCCCTAAACATTATCAGGAAGTTTGAAACTGATTGATTGATTAATTAGGGAGTAATTAGGCAAATTAAATTTTTAATTAAATCTTAATTAAGCTAAAATTATTATTTGAAATTAATTAAGAATAATTTTAATGGATTCCCCTATGCAATATCTTTAAAAAGAGCATTATTTATATTTTTTGGATATTTCTACAATTAGTTATGAATTATAGAAGTTTTAGCCTTAAAAATACTTTAATTAACCTAATTAAAGCCTTAATCCTGTCAGCGCCATGTGGCGTGCTGATGCGGCACACTTTTCACATCGTGCAGTAAGATTGGCTATTAAAGTTGTCACATATGCGCGCTTAATCAGCTGACGGCAGATGTGATATTGATCTCTGCCATCTAATCTCAGATAAAATAGATCAATCCCATGGCATAAAGGAGAAAATAGAAGAGATTTAGCATGATTTGTTCATAGCCATCCATTATAATCACGCGGAATGGATGGCCTATGATCCCTCCTCCTATGAGCAACAAACAACGGAGGCCGTCCGCCATGGATCGCTCGATCCAAGCTCACCCAAGCTCGGATTCACTCCAAAATCAACCAACACTTTTGCACGAGGGATCCGTAAGGATCTAATGGCTAGGATGGGCTCACATGTGAATTCTCTTCAACCACGAAGAATTTCTTATTTCTACAATTTTGGGAAATTACCTTGTCGAAGCTCAAGACTGGCGGTGGGATCGACGGAGATCGTCTAGTAGAGATGAGGTCCTATTGAGTAGCACGCAAGCCAATTTCTTCTCATTCACTCGGTAGACCAACTTTCATCAATTTGGAGCTCAGTGGTGATCGAACTCCTAGCTCCGGTAAGTTTAGAACTTGAAGGAAGCTTTGGGCAGCTTCGATGAGGTACGTGGAAGGTGTTGGTAAGAGGAATTAAAGTTTAGTTGAGAAATGAAGAAGTTAAAATCGGGATTGAGCTCCCTTATTTTGGTTGTGAGGAAGGAGAAATACTAAAGGAAGAAAGCTTGGAATCACTTTGGGGATTGCAAGAAGGCTCAAATTTTCCTTGGAAGCTCAGACGATTCAAATGAGCTGATTTCCCGTGCAAATTTATAGGTTACACCCCTCAGCTTGCTAAGATGGACGGACAAGATTGCTTCCCATTTTTTTGGCTGGCTAGCTATTGCTAGAGCACCTGAGTGGTCGCCATCAAGTCCACATGGCTCATCTGGATTGGGAGAAGCCATGGCAGGAGGCTCAAAGCTTGATATGGTATGATCTCCTTCCTTGGATCCAATGGTTGCTCGATTTGCATGGTAGGTGAGTTAACTCACCTCCCTTTGATCCAAGGTAAGATCCTAGCATATTTAGGGTAGACTAGAAAGTTTAGGGATGCTCTATTTAAAAGTTTGATGGCTGTCAAGGATGAGAGGAGAGTGAACTTTGCCATATGAGGAAAGGATCCAATGTGGGAGAGGATCCATGAAGGATTTGCATTGGACTTGGCTCCAAATGAGTTTTATAAGTTTTGGCTCAATTGGGTCATATTGGATTAGGTTGACAAATTGGTTCAAACCAAGGCTTGGGTTAGGTTCAAATGATGATTTGGAGAGTTTTGCTCCAAGTGGTTTCAATCAATTTGATCAAAGATTGATTTTGGCTCATTTGGATTAATATAGCTCAAATGGGCTAAGTTGACCAATTTGATCAAATTGATCAAATTGGGTTGGGTTAGGTGTTGGTTCATGTTTAATTGGTTGATTAAAAAATATTGTAGACTTTGGTTTGAATCAATTTGGATTTAATTTGGATTTTGGCTAATTTAACCCTTTAGGTCAATTTGGGCTATGTTGGGTCAAGTTAACCAATTAGTCAAATTGGCTCGATTATAATTTTGGTCAAGTTCAATAATCAATTTAGAATGAACTTGAGCCATTGGTTGCAATCAATTTAATTTAAATTATGATTTGACTCATTTTGGCCATTTAGGCCAATTTGGGTCAACTTAGGTCAAATGGCTAATTGGACTTGGTTTGGCTCAATTGATGGTCAAGTCATGTACAATCATTTATTATGTGTTGGTGTGAACCAATGGCTTCAATCAATTTGATGTATGATTTATTTGGGCTAAAGGTTAACTTGGTCAAATGACCAAGTTGACTTGGTTCAATCCAATTCAAGGTGATTGATCATCCTAGGGTGATTTTTTTATCATGATATGAGATTTGGATGGCCTTGGTTCAATCCAATTTGGTTTGGATTATAACTTGATACAAAAAGGTCTTTAAAGCCACTTTGGGTCAAGTGGACCTAAATGGATCAATTAGCTTGGTTTTGGCTTGATTCAAATTTAGTTGAACTTATATATAAGCCTAGGATTGAAATATAAATTCCATTGCAATCAATTTGAAGTCCAATGGACTTTGGCTCATTTGAAGTTTTCAAGTTAAAAGGGCTAACTTAGACTTGACTTGGGTTAACTTGAGTTTGGTTTGATGATTATAGGTTTCATTTATATTTGGATAGATGATTGAAGGAATAATAATTCAAGAGAAAATTTATTGGTTTTGACTTGGTTTGGATAGGATTTGGCCAAGTCCAAATAATTGGCTTAAATGGTATAAATTAGATTTTGGTTTAATTTTGGATTTGGTTTTTACCATTTGGATTTATATTTCATTTATATTTATGAATATAAATGAAGATATAAATGATTCATGGGAAAATCACTTGAGTTTGGAGTGATTTAGAAGAAAATTTGACTAAGCTCATGGAGGTACGTCAAAAGGGCTTAAGTAAGAAATTGATTTAATTTGATTTAATTTTGGTCATTGGAAGGTGGGTTTCATTTATATTTATAAAAATAAATGAAGGAATAATTGATTTATAAATATACATATTAATTTTTGGTTGGTTTGGGTTAAGATTTAGTTAAGCTTATGGAGGTAGGTCCATATGGCTTAAGAAGGGTCTTAGCTTGGTTTGATTTAGTTTAATTTGGTTTTAGTCATTTAAGTATGGATTTCATTTATATTTGTGAATATAAATGAAGATACAAATGATTCATGAATGGATCAATCAAATTTTGGATGAATTGGTTGGAGAATTGGCTAAATTTATGGAATTCAATCATAAGGTTTATGACAAATTTTGGACTTGAACTTGATCATGGGATTGAACCATTTGAAGTTGGATTTAAAATGGAATTTGATAGTCTGATTAAAGGATTGAATTGATATTTGAGAAAATAAAATGAATTGGGATTGATTTGAATTTGGTTAAGGCTAAGTCCATAAGATGAAATCAAAGGGCTAAGGGAGAGTTTTGAATTTGAGTTAGATCATGAATTTCAATCAAATGATTAGGAATTTAGATTTAGATTTGGAATGTTAATTGGAATTTGAGGTTTGGCTTGATATTTGAATTTGGATTGGATTTAATAAGGTGCATACGGATTAGGTTTGGGCTATAGGGTGGATGATTCCCTTAAGTCTTAAGATATGACCTGATCCTATGATTAACCCTTCTAAGTCTCCAGATTAGGTTAAGTGTCCACCTAATTACTAGAAGTGTCTTGAGACTAAAGAGCTTTTAGTGTCTATAAGAGTCCTAGATCTATGATGAGGAAGTTGAGAACTCACTCCAAAAGTGAGGTTAATAGACATTTAATTCTTCCATTTTCTCCCTCTTTTGAATTTCTTCACCATTTTCATATGGAGCAATATTTTTGGGCAATTTAGGCATATCAAATTCATTTATACTTTTACCCATTCTTTTAATAAATAAACTGATGCTTGTTACGTGCTAGAAAACCAGTTGCGGTAGAGTGAAAGTTTACACCTTAGCTTTGTTGTGAAATCCAGCACACACATAGGTATTTAAAGAGTGAACAAGAAAACTCCAAAAATTTTACGTGAAAAACCTCAAAAAGAGGGGAAAAACCACGGGGCCTTCTTGAGAGATGGGAAAGATTGAATGACCTTCCAGATCTATTGTTGATTGCAGAGAATAAGATCTTGGCAACTCTTAATGTTCCTGATGTAGAAAGCTTATAGCATGAGTTACGTCATATTAGCAAATATATAGTTGAAGATAGAATGTTCAAGGTTGGCCTTTCCATCCGGTGAGGAGATCTCATTCTTTTCCACTAAAGTCAAGTAAAGGTGATGAAAGGTCTCCTCATATTCATAGGGTTCTTTCGAAGCGTCACAATCGGTGGTGGCACTATTTCTTCCCTAAAGAAAAAGAAGACATGCGCTCAAGTGACTACGTCAGATATCTGCAAAGAAGATGTTTGCTCCCAGTTGACCTCTGAGAGTTTAGTTATTTCAACTCATGATGGGGGAGTTCATTTCTCAAAGCTGCACATTCCTAAAGAGGTGTTAAATCACATATGTATTGGGCATCAATGAGCAGATGAATTGGTACGTTGTCTTCCCTTATTTCTTCTTTTCTTCTTTTCCTCCTTCTTTTCTTTTGTGTAATATTTGTGATGGTTTTTTTCTTTATACGTAACTTAAATATTAGGACTGATGGCCCATTTGGGTGTCTCTTTAGATGAGTGAAATACTAAATTTTTGAAGGTAAAATATCTGCAAGGCGAGTATGAGAGAAAGATGAGTGTTAAGGCCAAAGAAGTGGCGACTTTGGAGGATCAGCTAACTGGGTGCAGAACTGAGCTAGCAAACATGTCGACTTCTCTTTCTCTCCATTGTTGGGAGGTGACACTGATGAGCGATTGAGGTGAGGAGAGACTTGCTAGAAGAGAAAATAGCACTTACTAGGAGAAGAGAGCTCTCACGGAGAAGAAAATATTACAAGATTGTCTTTCAGAGAAGGAGCATATAATGTCAGAAGCGAAAGCAAATGAAATCTCCTTGAAGGCAGTGGAAGACTTTAAGAACTCCTTGGCTTATCGAGGTACCATCGAAGACCATGTTCAGGAAGCTCGTAATCATATTCTTGATGTTGAAGTGAAGGATTTGGAGCACCAATGTTTAGAGGAGGGCTTCATCCGAGGGTTCTAAAGAAATGCTTAGTGCATCGAGGAGCTAGTATTGAGGATCTATCTGTCAAGTATCGAAGACTCTTCATCGGTCAGGAAGTTGAGGAGCCCAAGGGAGCATCTCTAGTGGTGAGGAGGACGTTGATATCACCAACTGATATGATGTAGCATCACTTGAGGATGCATTTTTTTATCTATGTATTATTATTAGTGTGTATCAGAATCTTGATTCTTTCTTATATCATCATGTTAATGCTGTCAATGAAATTTTATTTTTTTAGATGATACGCTCTTGTTTTGTTTTACCTATCCGGGGTAATTGGGATATTATTCTACCTGGATGAAGTTGAATTGAATCTAAGAATTTTTGACCAATCGAGGTTGTTTGTCAAAGTGTTACTTGATGACATTAACCTGTATGGAAGAGGTCACGGGATGTCCACCAAGGACCTTTTGACCTATCCTAGGTATCAGCCAAAGTGTTACTTGATGACATTAACCTGTATGAAAGAGGTCACGGGATGTCCACCAAGGACCTTTTGACTTCTGTAGTGTTACTTGACTTCTTATCTATGGAAGAGGTCCGATCAAGTCCCCAGGATTGATTATGCCGATTGAGATACAACGTGAGTTGTATATTTCTCAAGTGGGAGAATTAAATGAAGAAGAAACAAGCTTGTAAGAAAAAAGCTATAAATTCATTACTCTGATAAGTTCGGTGATACAATCATAAGATGATTTTAACATGGATATGAGTTTCAAGAAGAAATGATGACAACAATAGTAAGTCTTTACCCCACTAAGTGGGGTCGGCTACATGAAGAGGAAATGACAAACGAGATAAAATAAAAGGTACAATAATTATGCAGTAGAAATTACTAATAATATTTTTAGAGATTCTTAGTGTTCCAAGTTCGAGGTAAAGCTTTTCCCTCTAGATCCTTGAGCTTGAAAGTTCCTGGCTTCACCATAGCTATAACCACATATGGGCCATCCCAAAGAGGTGAGAGTTTATTGCGTTGAGGCCCTTTGTATACAGCTTCGAGACTTTGTAGGACCAAGTCATCGATAGATATGGGATGAAGTTTTACTCTTTTGTTGAAGTGATGAGCTACGCTTTGGTGATAGGAAGCAGTCCGAAGTAGGGTCATGTCACAGTTTGGGGAGTAGGTCCAGTCTTTGTCGGAGTTTTCTTCATTACCATCATGATGAATAATTGAACTCTTGGACTTGGAACCCGATATCTAGTATACTTACACTGAAACACAAATTATCGTGTCTCACCCGGTCAGGTTGATGTAGTCGGTAAGCCAAAGAATATTAGAAAGCTCATCAACCCATTGCCCCGACCTTCTCAAGACATGTTTTAGTCCTTTGAGTATAGTCATTGGTAGCGCATTAGTTTGAGGATGTGCTACCCGTATCGTGTGAATGTGAAGATCTTTACAAAAGGATGTAAAGACTTATCTAGTAAATTGGGTTCCATTATCAGTGATGATCTTTGCAGGAAGATCGAATCGGCATACTATGTTTTTCCAAACAAATTGTTTAGCATTTGTCTCCGTGATTTTAGCAAGTGGTTCGGCTTCCACCCATTTAGTGAAGTAGTCAACAGCTAAAATGATAAGCTTTTATTGCCCTGATGCTATCAAAAAAGGTCCCATGATATCAATTCCTCACTGAGCAAAAGGCCACAAGCTTTGAAGGGATGAGAGCTCTGTATGCGGCATATGGGAGAGGTTAGAGTGCAACTGACAACTTGCACATTTTTTTGTGAACTCCAGGGCATCTTGTTTCATCGTAAGCCAATAGAACCCTTGCCATATAATTTTAAGGGCTAGCGCCCTTCCTCCTAGGTGTTCTCCACATTTTCCTGAGTGAACCTCTCTTAATGCATAATCATCCTCTGAAGGTGAGAGGCATTTGAGGTACGGTCCAGAGAAAGCTCGTTTGTATAATTCACCTCCGATAATAGTAAAGTTTGAAGCTTGTCTTTAAAGATGAGTTATAGAAGTTGGGTCTTCAGGAAGGGTTCCTTCTTGTAGAAAAGACGGGATGGGGTCCATCCACAAATGTTCATTTATCTCATTAATTGCTTGTATTACCCGACCACCATCTTGAAAATATATTTCTTCAACATGCTTTCTCTTAAATAGATCTCAATAGCAGATGTAAAGCTTAGCGAGGCGTGAGCTTAGTATTCTTCTCTCGTATGTGAATGATTTGATGTATCTTGAAATGGGCAAGAAGACTTTACCAAGTGGAATATTGCCGAGGATTATGAGTATTAAAGTTTTCCTCAACTTGGGAGGCGACAAGCTGAGAGTCAGTGTAGATTACTAAGTCTTGAGCTTCACAATCAATGGCAAGTCTCAACCCTGCGATGAGAGCCTCATATTCAGCCATATTATTAGTTGCAAGAAATTTTAGGCGAAGTCCATACTCTAGTATTACTGGGGAAATAAGTAAGATTCTTACACCGGTGTTTCTGAAGCTCCATCAACATAGAGGGTCCATTGAGGAGGCGAAGGCGTGTAGCGAGATAGCTCCTGAGTTGGGTAGTGTATTCCACTATAAAGTCTGCGAGTACTTGAGACTTTATAGAAGGCCAAGGTAGAAAATTTATATCAAATTCTCTCAATTCTACAGACCATTTAATTAACCTCCCAAATGCTTCTGGTTTCTATATGATAGCCCTTAATGGTAAATGAGTGTAAACGTCGATAGTATGAGCTTAGAAGTATGGACGTAATTTTTGCGCTGAGAAAACTAAAGCCATAGCCACCTTATATGCAAGTGGATAATGACTTTCTATATCAGAGAGAATTTTGCTGACATAGTAAATTGGCTGTTATATTTCATTCTCTTCTCACACTAAAACTGAGCTTATCTCATGGGAAGAGACTGCGAGATATAAGTATAACATCTCTCCTTGAATAGGCTTGGATAGTAGGGGTGAAGATGCTAAATACTCTCTTAGTTGCTCAAAAGTAGACTAACATTCATCAGTCCACTGGAAATTATTATTTTTAGCTCCCTTTAATATTTTAAAGAATGGCAAGTATTTATCCCTAGAATGGGCTAAGAAGCGGGATAACGTAGCAATTTGTCCATTCAAACATTGAACTTCCTTGATATTCTTCGGAGGAGTCATATCTTTGAGAGCTTTGATTTTCTCGGGGTTGGCCTCTATCCCACAGTGGGTTACCATAAATCTAAGAAATTTTCCCGACGTAATCCTAAAAGTACACTTGGTCAGGTTAAGTCGCATGTTATAACATCGAAGAAGGTTAAAGCATATTTCTAAGTAAGAAATATATTGTGATTCTTCCAAGCTTTTTACTAACATGTCATCCACATATACCTCCATTGTGCGCCTAAGTCTTTAAAAATCTTATTCATAAGGCGTTGATAGGTAGCACCACATTTTTTAACAAATGGCATAACTTGGTAGATAAACCTTTATATGTTTGAAATGTTGTAGCTTCTTCATCCGTTGGGTCCATTTTTATTTGATTGTAACCCGAGTAAGCATCCAAAAAACTGAGCATTTGATGTCCAGACGTAGCATCAACCAATTGATCAATTCGAGGAAGAGGAGAGCTATATTTCGGGCAAGCTTTGTTGAGGTCAGTGTAATCAATACACATTCTCCATGTTCTGTTTATTTTCTTAATCATGATAACATTTGCTAGTCATGTAGGGTAATGTACCTCGTGTATGAATCTCACTTCTAGAAACTAATTTCTTTGCTCGATAGCGGCGTCGGTGCAAAACTTTGCTTCTTCTAGATGATCGGTTTGAATGTCAGATCAATCTTGAGGGAGCGCATAATCACATTGGGGTCGACCCCCGGCATGTTTGTCGAACTCCAAGCGAAGATGTCTTGATTTCTGAGCAAGAATTCTATGTATTTTTTCCTTTGTTCATCTGAGAGCAGAGATCCAATTTGCACTGTTCGTAATGGTTGGTCATCGATAATGTAACAGAGCAAGTCTTTTGTGAAGCTTTCGGGGTACTCCTTCATCTGAAAATTAAAATCTTTGATCGAAGGTCACATAAAGCGGTTGAGCTTGTCGAGGTAGCATGATTGCTATCTCTGATTTTCAGACCACCCCAACTCAATGGGGTTAAAATTTCATCTTAAGATGAGATCTGAAGTGCACCAAAATTGATTGGAGGGGCCTTCCAAAGATAGTGTTATATTCTGAATCTGACTTGACCACCATGAATTGAATTAAATGAGTCACTTATCGAGAAAATTCACCAAGGATAACAAGAAGGGTGATTGTCCCCTCTACTCGCACAAGGCGATTATCAAACCCGTATAATGGTCCGGGTTGGAGCTTTTCTCAACATGCAGAAATGTGGAGTAAAATAAGACATCAAGAACTCTCATTATCAATCAAAATTCTCTTAAATTATAGCATGGGTCACCGATCCCTACTGCGATGAAGTGGATCTTGATGAGGAACATTGACTCCTTCTAAGTCAAGTCATTAAAAGTGATGGAATGATCAATATGAGACTTCTTTAACTCTAGCACTTCAGAGGTGATAATGAGAACTTGATTAGATATTATTAGTCCTCTTGCGATTGTTTCAATTTTTCCAATTATTTGATAATTATTTTATTATTTTTATGATGACTGTTCTGGTTGCCCCCCAGTTGGAGGTATGTTTGTTTGATTGATTGATTCTTCACAAATCGAGATATCCTTATTGAATGAGCCTCTTGATTTCTTCTTTGAGTTATTTTTGCCTCAATAGTATGTCACGACTTGATGGAAGTGACAATATTGCTCGATTTCACGAATTTGATTTGGTGGATGCGGACTTGATGTTTTCTTCATCTCGAATAGCCATCGGAGGTTGACACGAGGCGTGTTCGGCGGTGTGTATTTCTTTTCGTCGTGGTTCACGTCGTTGATATGGGGGCCGTGGAGGGAGATCGCGGTTGCCTTGTTGCTTCTTTTGATGGGACAGTCAGACCGCATTCCCTGGGGCGCTTTTATATTTTCTTGTATATTGTTCAAATTATTTGCAATGGGCATTAATAGCCTCATCGGCCAAGATTTGTGCTTCCACGATGAATTAAGATGTGACCATGTCTCGCGTAGTGGAGTAAAAGGCCACTGGATGGAGTCCTCCAAGGAAAACTCCTCTTAATAGTTCGAGTCTACTCGGGTATTTGGTGAGGGAGAACCTCGAAGTATTCTTAAGTGATTCACCCTCATTCTTGAATGCCAAAGAGATAGGAGGAATCTTTAATGATCCTCTTATTTTGCAATGAGCTTTACAAAAATTGGCGAGTTCATCAAAGGTAATGGATCTCTTGGAAGGAGTAGAACCAAGTGAGCTTGCCCCTTGAGGGTAACGGAAAGACCGACAAAGCGGTGTGTCGAGAGCTCGTTGGATATGCATGATAGTCTGTAATGGTCGATGTGTTCATGGGTGATTGCCCCATCAGGAGTCAATGTTGCTTGAAACCCAGAATAAGATGTTGAAGAATAGCTTCAACTAAAGGTGAAGATTCCTCATAGCATGATGAGGGGAAGATAATTTGTCTTGAAGGTGAAATTGTCTTGCATTAAGAGTCATAATTCTACATATATGTATAATGAGTGGGTCAGGATGAGAATGTGTCAAGCTACCGGCAATAATTGGTGGATTAGCGGTCGGTTGGTACGTGATGGATGAGTAGAACTAGCGATCAGGAGATCGACATCACGGACTCTACGAAGGAACTTCTCAAAGAGATTAGCATTTTGACCTCCCACGGCTAACAATCGATCTTGGGGGAGATGTGTTTCGCGCGTGTTGTGTGTTCTTCCAAAAGTCGAGATCATCTCATTTTGAGACTCTTCCATTCGGACACGATCTTCTAAAGAGATTCCTATCACGACTGATAGGGGTCACGCCTATCGAGGGAGTGAGGTAAAGCATCCTTGATTCAAGGATTGGTTTTGAGTGGCGAGTTGGAGCGGGAGGCTCTGTTATTACGAGTTGCGCCTATTATAACAAGGGTGTTCACAGAAATTGTGATTGAAGGGTTCTTTTTTCACAGACGGCGTCAAACTATTGCGTGCTAGAAAATTAATTGCGATAGAGTGAAAGTTTATGCCTTAGCTTTGTTATGAAATTCAGCACACACACAAGTATTTAAAGAGTGAACAAGATAACTCCAGAATTTTTACGTGGAAAATCTCAAAAAGAGGGGAAAAATCACGGGGTCTAGCCCAGTAAAAATCTTCCACTATGTATCTATTTCAGAGTACAAAATCTTTCCGGATTAAATTGTATATGAGAAAGGAACAACGACTATGTAGTCACGTTGGTGGTAACGCTAGTGGTAGTGATGATGGCGAACAATGAAAGCGCGGACAATGAAATCGTGATGGGAGCGAGAGGTTGATGGCGGTGAGGATCAGCGACGGCGACGGCGGCGACCGACGGTAGTGGTTGACGACCGTCAAGTGGTGGCACGATTGTGCTTGGAGGATCTTCAAGCTTAAGGGCTCTCTCCTTTCTCTTGCTTGGGCTCCCTCATATGAGGAATGAGGGGCTATTTATAGATTGGAGGGGTGGCGTCTCTATAAATACATGCAAAATCCGAACCACTCCACTTCATCGAACGGCTCAAAATGATTTCTTTGATCATTTGATGTATTTTAAGTATTTGAATGCTCAAATGAGCTCGGAATTGTAAGATCTTGGGCTTGTTGGATCCGGCTCGTCGAGACGCTCGATTTGACTATAAACACTTCATATTTTGGAGCTATTTAGGGATTTAACTGATATCTCAAAATTTTCAATGATATTTTAAGTGCTTGATCTCGACCAGTTTCATCTTCGGATCAGCTTGCTTCTAACATCAAGATTCGTGCTTCAACTGGTAAAATTTTCAGTGTCATATCAATGCTCATTAAATTTTTTGTCACACATAATTCTTTAGAAAGAATACTATTATTTTGATAATCCTGAGATAAATAATTATAATAGGTATTCCATAGTTGATGTATATTTGTTAGCTCACAATAAATTTGAGTAGTAGTAAATAGATGTCGTAACTCAAATGGCAATTGAAAATTAGATACATCATTTAAACATTATGAAATATAGTCATCAGTTTCCAACAAACCATGCTTCTATTTAGCTTCTTTAAATGTGAAACATTATATGCCATGTACTTTTAATAAATCAGTAAATGATATATGTCCATAAACATGATTTAATATCATTCTTAAATAATATTTTCACCCTCTGATGGAGTTGTAGTGTTGAAATGACCAATTTGCCCAAATTTTTGTCTCATTTTTCAAATTTATCTTATCTCATACATATTTTTTCTGGAATTTCTCTATATAAATATTTTCTTCCTCTGAATCTCTTTTATTTAGCTCAAAAAAATTCTGTCAACATAGTTTTTTTTTTTACATTATTAAATGTCAGTAAATCAAATAAATTCTTATTTTCATTGTAGTATACAGCTTGCATGTTTTTTAAATGTAATTATAAATTACACATTGATGGATACATCTCATTTAAATCAAATTCAAATATTCTTCATAATGCTTCTCGTGTTGATACCCATCTTCCATCTTGGTACTGTTGGATCTCATCATTTTTTCTCTACTTTGTTGTGAAATTGAAACTGAAACTTTATCATGCCCTTTATAAATATATTTGTAGATATATTTTACTACTTTTATGCCTGAACATATCTCAACATTTATATGACAATTATATCTAGATAATAAATATGGATTATAAGGAACAACCCAACGATTATCTAAAATATAATTTCTTACTTTAATATTTTGTTCATCATTTCATCTACGATAAATTGGATATGAGTAATCATCTATTGATGGTTGACATGAAAAAGATCTTGGGTACTTTTTTTTACAAAATCTTTTTTTCATGCATGGGTTTTTTCTATTTAAGCTTTCACATGGACCAAGTATTATGTATTTTACAACCAATCCATATAGATTCTTGCATTTAAAAGGATCTGGTAACTTTGCGTATATAATTCTATCAAATTATTCTCACATTGTTATCTTAAATCCACTCTTTAAAATTACTAAAAAAAATGTGCATGTGGAAGTCCTCTTTTTTGAAACTCTATAACATATACATAAGCAGCTATAACTCCAAAAATTGACTTCTTGAATAATTGTTCCTTCATATCTTGAATTTTAGCTCTGAAAATGTGTTGTTAAATCTGGTCTATCTTGTACCGATTGGCCTATCTTTAACTCATTTTGTATTTCTACCATTCTAGATTGCATGTCATTGTTATAAACAAGTCTGGCTTTCCAAAATGTTGAACAAGAGCCATTGCATCCAAATATTTGCGTCTCATATCACGTGGTCCTCCAATGAATGAAGTAGGCAAAATAATTTTTTGGCCAACATTATTACTTAATGTTTCTCTAGATGTCATAGTATTAACTAAGCCTTTATATCACTCACATCATATTGTATGCAGATTTCTTCTATAAAAGTCCAAACGACTTGTCTCAATTTTCACACATATCAACAACATACCGATGTAATAGCCTACCGCCATATAAAAGAATTGATTTATCATTTTGATAAATTTGAAGTTTGTAACTATAATATACTCTGCATGAAACTCGACTTTTTGTTGATTTTATAATTCATCTAACATTAATAAATATGATTAATAATAATAACTAATCATTATACATAGTTTAATAAGATGATATATAGACAATAATTATTATTTTCTTCTTGGTTAAGGACATCTTAGTTGCACCAAGCTTCATCACTTGTATAGTCATATTTTAATGATCTCTTTCAAACTTGAAAATTCTATTGATATTTTGATGCCAACCAACTTCTCCATTTAGAAATAAAAGTGGATATTATAAAGAATCATAACAACCAAAATAATGTTTACTTTTTTTATATTCTCCAAAATGTGAAGTCAGAATTATATCATGTTCTATTATATACGTTGAAATTTCTCCTTCAATCCAAACTGCTGCTACTTGGGATGTAATCGGAGTATTATAAACTCTTTAATCTAATTTCACATCAATTTTTATTCTAATTTCAAAATTTTCTAAGTCTCCTCTATTGCTCAGAGATCTAAAGAATTGAGTATATGGGTTTCCAACAAGTATGCCCATTATTTTTGCAATTAAATCCTCTAAAAGATTCAAATCACTAATGATATTCAATCGATTATTTGATTCAGAATACTAAGCATGGACCATTAGATCCTTTAATAACAAATGGAAGACTTTCATAAATTTGTCCTTGAGCTCTAAATGTATATACTGCTTATCTTGAATTTGCTAATTCTTGATCTATGTGAGCTCCAAATGATGTGAATGAAAATTTACTATTATATACTCTAATCTTACTTTTGGATTCATGTGATTCATTTGAATTTGAGGTAAATAACTCAAACAACTGTTCTAGAACATTAGTAAATGCTAGTACGACCTCTCCATTGTAACAACAAAATATTGGTATCTCAAATTGAAATATTCTTGCATTACATTATGAACAAAGATGTGGTTCTTCAAGAATATGTAAATCTGATAAACTTGAACTATAATCTACAATCATAGCATTGATATTTGTCACTTGTACATCTGTTTAAGACAAATTTAAATAAATTAAATAGTGCATAAATATGCAATGTATATATAAAGAGAATGTAACTTATAATTTATTTAACCTGATGATTTTGAAGTTGATGCAATACATGCAATTTCAAGATTTGAATTCTCATTTCTTCTCTTTCTAGCTGAGATAATAGCTTCTATTTTAAATGATATAATAATCAAATTATAAATTATTGATAACAACAGTATATATATATATATATATATATATATATATATATATATATATATATATATATATATATATATATATATATATATATATATATATATATATATATATATAATCTTGAAGAATTTATATGGGGATGATAACTAACTATCTTTTAAATTCATAATAATATCAAAAGTTATAATTTAATATAATATTTACCAATATATAAATTTTATACAAAGAGAAATTTGAGCTTATTATTTTGAACACTTCACTAAAACATATATTAAATAATAATGAAATAAAAGTTTATAATATTCATCTATATTCTCATAAATTTATTATTCAGAAGCATTTGGTGCATGCATTAATAGATGAAGTATGACTAATCTTATATTTTTAAAGAAATTTGAATAAAATAATATATGTTTATAGAAGGAATTAAATTCAAATGTAGATGTCAATTGATTGCAATGTATATGTCATAATAAATAAGAAAAAAAGGAATGAAATATATTTATTGAATATAATCATATACCTATTTGTATAATTATTGGTTGACGGGTTGTAAAATCCAACTTAACCTTAATTGTATTAATATTTTTTCTGAGATATAGGAAAATTAAATATTAAAAGTTTTCAACAAATATGTAAGAATTTTAAAATGCATATCTATAAAAAAAATGCTATTACAAATTGTAAATAAAAAAATGATATATATGTATGACTTAATATATTCATACATATATAAATTTAAAAATAATTAATCGATAATATATATTATAGAATTAAAAAAAATATAAACACATACCTGATTGATGTCAAATAAGTAGTGTAATAAGAATAAGATTTATTTGTCAGAAACTTAAAAAAATACATTAGAGAGATAATAAAAAGATATATATTCTACGATTTTTTTTAATAGCTAATTTGTTTGAATAGATTTATATTAATTAAAAAATGTCTAGAAAAATATTAAGATAAGAAATCATTGGATGAAAAAACTTAAACTTTCTTTATATTCTTATTTATATTTGTTATTAGAAATTTTATTAAGATCAAGATCTTGTAGAATTATCCAACATGATATATGACATTATAATTACCCGTTAAAAAATACACGCTTTATCTTTTCACATATTCAAGAATCGCTTCTCGTTAGTTGAGAAGAAGGTGCTACAATATTGAGTAGAAAAACATATTCAACCCAAGAGAAGTTTCAAAAGCGAATGATCTTACGGGAAACTTGATCTTGAGGAGAAACTACTAGTCTCAGCGTCTCTGGGCGAACTCACGATCTTCAAATGCGGTGATGGCATTGGTGGTGATAGATCGTCATCTTGGTTCGAGCTCTCTCTATCTCAAATTTCAGGTGAGAATGAAGCTGTTATAGATTTTTTTGGGAGTGGCCCTTGTAAATTCATGGAAAACTCCAACCACTCTAAATGTGATCCCCTGATCGACGGTGTATTTTGATGATGTGCCTTAATGATATGAATTGGGTGATCTTGGATACGTTGGATTCTCTTGACTAACCGACTATAAATATGTCATTTTGGTGACCATTTTGGCGGATGATCCATTTTCATGCTATATTGATCTCGAGTCATTATTCGGATCGACTATGCTTGATATAATATGTTCGTCTGAGATTGATTATTTGTAATCTTTGATGGTGTGAAGCATTTAGAAATCTATGCTTGATAATTAATTTTAGAGGATGTATATATATTAATAAATTAAACTTCAAATCATGTATTAGAAATGATACAATAATTATAAAAATTAAAACATTTAAATAGAATAAAACATTTATCAAATCATCTGAGGCATGCATGCACAATATTTCATTATCTAGTGTTAGAGCAAAAAGCAAAAACAGAGTAAATAAATAAAAAACTTTATATATGAATTACCCAAAGAAATTTACAAGAAAGCAAAATAATCATAAGATGAAGTTATATTAGATCATTTCAGGCTAGCACTTTCTATATCAAACAACATTTTATTAGGACGTCAAGGATAACTCCTAGAAGTATATAATGTCGGGAAATCAATAACATTCATATGAAGTGTGCTTATGCACATATTCAAATTTGCAAAATAAAAATTTCTATAGAAATGTATGTCATGAAAAAATATGAAAAAGTTCGAGAATCTCTAACCTAAAAAAAAGTCATATGAATTAGGGTATTTAATTATTGAAATTTGCAAGTCGTTACACTTCTATATAAACTCATTATAGGAGATAATAGAGAATTGAGTGATGTTTAAGTGAAAAATAAAAGATTGTGTACTATATATGTAAATATATAAGAAGTATATGCTTAGTTTATAAATACTGTAAGTATCAAATGCAAAAAAAATATTATAAAAATAAAAAAATAATTTATAAAACTTATATATGATTGATGTAATATGAGTAGTGTGACCAGAATAAGATTTATCTGTAAGAAAATAGAGAAAAATATATTATAGAGGCAATAAAAAGATATATAATCTATAATTTTTTTTATGGTTACTTTGTTTGAATAGATTTATATTAATTAAAAGATGTCTAAGAAAAAATATTAAGATAAGAAATTATTGAATGAAGAAAACTTAGGCTTTCTTTATATTCTTAATATTATGATTATTTACATCTTATGAAATATATATCTAGTAATATTGCACGTGCACAAAGTGCATGTGAATATTATTTTTAAAATAAAAAATACTTTAAGAATTAATATCTCTAAAAAAAATTCGTTAAAATAATTTTTTATTTTCAATGACAAAATTAATTTTTTTAGCTAACGGTAATATCATTCTAATTCTTAAAGTATTACCATCTTATTGTATACCCTTGTATAATAATTGTCAAATATTATTACACTTGGTAATTTCTTAATATAACTAATTTATTTAAATTGTATTATAATGATTAAATCCAATTCAATATTATTTAATATCTACTTGCAAGTATCAGTATCTATCTAGAGTAAACAACCTGCATAGCTCTCATTAAGAATAACTGAAGTATAATTAATAAAACAAAGCCCAAATAACTAGAAGAAGGCTATAATGACAAAAGTGATGATCATAATTTTTATGTGAAACTATCACATCTCCAATGCCCTTGAGAGTTTTTTTAAGAGTAAGGCAAGCTACTCATCATCACCATCAATAACATGTGTTTTATACTAAGTACACAAAGTTGACATAGGGGGCATGCGATGATAATGTACTTACTACTCAAATTATTAGCACTACCACTGATTGCAAGAAAACAACTTCCATTATTTATGTATTTGATCAGCAAAGAATACATTTTCAGCAACCAAATGAAGTAAAATTATAGGCAATGCAAATTAATAGAGAATAAGTAAGGAAGATTGTAGCATGTATAGTGCATGGTCATCTTCTACGTCAAAAAAAGCACCTTCAGTTTCTTAGACCTTTTATATCAAGGAATGATAGATTGGTAAGATCGTGGTAAATAAGTTTGAGGGTGGGTTATTTCAAATTTGATTCCTGATAAACAAATTTCATAGAAACAAGAGACGTTTTACAAAATACCCATATGACCAGCAATCTCATGTAAATTCGACACCCAAACCACAATGATAGCTCATGCAAATAATTGTGCGAAACTGAAAAAGAGCATTAAGATTTTGAGGTGTGGTAAAAAATAGAAACTTTTAAATGATTGTATAGAGAAAGAATAATTATACTACAAATCCCAAAATGAGTAAAAGAAGATAGTGTGAGATGCTAAGTGAATGTACAATGAATACAAATTATGACCAGTGATAGCAGAATATGGTAAACATAATATGATAAGGAATAAAGGAAAAAAAAACACAAAAAAATGATAATTTTAGGATAGAATTAATGACATACTTAGGCGATTCGAGAATCTCTAACAAAAAAAAGTCATATGAATTGAGCTATTTAAATATTAAAATTTGCAAGTCGTTACACTTCTATATAAACTCATCGCAAGAGATAATAGAGATTTGAGTGATATTTAAGTGAAAAATAAAAGAGTGGGTAGTATATATGTAAATATATAAGAAGTATATGCTTAGTTTGTAAGTATGGCAAAAAAGTGTTAAATGTAGAAAAATATATTATAAAAATAAAAAAATAATTTATAAAGCATATACCTAATTGATGTAATATTATTAGTGTGACCAGAATAAAATTTATCTATAAGAAAATAGAGAAAAATGTATTAAATATGCAATAAAAAGATATGTAATCTATAAATTTTTAATGGTTACTTTGTTTGAATAAATTTATATTAATTAAAAGATGTATAAGAAAAAAATATTAAGATAAGAAATCATCAAAAAAAAGAGGCTTTCTTTATATTCTTAATTATATTATTAATAAATTAAACTTCAAATCATGTATTAGAAATGATACAATAATTATAAAAAAAATAAATAATTTAAACAGAATAAAATCTTTGTCAAATCATCTCACGCACGTATGCATAAGATTTCATTATCTAATGTTAAAGAAAAGTAAAAATATAGTAAATAAATAAAAAACTTTATATATGAATTAACTAATTTTAAAACCCACCTCCATGAGAGAGTTATCACTATTACAGATTGCATAATCAAAGATATTCACAAGGAAAAAAATAATCTTAAGATGAAGATGTTAAATAATAATAAAGAAATACTTGAAAATATGAACTCTAGGAAATGAATAGATACAATAATTTGGCAAATGAATCCAAATAGAGAATTTTGCATACTTAGCATAAGATTTTTATATATTTATATATTAACCAATAAAATTGTATATGTACAAATGACTCTTTTTTAAGCATTAAAAAGTGCATGTGCTTTGAAAAAGTAATGATGATATTATTTATGATGTAATAATAGAGATTTGAGTGATATTAAGTGAAAAACAAATGTTTATGTGAAATTTATGTAAATATATAAGAAGTATATATTTAATTTGTAAATATAGCAAATCCAAGAAGTGTAAATTTTGAACAATGCATTTACATGCCAAACCCAAAAAGTTTGATATTTAAAAAATTTATTATTTTTATGCATAAAAATATGCATTTGACTTTAAAAATTAATTTGATGATATCATTTTTGATATAATAATAGAGATTTGAGTGTTATTCAAGTAAAAAAATAAAAGTTTAGATAATATATATGTAAATATATATGAATTATATACTTTGTATATAAATAACACAAATTATCCTTTCATATGCACATTTTTTACTTCTTGGCTTCAATGGATTGTAAAAATCTCACCTCACATCACTCATATGAGAAATAAATGATCAAGATTTACTTTCTCAAGAAACACAAGCTACTATATATATATATATATATATTATAGAAAAATAAATTTATTTTAAATTTAAAATAATATACACATTTCGCATGAGTAAAAAGAAGCCATTCTTTAAACAATAGTTTGGTTATTAGAAGAGCAGTTTAGGATTTTTTTTTTTTTTTAAACAACATATAAATATAATAATTACTTCAATATATACATGCAAATTTTTTTTAAAAAATAATATTAATTTAAATAGATATATAGTCAACATAGAACTTCAATATATAGTGTTCTCGTGGATTTTAAGACTTAATAATTTCGCTATTAAAAAATAGGAAAGTTTTTAAGCCACATTCTCGTTGCATTAATGGACAAACCTCCGATTTTTTGCCATAAATATTATAAAAAATAATGGTTATTTTAATTTAGACGGTATTCTCTCATCTAAATTAAAGGAATTCCTGTAAAACCTCTCCTGACTTCCAGTTCTCCCTCCGTCCATTTTTGGAAACAGTGATTCTGTTGCACCGCTCTCACCAAGAAGAACGAAGCAAGCAATCAACAATGGCGGAGTCCTTCCTAACGTTGATTAAATAAGTTTGTATTTGTATATGTTAGTTCATCATAAGACTAAGATTTTATTTTTGTTGTTTTCATTAAATTATACCAAAATTATTGTCTAAAAATGTAAAATATTGTAAAAATTGCGATTAATGAGTAAAAAAATCATTTGACAAAGATTAGATATGTGTTTAATATTGTATCATTGAAATATATATTGTTATGAGTTTGATATAGTTGAATCAAAAATAGAAATCATAATTGTTTATAATAAATTGCATCTAATAAAAATAAATACAAAATATTGATAAAAGTTTTTTAAGTTAATTAAATTGTATTATATTAGATATCTCGAATAATTTTTATTAAAAAAAGGCAAAATCAGAAACTAAACACTAATCAAGTACTGAATATTTTTCTGAAATTGAACATCTGGTCAGGAAAAAGCTCATTCTTACAAGATATATTTTAATTTTAAAGATTAAAAAAATTCAACAAAAATTTACTTTAAGTTATGATAAATATAAAGTTAATGTTTATGCACATAGACGATAAGTAAAATTTAATGAGAGAGATTTGATTCTTATTAAAGTAAGACCTAAGAGATTTCCAACTATAACTCTTATGAAATTAACTCTCAAGAGATTTGATCATTATAAAATTGTAAAGAAAATAAATAATTATGGTTATGAAATAGATCTTCCAATGAATAATGAGATTTCTCCAATATTCAATGTATCAGATTTAATGTTGTATCAAAGCAGTCATATAACACTATTATACATAAATAGTCTTACATGTAAATTAATCGTAATTGAAATAAAGAGGTGTTGGAAAACTTATAACAGGCAGTAATTACAGATACTCGTTTACGTAGTATTGTAAGAAATTAGAGAGAGAGAGAGAGAGATTAAAAAAACAATAATTTATTCTCTTTCTACAACTTTCTCTCTCATCGACTTATCTTTATATCTTTTGTTGATTGATAGTAATGATTTTGCCACTCAACTATCTTTATCAATCACTGATATGCACTTGATGCTTATTATACATCACTTTTTCCCACTATATTTATGGGAGGCTGTTGGCTATCCAAACATTATAAGCTCACCTTCACCCATTACATAGAATGTCAAAATTTTATAATCTTCAGTCTAGCGAATATATATATATATTTTTAATTTTCACGTAAAAATTCCTTCTTTTTTTTTTTTTTTCTTCTTTTATCCTTATATGTAAATCTTTATGCATATAATGCTATCTGCATTTCAATAATATAACATTATATAGCATTGAGTCAATATATAACTACGACATGTTAGTTATAAAGTATTATGTATTGACTGTAAAGTATTATTTATTATTGTGTATATCTATATTGTGTATTATAATTAATATTACATAAATATATAATTAATATATAATAAATATATATTTATATATTAATTGATCATCATATTATATTATATTATTAGAGTCAATATGCAAAACTAAATCCGAATTCTGCACGTTATAATTTTTCACTGTAAAATACTTGCTTCATCGTTGTAAATTTTTTGTAGGATATAACAAAATTCGTGGCGTTAATTGTTGGGCTAAGAAGAAATAGATGGCTCAGTTCAGAAGAAGGCAACAAAATCATTCATTAATACGCAATTATCTGTGGATCGGAGAAGTAAGGAATTATGATACTTAGATGCTTATAGTCTCTTACTGTGAGCTGTCGGAGATATAAATACTGGTTTATGCATGGAATAAGCAGCTCATGTAGCGCCCATGTGGTAGGAGAGTTTCTCCCAGTTGTTGCGCCTGCCTTTATGGGGCTGTAATCACATGCTAGTTGCCGAAATCATACAATGGAAATATCTTCATTGTAAATGAGATTTATGCGACTGAGGCTCATATATATATATGCAGCAGAATTAAGGAGGAGAGCACAGAACATATGGGGTATATGTATTTGGTTTGAAGAAATTGATCGAGAAAGGAAATGAATTCAAAATGATGGAGAAATTAAATTGAAATTAGTTTTAATTCATTTGGCTGAGAATGGTAAATATTTTTTTTTTAGAATTTGAGTTTGTTCTTCTCGTGAGGAGTATGAGTCATGATAATGATGATCTAAGATTGTTTTCTTCTTTCAATTTTTAATTATGATTGAGTAAGTAAAGAGTTATCAATGAAAAAAATTTGTTTTTTAGACGAATATAATTACAAAGGAAGTATGGTAAAACTAAATATTCGATTTAAAATTACAAAATAAAATATTTTTTAATTATCTTTAATTCCTTCACCAAACACAGCAATAAAGGAAAAAAGAAAATAGAAAGTAATGTATATGTATATATATATATATATATATATATATATATATATATATATATATATATATATATATATATATATATAACAATGATTTAAGATGAGTTTTATTTTTACTAGTCATCATATTATTCTTTATTATTGGACTATAATCATAAGTTAAAGTATTATATATTCTAACATATTGGAATTAAAAAACAATTTTATAATTAAAATTTATTTTATCGTTCTTTTACATGAGTTTCAAAAAAAAAAAAAAACAGAGAGAGAACTCAAATTCATTCACTTTGAATTAAACAACGTTTGTACTCAATGTAATCCGAAAGTGATATTCAATCACTTCAGAGTAATTATCCTCAAAGCGTGACTCAGTTGTCTTTAATCCCATAAAAACAGACATTGTTAGGGTGAGTTTTGCACTTTTCCCTAATTTATAGTTCGGCAATCTCATCAACTGCTATCCCATAGATTTGATATGTGATCAGTTGTCATTTTTGTTTTCGCTGCTTAAAAATATCTTTAAAAAATTCCATCAGAGAATTATTCAACATATCTTCTTCTGTGATTATCCTCTCTTCTTCTTCTTCTTCTACTATGGACATTGTTGTGGAGCCGATTTAGGTGAAGCATAAATATTTGTCTGTCGGTTAGTACTAACAGTTGGATGAGTGGGGTTTTCTTATCTTTCATCGTTGTTGATTACCATAGAAAGTTTTTTGTTTCTACGCTATATTTTCTAATATGATTTGTGGCTATTGGCATTAATTTTGGATATTTTCTAATATTTTTGGTGGATATTGGCTTTTTTGAGTATTTTTCATACATTCTAAGAAAAATTTAAAAAAATTAATTGAACCTAACTTCGTAAGTGGATCACTTGAGTTTAGGAGATTGTCATCTACTTTTATTTCAGAAGAGCTTTTATATAAATATATATATAATCAAGTACTGATGTTGCATGAGTTGCATTGTTGGAATAATCATAAAATTTCGAGCAAAACTTAATGGAATGAGAGAACAAACACAATAATGATCATGTATGCATGATAAATTAGTTTATAGGTTCGATGAGATCCACTTATGTTCATGAATGTAAAAAATAAATGTCACATTCCAAACGATAACTTAAGATTCATAGGTAGAGATGTAAGAGAGAGAGTAAATTAGGTGTATATTTTTTTTAACAACTATTCTGAAAATTTTACATACCATAGAATAGTGTAAAAGATCAACACAATTATCTAAATTCACCTAACATATCATAAGAACATTTAAATAATAAATCTACTAATTCATAGCAGGTGGAAACAACTCAAATTAAAATTTTTCATACCAACTATACAGCATCTGAAATATTGAATATCAAAATAATACTTTTAAAAAATTTACTGAACTTACCTCCAAAACTTATTTACAATATTTTCCTCGCACAACTTCGAAAAATGGGCAAAACCTATTCCTCCATCTTCTCCTTACCATTCCCTGAAAACAGTTATAATCAAATTTTAAGTCATACGACTTAGTAAGATAAGCAATTTAATACAGATTTGAATTATAGAAGAGTAGAACATTAATATGTATATGGACTAAATAATTAAAATATATGTTGTATGTATATTCATTGATTTGTATAGTATTGAAATATCAACTTTAAAATGATTATTGTAGAAAGAAATGCTGATAGAGAGTACACAATATTGAACTTGAAGTTACACTACGTGCATACTAATGCTAAGAGGATCAGTGGATCGACAATATATCTCATGAAATATATGTGGGATATAATTCCATTAATCTTCAAAAGAAGTATACGGGATATTTAAGGTTAAAGTATCATATTATTCTTATTAATTACTTAGAGAAAAATGCAGCCGATAGTCATTAAGATGATAGGAAATTATAGAGTAAGTTGATGTCGCATTAATATAACATTTTCATATTATAATTTACAAATTTATTGGTTGCTTTCAAGCTGGAGGTATTCTTTTGATTAATTCCCACGTTCATTCTGCATGATTTGGACTGTAGTTCGTCAGTGCATGTGATGTTCTTTCTTTTTAAGGCATTGGGGGGAGCTTAACTCATAAAACCAATTAAATGAAGAAGCATTCAAAATCTATATATGTTTCTGATTATTAATTGTTCCCTAACTTTAAATTGCATAAATAAATGCATTTATGCATTATTCCTCTCTATCTTCAATAGTTGCTCACTGGACATCAATATTTATTATTTATTTACTTATTTGATAGTATATTTGCTTCAGAATTTAGCTGTATAAGCAATAATAAATAATAATAATAATTATTATTATTATTATTATTATTATTATTATTATTATTATTATTATTATTATTATTATTATTATGTTATGTTGTTGTTGTTGTTTTAATTAAAGTATATCAAAATTATTGCCTAAAAATGTAAAATATTGTAAAAATTGTGATTAATGAGTAAAAATAACATTTGACAAAGATTAGATATGTGTTTACTATTGTATCATTGATATATATATATATATATATATATATATATATATATATATATATATATATATTGTTATGAGTTTGATGTAGTTGAATCAAAAATAGAAATCATAATTGTTTATAGTAAATTGCATCTAATAAAGATAATACAAAAATTGATAAAAGATTATTTAAGTTTGTTGCGTGCTAGAAAACAGTTGCGGTAAAATAAAAGTTTATATCTTTACTTTGTTGTTTTCCAAAGATAAACGGATGTTTGAGAATTAATAGAAAAGACACGTGAATCTCGAAAAGGGAAAAAATCACGGATCGTAAAATCTTCCACTATGTATCTAGTACAAAAGTTTCCCGATAACGGGATTACAGAATTATATATGAGAAGGGCTCACAATGAGAATTTCAAAATCAGATAACAACTGCTATATATACCGATCAGTTGTAACGATTCTTGGTGGTAGTAGATGATGATGAACGGCGAGGTCGATGATGAAAGGTCGTCGTGGTGATAATGGCGATGGTCGCGCTGGCCGTGATGAATGGCAGCGATGGCGTCGGTGGTCAGCGGCGATGGCAGCGGCGATAGTTGGCGAGTGGTGGCGGCAAAGTGGCCGGTGGACCGCCAACGAAGATTGACAACGATGAGGATCAGCGATGGCGGTACGGCGGCGGTGAAGCGGTGGTTGCAACCAACGAGGTGGTCGGCACCATCAGTGGTGTACGATTATGCTTAAAGATTTTCTTTAGCTCTCTCCTCTCTTTTCCTCCTTTCATGAAGAATGGTATTTATAGATTGAGAGAAGGCATTTCGTAAATACATGCAAAATCTAAATCACTCCATCGGATGGCTCATGATGATTCCCTTGATCATCTGATGTATTTTGTGTATTTGAATGCTCAAATGAAACCAGAATTATGAGATTTTGAGCTTATTAGATCCGGCTCGTCAAGATGCTCTATTTGACTATAAACACTCCATATTTATGAGCCGATTGATATCACAAAGTTTTATCTTGATTTGAGTTAATCTTGATTGATCGATTGTTTTCATCAAATTAGTCTTAGTAGAATTTTCAATGTCATATCAAAATTAATTAAATTTTGATATATTAAATATCTCGAATAATTTTTATTAAAAAATAAAATAAAATATGTCGGCAAACGACTACGCCAAATTAAGTTTATAGTTTAGTTACTAAAATACGGGATCGATATTAAACGAAATGGAACATTGATGCAATGATACTTTCGTGTACTCTATTAGTCTTATAATAAAAATTAAAATAAAAAGATAAATTATTTAATTTAAATTAATTATAATTACTTAACTCTAAACTAAACACCAATCAAGTACCTGAATATTTTTCTGAAATTGAACATCTGGTCAGGAAAAAGCTCATTGTTACGAGATATATTTTAATTTTAAAGATTAAATAAATTCATTATCTAATTATTATTAAATTTTAAATTAAATCTTAAAATTCACTGATTATCTTTGTAAGTGAAATTAAATTAAAGGTTAAAATTTTAAGCATTTACTTTTTTTTCTGATTGAATAAATTTAACTGTTTAAATTAAAAAGTAATAAACGTTGGATGGAAAGTATATGTTGTTTGTAAAGTTTCAAATGCTTTTTCATAGTAATATAGATGATCGTGATTAAGCAAAATTTAAAAAAATAAAAACTGGATCAAATGATAAGCATGATTTTAACAATTTTAAATCTATAATTAATCCAAACCAAAATTACCAAAAAAAAAAAAAAAACTCACTAACAAAATAAACAGTTTATATATTGAAAAATTATATGTTATAAATTAATGTAATGATTTTGATGGGGCCTATATATATTGAGAGAGTTTTACACGCAATCTTTTTATTAATATATACAATGATAGAATAGGGTTAAAATTGGTTAAAATTAGTGTATAGGCATATAATTTAATCAGATTTTACTGATTTCAACAGAAAATAAAAGAAATCAAAACAAGCGTAATTATAGAGCACAGAACCAGCAATTTGGATAAAAGGATAAAATATGAATGATTACATGACCTATAAAAGGGAGTTAAATTCAAATTAAGATTCTGTTTGAAATAATTATAACTGCTTGAAAAAAAAAATAATGAAATATTTTTAGAAGAAGTTGTATGGGTTATGGTCTAAAATTATGATGAGTATTTATAGAAGTTAATGCACTCACTCAAATGAAGTTGAAAATTATAAATTTTTTATCATTATTTTTTTAAAATATGATCATAATATAATTTTTAAATAATATTATATATTTTTCATCATAATCCTACCTCAAATACAGCCTTAAATTGGAGAAAAGATATTAGAGGGTAGTATTAGAGAAAATTTTTTTAAAAGATTTGAACAACAGGATAATATGCTTAATATTTTGATCGCACTAATTATTATACTTATAATTTTAATATTATTATTATTTATTAAGTAGTATTATTTATTAAGTGATATATAATCTCTTATAGTAATTTAGTTAACTTATAATTATAATGAATCTTAGTTATATTATCTTTTTCATTCTATTTCATATTATTCAGCTCATATGCTGATATGAATATTTTAATATTTTTTACAAAAACAGTTGCAACACAATAAATTTTAAACTGAATTTTTCAAACAGAATAATAACTTAAGCAATAATAAATTTCTGCTATCAACTTCTTTTACATCAACTTTATAATTGTTTTGAAATAGTTATAATTGTCCTAAATGTGCCTTAATTCTATCAATTTTTTTTTGTCAAATAATAACAATAATAGTAATAATAAAAATAAGAATATTATTATTAAAATCGAAGATAGATGGATTAACGGCCTTACTTATTGTTAGACTCATTTGCTTTGATATGTACTGGTAGTACGATTCGCGTCTATTGAAGATACTGTGTGTAACATATATATATATTTTTTTTGAATGATAATTTATTCATACCTTATTTATCTTATGGGTGAAGATATCATTATGTAATTCACTATAATGCATTCATCATTCATGCATTCAAACTACTTTACCATTACGCATGCTACCTCTGCGAGAGAATCGACTCTGCGAGTTTCTACCGCCCTGAGCCTAGTGTAACAGATATTAATCGTCTTCCAAATTCTTGGGGAAAAAAAAATAAAATAATCTGGAGGAAGCATCTTAAATAATAAAATAATTATAAGTCCTTTTTTTTGGACGCACGTATCAAGTTTGCCCAACCAATGTCCTATAGTTTGTAAATAGTCTGTAAATTATAAATATTCTGCAATTGTACAAATTAAGTTCGTCATTTAATAATAGCTAAGGGTTTATTTAAGATTAATTTTATTTTGTATTTTTATTTTAAATGTTATTTTGATGTTTTTTTACTTTAAAAATATTATATTATTTTAAAATATTTTTTTAATATTTTGATCATAAAAATAATTATCATCATCAAATATATTTTATTTCAAATATAAATATAAATAAAATAAAATAAAATAAAATAAATAAAAGTGATTCCAGACGCCCCTATAAGTCTCAAAATCAAATATCATGCATATCTGCCATCTGCATATGTGGATTCTCCGGTGAATGTCATAATCATTTATGTTTAATAATCAAATAATTAAATAAATTTTAATAAATTTATAAAGCCAAGATATATATATATATAATAAGTTATTTATTTACATCTGTAAAACCCACATTTATTATTTATCAAGGCTCGTTACGGGCTTGGTAAATTACATATTTAATGTTAATTGAATTATTTTATAACTTACAGTACTGATCAATTATTTAAATTAATTAACATTCTAATCTCATTTATTATTATCAATTGATAATAAAATATTAAAAAAATAAATAGCTTGAAAATCTACTTTTTGTTTCTTCATAAAATATTATGAATAACGCTAAGTGAACCAATGCCATTTTTGGTAAAAATTGTAAATACATTCATTGTTAGTAAAAAAAATTATTATTTTTAAAATCATCAACATCTAATAAAAAATTAATTAGTCTTAAATCTTAATTACCATTAAAATAGATAAAATTTTAATAAATAAAAAAATAAAAAAGAGTAGCATTTTAAAGCTCAATTAGATACAAAATCATAAAGCTCATTAACTCAACTTGATTGAATTCATTTATAGCTCCACTAAAACGATAATAGATTTTGAAAATCATTAAATTCTTATGACCTTCATTTATTTTTTTAAAAAAATTACATATAACACACAATTCTTATGAAACATCTAAAATTTCACATTTACACATAATTTTTTTATTTGTATAAAAATATATTTTTTATTTTAAAAATTAATGAAGGTGTTATTTCTAATGTAATATTAAAGATTTTATTATAATTTATATAAATATAATAATTTAGGTATTAAATATATAAATATATAAATATTATTTAATAAGTATGTAAATGTACCTTAGTTTTTTTTATAATTATTTCTCTAATTTAATCAAGTTGAATATGAATAAGTCTAACTTATAAAATACACCTATCTTACTTATCTCAATCAGTTGGTTGAGACTTTGATTCGTTATCTAAGAACACAAGTTAAAATTTTGAAGAATGTATAAATTTATAAAAATAGCTCAAATGATAAATAAAATAAAATAAAATAAAATACAATTCGGCTGGGATACTGTGGAAGAAGCTAATAGTAGAAACTTAAATATTAGAACGTGAAATAAAAGGCTAATACCACATTTATTATTGTCTGCATGAAATAGTTAATAAAACAATAATAAGGAAGGTTTGCGCGCGAAGCCAATACCTCCACTTAACTTCCTTGTAGGACCACGATGGATACTGTTCCATTATATCAATAAATTTATATATATATATATAATATAAATTACAGAAAAATAATTAATTTATTTTAAATTTAAAATAATATAGACATTTCGCATGAGTCAAAAGAAGCCATTCTTTAAACAATAGTTTGGTTATTTGAAGGATTTTTTTTTACACAACATATAAATATAATAATTACTTCAATATATAAATGTAAATTTTTTTTATAAAAAATAATATTAATTTAAATATATATATATATATATATATATTCAATGTAGAACTTCAATATATAATGTTCTCGTGGATTTTTAAGGCTTAATAATTGCGCTATTAAAAAATAGGAAAGTTTTTAAGTCGCATTCTCGTTGCATTAATGGACAAACCTCCGATTTTTTGCCATAGATATTATAAAAAATAATGGTTATTTTAATTTAGACGGTATTCTCATCTAAATTGAAGGAATTCTTGTAAAACCTCTCCTGACTTCCAGTTCTCCCTCCGTCCATTTTTGGAAACAGGGAGGCCTCCCCTGTTTCCTCTATATTATTCTGTTGCACAGCTCTCACCAAGAAGAACGAAGCAAGCAATCAACAATGGCGGAGTCCTTCCTTGCTGGCGAAGAACTTGTCGGCGTCCCTCGCTTCGTCTCCACCATCTCCACCCTCCTCCAGCGAGTCGCTGATCAGAATGATATCATCGCCGCCGCCCGCGGCCACCTCCCTCGGCAGCCACCGCCCCGCTTCGCTGCTGTCTTCTGCGCTCTCGAGAAGCCCCAGATCTCAATCAGACGCTATCTTGATCGCATATTCCAGTTCGCTAACTGCAGTCCTTCTTGCTACGTTGTCGCTTACATTTACCTAGATCGCTTCCTTACTTTTCATCCTGCTTTTGCCATTGACTCCTTCAGCGTTCATCGATTTCTCATCACGGCCGTTCTGACTTCTGTGAAGTTCATGGAGGATCGGTGAGTTTTTCCGTTCTTGTTTCTTATCGGGTTCTATTTGAATTTTAGGGGTTCTTTTTTATTCTAGGTTTTGCTCGTTTTTCAACTACTATTAGATTCTAAACAGTTTCAACCATTAGACGCCGAATTTTGCAATGGGTTTTGGCAGAAATCTTACAAAATTCGCATAATGAGGGCTTCTTTTCAATTGATTTCGTTTGTAGTTTCTATTTTGGAAGAATTTCTAATGATTTTCAGTTAATTTAGGATCATGGGGTCTCCAACTTGTCCTCTACTTCTTGTGCTGTTAGGTTTCTCTTAAAACATCAACTAAGAATCAGCTAATCAGCAGTTTTCCTTCTTGTTTTTATTGATTACTTACCATAATTTTGCTCCTTTTTTTTTAAATTTTGTCTGAAACTCCGTGCTAGTAAAGTTTTCGGTATTATAAATCTGCTAAATTAGGGTTTTGTAAAGATCAGCACAATGCTTCAAATCCTCTCTTCCGGCATTTCCTCATGCAACCACAGTTATTATGACTTAAGATTATTATGCTTCTTCATTTTAATCTCTTCATGGCGCATATCCAGTAATTAATGAACTCTTACTTGAAAACAAAAATTTCTTCATAAAAATAAATATTTATAATTATCTTGCGGTCATATAAAAATGTTTAATATTCCAAATTAAATTTACCACATATTATTTTTTTCTCAGAGTTTGTCGTGACATGACTTGATAACAGATCATTGTGGTAACCGAGTAAACATCACTTCAACAATGCTAACATTTTAAATGAATAGTAATCTGTGGTCTATTAATTAGTTAGCTACTGGTTGTGTGTTAGGTGGCTAATTCTGTTGTTTCTCAACTGCAGAGATAGATAAAATAGAATAAAGTTTGTGATGGAATTCAATAAAATTATTATATATTTATGTATAATATAAAAAAATTAAAAAATATATATTTTTTATGAAATTGTGATTTCATATTGTAATTCTGTTGATTCTTTTTTGTTTCAGATGTTACAACAATGCATATTTTGCAAGGGTAGGGGGGATCAGTCTGGAAGAGATGAACTATTTGGAGGTCGATTTCTTGTTCGGGTTGAGATTCAAGCTCAACGTCACGCCGATCATCTACGCTTATTATTGTTCCTTTTTGGAGAGGGAGATGAGCTTGATGAACCCTAGAATTCCTCCGAGGCTGCATTGCTCTCCTTCTGAAGAAGAGTCAAGTAGCAGCTGCAGCCAGCAGCAGCTCACTGTGTGAGAATTGCCTTCTTTTTTGTTTTTGCTCATAGATGAATAGACATAAGAGTCTGTAGAATCCTCGTGCAAAGATTGAAGTATGAGACTACTTTAATTCTCCCAATTTTTTTTTTTCTGGATTTTATGCTTTATTTAGGTCTGGATACTGGTTGGTCTGTTGATGAACACACTGTTATAATAGTTTGTTTTCTTTGAATATGCATATTTGAGTTTTTATGATAGCAATTGGGATGAGTTGACTCACTGAGTCAAAAATATCTTTAGTATTGAGATGAAGTAGTCAACTAGTGATATATTAGGGTGAGTTTGAGGGCGCTGCATTCAGGGGCAGAACCAATCTCAATTTTTAGGAGGCAAATTTATATTTTAGGACAAAAATAAAGTGCAAAAAAATTTTTTAACAAGAACAAATGACTAATTTGATATATCATATAAGAGAAATTATAAAGTTCAGAAGAGACAATTATCTCCCTCTCAATTGTGCCTGGGTCTGTTGCTCTGACTACACCTGTCTGAAAAACTTCTTGTAAAAAAATAGCGTATCAAATCAACAGATAGAAACATGGGTAGATAAAAGCATGGGTTATGCCATCAACTCGGTTATTAGAGAATTTTCTCTTCTGAGTTCAAGCACTCGACTATACTAACTTTCTAGTTATAGTTGCCTCACAAAAAATAATTTATATATATATATCATAATGTATTTATATATCTAGTACTTAAAATTAGATATTTACTTATCTAATATTTACTATATTTAAAAGACACATTTCACTTTTAAAATATGAGTGATGATGATATTTTTGATATAATATTGAAGATTGATGTATTTTATATGTAAAAAATTGAAACTTAGATATTTGATATGTAAATACATAAGAATTGTGTGGTATGTATATAATTCCCCTCCAAAAAATATAAAAGTTAAAATATGAAGTATTTTTGGAAGTATGGAAATACAAGGTTATCAAGAAGGGAAAAAAAAAACCATCGGTTTAAGTAATTGTAGGTTGAGAAATTAATGCCGTTTCATATTATTCTTTTGGTAGTTGGCTGAGACAAGCTTTGCTGTTTCTCGGTGCAGTTGATCTGTGAATTTTGGCCTCTGTGTACATACTTGCTTTGCTGGTTTTACTTATATAGTGGCCCACTTGAAGAGCCAACTCGGGTTAAGAAAATTACTTGGGTGAGAATATTCTGATCAAAAATAAATATAATATTTTGTTAAAATTTATTTATTTATTTAATGATTAGAACAGTATATTTTCTGTGTGCATTTATTTGCATTAAATCCTTCAAAAAAAAAAATTTATAGTTGAGGGAATTTAACCTCAAATTCACATAAGTAAGATGTGTAAAGATTTTAATCTAAGATCTCAATTACTAAGATGTCTTGCACTTAAACTTTTACATAAAACTTATTTTCTTAAATACCGTCAAATATCAGAATATTACCAGTACATTTTGATTTTGATTTTTATTTTGATTTACCCTTCTTTTATATAGTATTCAATATTTTAACTAACGTGAACAGGCTGGCTTTGATGCCCGTGGAATAATACTTCACATCTCCCATCTTTCCCAACTTTTCTTGCCCACGGAAAGTGAGATTGGCCATAATTAATGATAAAGCTTATACAAAATAATTTATAAATTGGCCGTTTTGATTTAATAAATATTAATTTAATTAAAATATTCTGCAAAATTCAAAAATGTATACCAATAAGGAAAATATTTTTTTTCTTTATTCAGTAGATATAAGTAGCAAGTTGAAAGATCTATAGATTCAAAGGAGATTTATAAAAATACCACATAATTCTTATATATTTACATATCTAAGGCCTAAACTTAAATATTTATATAAATAATACTTAAATCTTTAATATCATTATTCCTAATTTTTTATACATAAAAAAGTGCTATGTATGTAAATATATAAGAATCATGTGGTATGCATGTAAATCTTCTTAGATTCAATATATGCAAGGATCATTATTTCAGGAAGAAAAAAAAATCAGAATTTTTTTTTTTTTTTTTGTTTGAAGGGTATCTAACACCCACCCACTATTTATTGCCAGACTAATAGATCACATTCATCATCCATTCAGAATTTATTTCTGATTTCTCTCAGAAAAAATAGATTGGAGGTTGCGCCTACCAACCGAAGCTAAGAGCGTGGAAAAATCAGAATTAATAAGTGTTATAAATTAAAATAAAAGCAAGATTCAATGTACATTTAAGACTAAACATTGCACTAAATAAACAATAAAGTTATGCGTGTAGATAAAGATCATGGCAAGCTATACTCATAGGGGGAGAAAATAGGTGGATGTGAGCTGAATGTCACTTTTGTATAATAAATATATGGATAAGGTTAAAGGGCCATGTGAAGGTTTCCCTCTCATGCAAACAACCCAATATGCTCCGATTAATCCTTCTTTGTCTTCTCATCTAACCAATGGGCAATGGTTTCCTGCCTCTGCAGTTTAACATCTACTGATAATTCTTCTATGAATATGCTATTAGCTAAGATCAAAGAGAGATTAAAAATTGAATAACTTCAAAGGCCTATTTGGGCAATCGATGTTAACAACCTCCATTAGTAATTATCATCACTCAACTATTATTGTACAACCACAATTACTTGACTGTATTTGCTCAATTATTATTTGATAATTGATAACATTTATATTTATCAAAAAATCTATAAACATCCATTTTCCATAATGTTATCATCATTCTCTGTTATTTCTTTCATATTCTCGAACAAATTCATAATAGATTGATTGGGATTTTCTCATGTATGTGCGTGCCACTATAAGTAATATAATATTAGTAGAGCATCGTTTTTGCTAGAATCGAATAAATTGTGCAAATTAAAATTGAGTTAATTACTAATTTTTCTTAGCTTAATTTTTATCCAATCTATCTAAAAAGTTTGGAATTAAAAAGAGATTTAAATAGTTAATTAGGCTATATTTATAGATTTTTTTTTTGTAGAAAATGGTTTTGTGTCTAATAATTTTAGATTACAATTAGTTTTAACATTATAATTGATCAAATTACAAGTAAATTAAGTGCAGAGAAAAATAAAATAACATAACTATTTGAAGATTAAAATTTTTCTTATAAAATGATAACACCACTTTGATGCAAACTTTCAATGAAAAAATACAAAAATCAAAGAGCATTTTATGACTTTAGTGAGTCACAGTAGAGAGAAGAAGAATATATTTAAACATTTTAAATAAAAACCAATGGAAAACGAAAGAACCAGGTATAGTAAGCCGAGTAATTCTTCCAAGTCCACCTTTGTACTCCACCCTGAACTTTGTACTCCACCCTTTCGTTTCTTGGTGGGACAGCCCAGCATATCCTTGTTTTGATCTTCTTCTCTTTTCCTCCAAAACAAAAGATAGTCTTCCACACAACCCTTTAACAACACAAATTATCAAACACAAGTAACACTTGGAGTGTTGCTCTCCAAGTATCACTTAACACTCATACTCACTTATACTTGACACCCTCACCTTCCAAAACTCTCTCCTCCATCAAAACACCACATATTTATGCCATGTAGGTCCTTCTATCAGTTCTTCCCTTGCTCTCTTGAAAACTGCATGAATTGACAATTGAAATTGCTTGAAACTGGTATGCCAAGCTATCGTGCCATGACGTTGGGTATAGCATTGCGGCGTTCGCCCTGTCCTTTTTTTGGAATGGGTATCCACCTAACACCTCGCTTCATCTTAGGATTATGACTAATCCTACCTAAGATCACATTCATCACCTACACGCTGTGTCACTTACTTTCCACCTAGATAAGGCGCCTCCGCAGAGATTCAACTCGGTTGAGATCCGAATCGCCCACCAACTAAGCTAAAAGAAGGTGGGTGCCCTTTTGTCTTTTACTTGATTCTTGGGCTTCATGGCACTGCAGGCATCGTGCTTATGGTCCCTAAACCTTATGTGTGCATACCTGATGGCTTCCTTTGGGAAAGTTTTCTGAAGTCCTTGATGCAGTGGCGTTGAGTTTTTTGTCTTTTGTTCAAATTCTAACCCTAATCGTGCACCGCAGCGCCGCTAATATAACGCATGCACATTGACCTCTCTGTTTTTTTGCTCCAAAAATATGTCACGTGCAGCACCAAGACATTGGCTCTATTTTTTTTTTTTGTTTTTTCTATTTTTCAGAATTTTCTTGAAATAATACTAAAATAAACTACATATAACTCGTTTAAACACATAATTAGCATAAAAATCATAATGTAAATATAACAAAATTACTGCATAAATACACTTATCAAAGATCATGTAAATAATGCATATTCTGTAATCATATCTTCTCCAATTGAAGGAAAGAGAGGAATTCTATCTCTCTATTCCATAAGCGATAAATTCAAATGTATTAGGCTTCATGATTTTTTTATTTTTATCTTAAAAAAAAATATATTATTTTTTATTAATTTATTTTATCTATGTATGCGTAGATTTTTATGATTGAAGTTTTGATGCTGATGAGATTCAAGAAAAATATTAAAATTATCATAATTTTTATTTTAAAATTAATTATATATTTAATCATGATTAGAACCTCGAGTTTCGACCCTCTCGAGTAGGGGTGTGCGTTTGGTTGATTTGGATGGATTGGATAAATTTTTTTTAAAATCGATTGATTTTGAATTCCTAAAATATTGAACCAAATTGATCAAATAAAACGTAAAACCAAACAAATCGAATAATAATTTGGTTCAATTATTTTGGTTTTGATTAAGTTATTTATATTTAAAAATTATTTATAATTTTTTTATCAGTATAACGAATAAGCTATAAACAAAATAATATAAATATAATCAAAATGCAATTGACTACTTCATGAGCTAAAAAATATTTAAAACTAAATTTTATTTACCTAAAGGATGCTTTAAACTTAGAAGTTGATGGAACCATATTACCATATTATGAGACCAAAATATTTAGAAAATTGGATAATGGTCCTCCAAAAAAGTATTTACTAAGTATTCAAAAATAAATAAAAATAAGTGTATATATAAGTCACAGGTTGAGAATTTTATTCCAGATGCAGATCTTCGTCAGCCAAAAATTATCCAACACACAAGGATACGAAACACGCGGGTTATAATGGAAAACCCATGGAAAATCACGGCCTCGCCTCAGAGAACTTTCACTATGTGTTCAAAGATACGCGCCCTCGCTTCATTAGTTCGAGAAGAAGGTGTTTACTGCGGAAACAATATTCAGTGTAAAAAAATACAATATCCAACTCCAACCTGGAGAAGTTTCCCAAAAGCGGCAGAACCGATCTTTTCGGAGCAACCTCGATCTTCGTGGAGAAAGGAGCAACCTGGTCTTTTCTAGTCTCCTGATCTCCCAAGGGCGAAGCTCCTCGATCTTCGTGCACCACTGGTGGCACCAGATGGGATCGGCCAAGGTCGACCGGTTTCTCGTGAGCTCTCTGGTCTTCAAATCGATTCTGTCCCCTAAGGTGAGAATGAAGCTCTATTTATAGTTTTTGGGAGTGGCGTGCCTTGTAAAGTGGAAAACTCCAACCACTCCCATCTGACGCGCCAAGGCGATCCCCTCGATCCATGTATTTTGATGATCTGGGTGCCTTAATGATGTCCAATTGGGTGATCTGATTCGTTGGATTCGCCTTGAAGCCGACCGACTATAAATATGTCGCTTTGGTGACCATTTACGTGATCCATTTTCATGCATAGCTCGACCAGTCGATTCGAAGCTCTGATCGACTATGCTTGATGTTGCTATGTTCGCCTCATCGAGACGGCCGCTTGACTGTAAGTTTGCTGAAATCGGAGATCAAGCATTTCTAAAATGCTTGAGATTCGCGGTTGATCGATTAATTTTCTCGAGGATGTATCGTTGTTCTATTTTTGGGTGACATTATCTCGCCATCCAAAATATATGTCAAATACTTGAAAATAGCAAATTCTTCAATGAAATTTGAGAGTCCATCAACCGCGATTTTGAGAGAACATCTTCATAACAAGACATAACCGTAAGCCGGCGGCCGCAAATGCGAAGGCGTGGCGGTACATTCGGGCGGGCGCTACGAATCCGCTGGAGCTGGTCGGTATCTACGCGGTTCACGCGAATGCCGTCGCGTCGGAAATGGCGGCTGCATGGCATACCTGGCGATGGGAAGGGCATACGGCGGTTGCGGCCCGGATGGCGCATGGTCTGCTGGAAGATGGTTTACCCTGAGGGCATGGCTATTCATGTCGGAGCGCTCATGGGTCGGCTGCCGCTGAGGTTCATGGCTATGTCATGGACTGCGGATAATCTGCGGACCAAGAATATGTCCATACATGGGCGCAAGGGTCATGCTACCAATGGGTCCGAATGACGGTTTGAGCGGGTTTTGTTTTTTGCTGGGTTTACGCTTTTCCTGGTCTATAAAACCCCAGGGCTAAGGGAGAAGGCACACTTTTTCTCTTCTCCTTAGAGTGCATAGCCTCCTGTGGGAGTTTGGGCACCTTTTGATCCACCTCACCCCCCGGGAGTGTCATAGCCTCCTGGGAGTTTGGGCACTCTGATCAACCTCACCTCCTCATCTCCACCAAGCCGAGTGCATAGCCTCCCCGGTGGGAGTTTGGGCACTTCTTGGATCCACCTCACTCCCTAGAGTGCATAGCCTCCCCCGGTGGGAGTTTGGGCACCTCCTTGAATAATTTTCATCTCGATCGCATGAAGCTGTGTTTGTAGGGGTGAGAATCTTGAAAGAGACACCCTTGTAAGGCGGACTGGGAACCTTCTAAAAATGGGAGAAGATTCTGGGAGTCCGATCACGGAGACACATTGATCGTGCTCGAAAAAATATTATTTTCAATGATTTGATTCTTAAGTGTCCAAGAAGTCCGATAGAGCCCACCGGGGTATTTCACCACTTACGATGAGTTTTGCGGATCTTTATCCCGAGATGATCGCCATTTTGTCGATGGTATGTTTCGCGTGGCAATGACGATCGTGATGGGGACTTATAGTCTTTTCGCAGATGCGCACCTTGACTATCGATTATATCGCACGGATGTGCAAGTTTACTTGCGATGCACATGGTCGTAACACCGCAGGAGTCGGCTACTTGACCTTCGGACGAAGGATCCTCCCAAGAGTTGGGCAAGCATTCTTTTTTGTGAAGAATGACTGGGGTCTTCGCGAGAAATGGGGAAAGCTGAGAGATTTACCCATTCCCCTACAGCAAGTTGGTGATGAAGATAAAATTCCGTATCAAGATCTTCGATTTGAGATTCGATATATCAGATTTGGGGAGGAATCTTTGTTCGAGGCTGGCTTTCTATTCATCCCGGCGGTCTTATGCGCTTGAGAAAGCCCAACAAAGAGGTTTCCAGATCTCCCAAGCCCTCCCGCTTCTTCCTGAAGGACCCGCCTCCAATGAGAAGAGGAAAAGGAGCTAAGAGGTGATGGTGATATCGAGCCAAAAGAGTGCCCTTCGAGTAGTCGCCCCCCAAGGATCTTCATTCGGACGGTTGAATCATTCCTGTAGGTCGTCATGTCAAGAACCGGTATCATTCTTATGCTCATCATCTTTTATTTCCCATTTCCGGTGCTTAACGTAATTTTTCTTATTTCGAATCGAAGAAGCAAGAACTTGACTTCAAAATGAACATCAGTCAATGACCTGAGTTCATGAAGGTCAAGTTTCTCCATGGTGAATATAAAGCGGTATGTGGAGAAAGTAAAAGAGATGTCCGTGGAGAATCAACTTGATGAGTGACCGAAGTTCACTCGCGACTTCTCTTCTTTCGATCGAAGTTGAGCTGACTCGGATGAATTAGTGGAGGCTAACAGAGGTTGGTTACGCCAAAAGGATCCAAGATCTTTTAGAAGGTTTCGTCTTGAGGCAAAGAACCGAGAGTTACGCTTTAGAGAAAGAGGTCGCCTTATCTCTGTAGGATGAGGATCACAGTGCCGGGAGGACTTCAAGAACTCGACAGCCTTCAAGAGTATCACAGTGATCACGCCTGAGGCCGAGACCACGTATGATGTGAGGTGAAGGCTTTGGAGCGGCAGGTGTTGATGAAGGCTTCATCCGAGGTTTCTTGAAGGGGACACCATGATCGCAAAGCTGGGGAGCGGTGTTGAGGTCCTTTCTCCTAGCTTCCGACCTTCTAGACGACGAGGATGACTCGATAGTTCTTCATCATCTACCGATGAGACCATCAAGACGTAGTTGTAGTTCCTTTATGTTACTGCTCGCATATATTTTCGGTTGATTGTATTTGTATGTCACGAGAAATATTAACAATAAAAATTGTTTGTGAATATTTCTGAGTTGTGTGTCAAAGTGTACGATGATAAAGATTCAGAAGAGATCATCTGGAATCCCTTTGTGATAATTCGATCTATTCTAAGATCATTACGAGCTACTTGATGACAAACTTGCACGAATATATTTATGAGGTTCTCTTAACCTCTCGATCTATCCTAGGTTGTATCTGAGCACTCGATGATGTTAACCTGTTATGGAGAAAGTTGTAGCCATAGAGGATTGCCAACTTATCCAAGGTTGTTTATCGAGGCTACTGGACGATGTTAACTCAGATAGAAGATCGATTCCTGGGATCGATCTTACCTCGAATGAGATACAACAATATGCATTCTCTTGAGTGGGTGTTTTAAAATGCAAGCATAAGCAAGAAAAGTCACAATAAGTATGAGAACTTTAACATAGATAGAAACATAAATCCAAACACCTTGATGCCAAGGTTGGACAATAAGTACAAAAGAGTATCGAAATTCGATAACAACAATTGCAATACAAACATACACGATGATAATGTTTTCCGTGATTCACTAGAATAAAAAAGTCGATACATCACCGGTAGTACCGGAGGTTTGTAGCATTCCGTGCAATGGGAGAGTCTTCCCATACTATCCTTAAGCTTGAACGTGCGCTTGATTTTAGACACCACCACATACCTGCCTTCCCAAACCGGTGAGAGTTTGTTCTGTGGGCCTTTTCCGCCGAGTCGAGACTTCGAGGACGAGGTCCCCAACAGATATTGGTCGGCTTTTACCCTTCTTGAAACCTCGAGCAATCCTTTGTCGATAGAAGCCATTCTGAGGCCGACATGTCCGGTCTCTGAGAGATCCGATGGAATCGCTTATCGTCATTCGCATCAAAGTTATGGGTTCTAGGCTCGGACCCATGTCGACCGGAATAATACCGCCCAAAACACGATTGTACGGGCGCTTTCTCCAGGGTCCTTGATGTAAGCCCAAAGAACATTGGATAGTTCTTCGCCCATTGCCCTGTGGTTCTGTCTTTAGCCCTTTAGTATTGTCCTATTGGTGACTTTCGCCCATTTGCCTGTGGATGGGATACATGGATTAACCGATATGCGCCGCGTAAAGATGTGAATGTCTTTCGTGAACGGCCCCATTATCGGTGATGATTTTTTGGAATGCCAAACGACAAATAATATTTTCCGCATAAATTGCTTGGCATTTGTTTGATTTTGGCCCGTTCAGCCTTCCACCCACTGTAATCAACGGCCAAGATTATGAATTTTCTTGCCCGGTGGCAATGGGAAAGGGTCCCATTATATCGATCCCCATTGAGCAAAGGGCCATGCTCGGATTGTGGTGAGTTCTACGATGGTGTATGAGTGAGATTGGAATGTAACCGACACTTGTTACACTTCTTTACAAACTCCAATGCGCCCTTCATTGTAGGCCAAGAAAACCTTGCCTCATGATTTTGAGGGCGAGGGCTTTTCCTCCCAAATGTTCACCACAAATTCTGAATGAACCTCGCATTGAAGTTAGCCTCAAGGTGGTAGACACTTTAAGTAGGCCAAGAAGGACCGCTTGTAGAGTTTCACCGATGGTGAAGTTCGCTCACGCGGAGATGATAGATCTGGGGTCATTGGCAAGGCCCCGCTTTGAAGAAAGGACATGATCAATCCATGAAGATTCTTTTGGGTCCTCCAGAGATTGTATCACCCAAGGGCCTCAATACCGGGAAAGTGGATGTCCTCTATGTATTTTCTCTTGAAAAGATCTCCGTCGTTGTTGTGGCTAACTTGGAGAGGGCATCCGCCGCTGTTCTCGCCTCCTTAGAATATAAGTTATCTGATGGGTCTCTATTCTGGCAAGAAGTGACTTTGCCAAAAGACAGACCGAGCAAGTTGATGACGCATCAAGTCTCCTTCAACTGAGGCCACAAGTCGTGAGAGTCCGTAGATGGCTAAGTTCGACCTCACAAAATATGAAGCCTTACCCGCCAATGAGGCCTCGTGCCGACATTATTGGTGGTCGGAACTTTAGTCAAGCCCTGCACTCTAAAGTTATTTTACTGGGAGATAAGCAAAATTCTCTCGACCGGAAGCTCCATCAACATATAATGTCCATTGATTTGTCATGGAGTGATGAATGATGCTCGTGGTGATGGATGATGGTACATTCTACAACCAAGTCAAAAGCACTTGTGACTTTATATCGACGGAAGAAAATGGATGTCAAACTCTCCAAGCTCGACCGACCACTTCATCAACCTTCCGATACATCGCTTTGCGTAATAGTTCTTAATGGAAGATGAGTGTGACGCTTGATGGTGTCCGAAAGTCGCAATTTTCGTGCGAATGCACTAGGCCAACGCCGCCTTATCCGCTGGATAGCGCCTTCGATCGAAAGGATTTTGCGACATAATAAATGGGTCGTTGTAATGAATTCTCCTCGACGACGAGCTTACGCATGAGAAGAAACAAAAGATAGATGTACGCCTTCTCTCCTTGGATAGGCTTTGATAGTAGAGGGGAAGCTAAATAGACTGTTGCTCAAAAGTACCGACATTCATCCACTGGAATCCATTTCCTGCACTTAAGATTTTGAAGAATGGTAGATATTTATCTCCGAGGGCCAAGAATCGCGGATAAAGCGCAATCCTTCCACAAACTGGACTTCCTTGATCGCTCTGAGGTGACATATCCTTGAGTGCTTTTATCTTCTGGTTGGCCTCTATCCCGAGTGACCATGGGGAATTTCCTGAGGAAACTCCAAAACGCACTTGCTTGGGTTGAGCGATCTTGTAGTGTCAAGAATGTCAAAGCACTGCAGATCGTAAATATGTCGTGATATTTCCAAGTTTTCACCAAAGATATCATCAACATACACCTCCATATTGTGCCCTATAAGATCCTTGAAGATCTTATTCATGGCGTTGATATGTTGCTCCAAAGATTTTTAGTCCGAATGGCATGACCGATAGCAAAGATAGTCCCTTATCTGCTTGGAAGGATGTTGCTTCCTCATCTGCTTTTGTTCATCCCGATTTGATTGTAGCCAATAGGCATCCATGAAGCTCGACAACCCGATGTCGCATCAACTAGTTGGTCGATACGAGGAAGGGGAAGCTATCTTTTGGGCATGCACGATTAAGGTCGAATGATGCACATTCTCCAGAACTGCTCTTCGACTAACACTACGCTAGCCAACCGTGGGGTAGTAGACTTCTCGAATGAACTTGACTTTAAGTTTGGTGATTTCTTGTTCTATGACCGCAATCGCTCGAAGGTTCTTTTCTTCAGACACCGCTTGTAGGTTGAGTCAACTTTGAGGGAGTGCGTAATGACTTCCGGTCAATGCCCGAATATCGAGCGCGCTGCAAAGATATCTTGATTTTACGTAGAAAATCTACGATTCGATTGACCGAGACGAACGATCCCACCTTCACCTTCGTGATGGATCAACTTCGAGAGGAAGACAAATTACATCTTCAACCGGAGAAGCCCTTCGAGGCATCCTCATCTCGTAGGTCAAGTTCTCGATGTTGAGGGTTACACGAAATGGTCGTTTGATATAAGACGCCATTATTCTTGATTCCCACTTACCACGCCGATGCCACCGGTCGGAATTTCATCTTGAGGTGAGGCGATGTGATCGGCCAATATGACCGGAGAGGTCTCCCAAATATTGCATTGACGCGGACTCGACTTGACTACAATAAATTGTATCGGGTGTTGGGAAATTCTCCAAGAGTTACGGAAGACCGATTGTCCTTCCACTAATACCGGCCGATTATCAAATCCATATGGACCGCCGGGTTGAAGCTTCTCTTCTATACCCATGCTAAGGAAAGTGGAAAAAAAGAACATCAACCGAACTCCCATTGTCGATCAATATCCTTTAATATTGAAGCATGGATCACCGACCCCTGACGATGACAAGGGGATCTTGATGTGGATGCTAAGCCCTCTAGATCTAAATCATCAAAGGTGATAGAATGGTCAACCCGACTTCTTCGCTCGCTCTTGAAGGTGGCAATGAATATTTGGTTGATAACACCGCCTCCCGCAATTATTTCATCTCCGCGGCTTCCTCCTGATTGTTGCCAAAGATTTGGACGAGTTGGTTTTGTATAAAATGGCCTAGATACCGACAGATTAGTCTTTCAATCTCCTCCTTCAGGTGGCACTCTTCGCAGGTGTCGTGAAAGTGGCGTAATTCTTGATTTCCACCTGTGTTTTGGTCACCACTGACGCTATCCTCTTCCAATAGCCGAGGGATGTTCGCGAGGTTGAGATATATTCCGATTGAGTCATCGAGGTCGCCGAGGAGGTTTTGGGGAGGTTGTCTCTTCTTTTCTAGATGTTTGAACATCACCTTTGGGAACCTTCTTCCGCTGTCGCTTGGTGGTTCAAACTGTCGAAGCACGAGCTTTCACGGAGATTTGTGCCTCTATTCGGTGGACCAGATAGGAATGGACTGCCTCCGCATTAATGATGAATAAGTATCCTCGAGTCCTCCTCAAAAGTTCTGATCTACTCGGTATCTGAGGGAGAACCTGGAAGTATTCTTTGAGGGACTCTCCATCGCTCATGGATTCCGAGATGTGATGAATCCGATGATTCTCTTGTTCACCGTGAACTGCTCTACAAAATTTCTCCAAATGATCTGACGGACCCCGAAGCTGAACCAAGCACGAGTTTGTCCTTTGAGAGTCACGGAATACGACACAGTGGTCATCAGACGAATGTGCATGATCATTCAAAGTGATCGATATGCTCGTATCAACGGCGCAGCATCGGGGGTCCATGCCGGAAGCTTGAATCTCGCCTACGGGTATTGCGAGATGATCTCGGAAGCGGACGAAGTTTTGGAAGAGGCGGCGGGAGAATGGATCATTCATTATTGCCGAACTCTTCCCCGCACTGCCGAGTTCATCAGATAAGATGACGTGGAGTTTCACCATAATGAGGCGAGCCATTCGTGTGGGGTGAGTAGAAGCGGTATCCGAAGTTCAAGATGGATGTGGTGCCGCGGGTTCTCTACGTTGATCCGCATTCCTGTCATTCTCGTGAAGAAAATCTGGATTATGCAGGGGCCGAGAACTTGGCTCTTCCAGCGTTGGAACGTTTTGCCGGTCCTCTCGCAGAGTCGAAGAATTTCATTCTGGGAATCCTCCATCCTTTGAACGCGATCTTCCAAAGAGGGGCCCCGACGGACCCTCACCTGGGGACAGAAGTCTGTTATGTAGAGAAGTGTTGGAGACTTGGCCCTGATCCCGAGAATGAGGAGCGTTGGAGCAAACCCCGCTTACCATATTGGAGATATAGCAATGGGGAACTATTTTCCCACAGAGGTTAAGCATGTGAGAATTTTATTCTAGATGAGATCTTCGTCAGCCCAAAAAATTATCCAACACACAAGGGGGATATGAACACGGGTTATCGTGGAAAACCCGTAAGGGAAAACCACGGCCTTGCCCTAGAACTTTCACTATGTGTTCAAAGATGTGTCCCGCTTCTCATTAGTTGAGAAGAAGGTGTTTACGGAAACAATATTCCAGTGTAAAAATACAATATCGATCAACTCCAACCCAAGGAGAAGTTTCCCAAAAGCGGAACCGATCTGGGAGCAACGATCTTCGTGGAGAAAGGAGAACTGGTCTTTTCTAGTCCGAGGATCTCCTAAAGCCGATCTTCGTGCACCACTGCGGTGACTGGTGATGATCGTCGGCCAAGGTCGACCGGTGGTTCTCGAGCTCTTCTCAAAGATTCTTCCCCTAAGAGAATGATGAGATTTTTGGGAGTGGCTTTGTAAATTCGTGGAAAACTCCAACCACTCCCATCTGACGGCCAGGCGATCCCCGATCGATGATGTATTTTGATGATCCGGGTGCCTTAATGATGTCTAATTGGGTGATCTTGGATTCTGGATTCTCGACGAGCCGCCGACCGACTATAAATATGTCGCTTTGGTGACCATTTGGATCGATCCATTTTCATGCTCATAGAATCAGTCGATCTGCTCTGATCGACTACGCTGAGATGTTTTGCCTCATCGGTGACGGCCGCTTGATAAGTTGAAATCGGTGATTAGATCAAGCATTTCTAAAATGCCTCGAGATTCTTGATCGATTAATTTTCCGGTGACACAAGCTATTATATATAAATTAATATATCGATTATATATACTACTTTAATTTATTAAGTTCCATCCAAAATTTTATTTAACAAATCGATCCAAAAATCAAAAACCAAAGTTTTCATTAATTAAAACCAAAATCCAAATTACTAAGTTCAAAACAAAACCAAATTACTCAAAAACTTTGGTTCGACTTGATTTTTTGGTTAAAACCAAATAATGCACACCCCTACTCCAAGAACTTATGCGTATCTGAAAGCACAAAGCGTTGAAGGTAAGAGCTTAACTAGGACAGCTAAATGCTTAAATCTGTATTTATATCTTCTATGCCAAGACACTTAGCGAATTGCATATTAATTAAAATTATAGAAGTAGATTAAACAGCCTGATTTGTTAGAGTAATTTATAAAAATATTCACTTAAGTAATAATTATGCTTTTTTGGATGTAATAATAAAGATTTAAGTATTATTTAAATAAATATGAAAATTTAGATGTTAGATATATAAATTTATAAAAACTACGCTATTTTATTTTATTATAATTTTTGATATGAAGATAGCAATTTGACAAATAAAAATAGAAGGATAGTAATTCTATAAATAATAAAATTTTCTTATTCAAAACTTTGATTTTATCTTAGGAGTTCAGCATTGCTTTAAGAATATGACCTGAGCTTTGTTCTTTATAAGATATTATAGCATTACTGGAATTTAAAGAGTGGATAGGTGGGTTCAAATGAAATTTGATATTCAAAATACCGCTAATCAAAAAATCTTAATATCAGTTAATTATTTGAGTAGATATAAAAACTAAATATCCTGAATCTTTGGGATATCAATTACATCAAAATAGCTTTAAATATAGAGTTTATATCAAATCGAATCAAATGATCTAACGACCAAGATCTCATATTGACTTCATTATCCAAATGCTCAAAATACATCAAATGATCAACCATTCTAAGTCAAATCAAGAGGAGGATTTGCATAAATTACAAAACGCCCCTCCTCCCATCTATAAATGAACTATCCTCACATGAAAGGGGAGAAGGGAAGAAGAAGAGGAGTCAAAACAAGAAGAGGAAATTTAAATCTGTATTTTAAAGCCACCGTGCGATCCTGCACAATTAATAAGGAAGAAGAGGAAGAATCCAAACAAGGAAGAAGAGGAAGAATCCAAACAAAGAAGAGGAAAAGCTCAATGAGGAAGAAGCTCAAGATCCTAAAGAATGTTAATAGGACATAACCACCATCATGCTAATTGTAGATTCTACTATATAAACTATTAAACTGATATATTTTATTGTTGGTCCTCTCTATAATAATGTAATCTAATGAAGACTTTGTACTCAAACAAATACATGTAAGCTTTTCTCATTTTCTCTTTGAGGTTTTAGTTAAAATGAGTGTCTCTTGTGTCATTAATTATGTGTCTGGACTAATCGACAAGGCTAAGGAATTTCACTATGATGGTTTTCAAAACAAAATTCATTCTCATTCAAATATGATTTAAACGCTAAACATAAGGTTAAAATATTATTTTTTTTCATCTAAAGTTCTCCCTCTGATTCCTTCCAATTATAACATAAAACTATCATTAGTTTTATATAAACAAATAATAATAACAATTCCTTTATCATAATTGTATTTGATATAGAAGGTTGGTCTTTAAGTTTGAATTGATTTAGGTATGTAATTAGGTCAATGTAAGTTGAAAATTATATTGTATGATAAGTTTGAGTCATTTAGGTGATGACCTTCATCACTCTTTTTCTTGTGAATAGAGTTTCCAAATGAGTGAGTGAGATAGATTCCATTATTTGAGTTTCACTGTCTTTTATTATATCTTATGTTCACCGAGGAGGAGCATTAAGTAACGTTGCAAGATCCAAAACCTCATTTAAACTATATCTTAATCATGTTCAAATATCGTTTAAATATTATTCGATCTTTTTTATAGTTTAGGATTTAGGGTATGCATGAGGTTAGAGGTTTAACACTAGGTTCAAACTTAGGTTTAAAAATTTAAAGATTCACAACTCATATTATAAGTTATTTCCTTGTTTGACTTTTCTTCGAACTCAGTTACATATAACCCTAGGTTTAAAATAAATGCTCGAATCTTGTTTGAACAATAGTCAAACACTAAATATGAGATTTAAATATTATTTATTTTCAAACCTAGAGTTCTTATTTAGTTTGTTCTCTATTATAATATAGAACTGTTAACATTGTAATGAATGATATGCTTTCTAGCAAAAATAGTAAACAAAAATACATCAACACTGAATTTTAGAACTCAATGTTAATAGAGTAATGATAGTGAAGAGGCATTGCCAAATATCATAATGAAGCACTCTTAAATCACAATAAATATTTTTAAAGAAAGAGAAGTAAGAATAACTTTATTATTTGAATGTTCATAAGATCTATAAAGAACTATGGCTTATTTGAGAGCAAAGATATTTTTAACTATAACTAAAATTCTTACCATATTTTTCAAAATAAAAGGCGAAGAATATGCTTGCCCATTTGCATTTTAAGATATTTAAATTAAATTTTCAAATCTAACGACAACAACAAGCTTTTATCCCACTATGTGGGGTCGGCTATATGAATTCTTCTTCTCCATTGTGTCATATTATATGTCAAATTCTTAGTTAATTCTAATAAACTAAGATCATTTTTTATACATCTTAACAAAGTCCTTTTAGGTTTACCTCTACCTTTCTTAAGAGAAGTCAAATCTAATACATCTACTCTTCTCATTTGGTCATCGGACCATCGACAGTTTATGTGGCCAAACCATCTAAGGTGGCTCTCTCTAATCTTATTTGCTGCTATAGCTACTCCAACTTTTCTTGAACATATTCATTTCTCATTTTATCTGTAAGTGTAAAGCCACTCATCCACTTAAGCATCCTCATTTCTCTAACACTTAAATTAGTTTCATGCTTCTCTTTTAATGGCCAATATTTTGCACCATAAATCATTGCATCTCTTACCACCATCTTATGCAATTTTTTCTTAAGTCTAAGCAGTATTTTTCTATCACACAACAGGTTAGATGCATTCCTCACTTCAACCATCCAACTTGAATTCTACTAATAACATTCCTATCTATTTCACCATCATTTTGAACAAAAGAGTCGATATCTAAAATGCTCACTCTTTTTAATGACTTGATCACCCAATGTCACATCGCCACCACTAGAACTTTTACAACTAAAAATACACTCTATATATTTAGTTTTAGATCTACTAAAATGAAAACCTTTATACTCTAAGGTTGATCTCCATAATTCAAGTTTTTCTTGTACTCCCTCTCTAGTTTTATCAACAAGAAGAATGTCGTCAACAAAAAAGCATATATCAAGGCACATCCTATTGTAATTGTCTAGTAAGAACGTCCATAATGAAAGCAAAAAGATATGGGCTTAAAGTAGATCCTTGATATAATCCAACTTAAATAGAAAATTATTTTGTCAATTCTCCTTTTCTTTGGACATAAGTAACAACTCTAGTATACATATCATTAATAACTTGAATATAAACAATATTAACTTTGTCTTTTCTATAACTCTCTAAAGAATTTTTTTGAAATTTTATCATAAGTTTTCACTAAATCAACAAATATCATATGTAGATCCTTTTATCTATATTTCTCCATCAATCCTCTCAACAAAGATATAACATCCTTTGTAAATTATCCGACATGAAATTTAACTTATTTTGAGAAACATTTGTATGAATCGTAACCTATGATCAATTACTCTCTCCCATAAATTTAATGTATATCACATTAATTTAATTTCTCTATAATTTGCACACTCTTGTGCATCACCTTTATTCTTAAATAAAAAAAGTAACAAATTCTTTCTTCACTAATATAGCATATTTTTAAATCTTTAAAATAATATTAAAAAGATTCGCAAGTTAATAAATTACTTGATCTTTTAAATATTTTCAAACTTCTATTGAAATATCATATGGTCGTACTATTTCTTCATACTTTATTTTCCTTAAAGCTTCTCTAACTTTTAGTAATATGACGATTAAAATAAAATTTTATATTACTTCTATTGGAATATCATAAGATTATCAATGTTATAAGTTATAAGTAGGTTTGGTAAGCTCAAAAAGAAAAAATTTTGGAATGAATTAGAGATTAATACAAAATACCTCTTGAAGAAAAATATTTATTGGGAGATTTAAATGGACATGTTGGTAGAGTGGTAGAAGATTTTAAAAATATTCATGGTGGCTATGGATTTGGAATGACTAATGAATAAGGTGGGGACTATATTAGATTTTGCCTTAGCTGATTTTGTAGTTAATACTTTATTTTAAGAAAAGAGATGAACATATTATTACTTATAAAAATAGATCTAGTAAAACACAGATTGATTATTTTCTGGTAAGAAAAATAGATTGTATAGATTGTGAAGATTGTAAGGTCATTCCAAGTGAAATTTTAAGTACCCAACATCGACTTTTAGTTTTAGATTTTAAGATGAAAGGTTGTAAGAGAAAAATAAACTAAATTATTATCCTAGATTAGATGGGGATAAAGAACAATAAATAAAATATTTGTAAGAGTAAGCTACAAGAAATTAAAATGGGATGTTCATAAGAAAGCTAACATTATGTGGGAAAAAATATCAAGTGAAATTAAGCAAGTTGCTAAAGATGTGCTTGAAGAATCAAAATGAAAAGCTTCTTTTAATAAGAATAGTTGGTGATGGAGTCAAAGTGTGCAAAAAAAAGATAAGAAATAAGAAGCATTATTTTAAAAGTTGGTTTAGATGTAAAAACTCGAAAAATTGGGAAAGATATAAAGATTAGAGATTCTAAGAAAGTAATATATGATGCAAAAAAATTTATTTTAGTGATTTATACAATAGATTGATACCAAAGGGTGAAAGATGTATGTATAAGCCAACCAAAGAGATAGGAGTAAGAAAAGACATAGTTCAAGTGAGGGTATTAATGAAAAAATAAAGTTTTCTTAGAAAAATATATTGAAAATATGGATGAGGTATTTTGATAAACTTTTCAATGAAATATCAAAGTACGATTGATTTTAGCAACCTTAATACCCTAAAAAAAATAGAATTTCATTTTATCGATATTAGTAATAAGTTAGTGAAGCTTTAAAGAAAATGAAATGTGGAAAACAAGAGACCGGATAATATTCCAATATGTGAAAATGTTTAGAGATCAAGAATTTCTGGCTTACAAATTTTTTTTTTAATGTTATTTTAAAGACTAAAAGATGTCGATGAGTGGAGAAAGAGTTTTTTTGGTTCTATATTTAAGAATAAAGGTGATGCACAAGAGTGTGCAAATTATAGGGAATTAAGTTAATGTGCCATACATTAAAATTATGGGAGAGAGTAATTGAGCATATGTTTAATGTGATACGTAAGTTTCACAATCTTTTTCATGTGTAGATCTACTATGGATGCTATACATTTGTTAAGAGGTTTGATGGAGAAGCATAGAAAGTATGAAGGATCTACATATGATATTGATTTAGAAAGCTTATGATAAAGTCTCAAGAGATGTTCTTTGGAGAGTTCTAGAAACAGAAAAGGAGTTAATATTGGTTATATTCAATTCATTAAGGATATGTATACTAGAAGTACTTGTGTCCAAACACAAGGAGGATTGACAAAATATTTTCCTATTTCATTGGATTACATCAAGGATCAACATTAAGCCCTTATCTTTTACTTTAGTTATGGATGATCTTACAAGGCATTTACAAGAAGATGTACCTTGGTGTATGCTTTTTGTCGATGACATTCTTCTTGTTGATAAGACTAGAGGGAGTCCAACGTAAACTTGAATTATGGAGGTCAAAGTCTAAAGGTTTTCGCTTAAGTAGATCTAAACCTATATGGAGTGTAATTTTAGTAGAAGTTTTAGATAGTGTTGTGACTTTAGGTGATCAAGTCATTAATAAGAGTGATTCTAGATATTTAGGCTCTATTGTTCAAAATGATGGTGAAATAGATGGAGATGTTATTAGAATTCAAGTTGGATTGAAGAGGAAGATCCGCCTATTATGTGAGTTTCACTTAAACATAAAAAATTTTATAAGATGGTGGTAAGACCGCACGAATTTATATGAATGTTGGCCAATAAAAGAGAAACATAAGACTAAGTAAGTTACGAGAGATGAGGATGCTCAGTGGATGAGTGGCTTTACTCTAGAGATAATGCAAAATGAGTATGAGGAAAAAGTTGAGTAGCTCAGGTAGGTAAGATTAGGAGAGTCGCCTAGATGGTTTACACAGCATCGACCGTCCAATAATGACAGGAGAGTATATGCATTAGATTTTATGTTAAGAAAGGTAGTAGACCCAAAAGACTTGGTTAAGATGATAAAAAATGATCTTAGTATACTTGAATTAAATGAAAATTTGATACATAATAGACACAAATGGATGAATTCATCTAGTAACCACCCCAAATGGGAAAGCTGTTATTGTTGTTGTTTAAAATATTGAAGTTGTTAAAATCAATCTTATTCTTCAAAAATTATATCAAAGTAATATACCTATCTATTTTGAATATTTTTTTCTAAAAAATATTTTATAATTTTTATTCTTAATATAGCTCAAGATAAAATTTATTTTTCTTGACAATCTAAGCTTATCATCAACCAAAACAGCAAGTTTTTTGTTTCTTTAATCAGTTCGGATCAGAAAAGCCCATTTCAAAATCTGAACCATTCCGGTTTAATGCAGCCAGACGCGCTTGTGATCGCCACGGATGTACTACGTACGAATCGGGCCATTGCTTAGGTCGAGAGCTATATAAATCGACCCGAGATTTCCATTTCAATCGTGCTCCTCAAATTTACCCTTTTTCACTCAAATCCCAACACTCGCTCTCCACCAAAACCCTAACTCTTCCAAGTTCACTCCACCAATGGCGGCCGTCGACACCGCTAACGGCAACTCGGAGGTCAAGGACGAATTCGACTCTGCGCAGCACCACGAGGACGAGGATGAGAACGAGGAGGAGGAGGAGGAGAGGAGGAGGAGGAGGAGGATTTGGAAGAGGCCGAAGAACAAGGCAACACCGTTACGGCTTCAGCTCCGGCCGCCAAGAGTGCGGATGGGGATACGAAGAAATGGCCTGGATGGCCCGGAAACAGCGTCTTCAGGCTTATTGTGCCTGTGCTTAAGGTCGGGAGCATCATTGGTCGAAAAGGAGAACTCAAGAAACTCTGCGAGGAGACGGGCGCTCGTGTTCGCATCCTTGAAGGGGCCATCGGTACCAATGATCGCATTGTGAGTTCCCTCTTCAGATGCCTATTCCTACTTTTCATGTTTTAGGGTTTTTTTTTTTGTCTGCAGCGTTCGTGCTTATTTACTAATTTAATAGGTCATTTCGCGTTTCTTTTGTTTCTCTTTGTCGTTTTTACGTTTTTTGTTTGTTTCAAGTACCGGATCTTTGTTTACCTTTGAGTTGAAGGATACATATGAGTTGTTCGGCTGCTTGCTTCTCAAAGAGAGAAATAATTTGGTTGTTCCCTTCTTAAACTGCGTCGCAGCTTCTACCTTGCCATTGTTAAGGGGAATGCTTTGTCCGCGTGGCAATTTATCTGGAATCAAACTTTGACTGGAATATTTAATGCAAAACCTTTTGTAATCCTGTTTTTGCTTTGCTTTATACAAAGCAGTTTCTGCCAAGGTTGAAGAAGATATAGTCTGATGGCTATTAGATGTTGAGTTTCGATTAACTCATTCTCATTGAGGAGATGCTGAGTTTCATGTTTTCGCTAGTGTAATTTTGTTTGTTTATCTTTTAATATTCTTGTATTTTTTAAGCAGAACACATTACTGTTTTGCAATGTCAATTTTGATTAGAGACAGTTTCTTAGCCTCATGTAGAATTATCTAGGTAATTAGTTTTCTTTGGTAGGATTGAAATTCTATTTGCTCTCATTATTCTCTTTTGAAAGATACTTTGAAAACAGTTTAACTCAGAATCTTAATTAGCACCTTGCTATGTTTATTTCACGGTGGATGATCTGTAAGGTAAGCAAAAATGGAAGTTTTCACTTTTTATTTTAACTTTCATGTTATTTAGATATGTGTATTAAATACTCAGTAATATCATAATGCCAATATATGTTATTCTATCGTAGTACTTATGAGTAACTTGATAGACTTGTTTAATGATATGACATAATTTTAAACCCTTCTCTGTATCATGTAGGATTGGTGCATTTTTAAGGAATTTAGACAGAATATGTTCAAACTTAATGGATGAGGAACTCTCTTGAAGCTATTGAAAAGTTGAATTAATTGAGAAATTTCTTTTAAGTTATGGGGTTTAGGGTTAGTGGAATAAATATATATTATGTAATTTTAATCAACATGAAATTGATTAGCACACAACAATTTTGTTGAAGCATCTTCATACTTAGGTTTGATGGGTTTAGGTATATTGAACCTATCATGTTGGAAAAGTTATAGATGAATATATATCTTATAGAGTTAAGTTTGGGTGGTTAAAATGGAGGAGGTGCCTCATGAGCATTATATGATTAGAAGATATCATGAATGGTTAAAGTTAATTTTTATAGAATTGCAATTATACCTGTTATATTATTTTAGTCTAAGCAAACAAGTAGAGTGTGGAACAAGAAATAATGCTAAAAAGGATGTTTAGTAAAATTAGGAAGGATCGATGAGGTAAATGATTATATTTGAGAAATAGTTGGAGAAGCATCTATAGAAGATAATGGTAATGGAAAATGTACATAGTTGGCTTTGGCATAACAAAGGCTGTTGATGATGCACTAATATGATGGAAATACAAATTAATTTGAAAGGATTAGGAAAAGAATAGATCAAAGTTTATATGGCTACAATTTAGGAAAGAAAGATTTACTATAAATAAAGTCAATGCTTAAATTCAATAGATTAATGTTTGAAGAGTGGAATTCATGTAACTAGTGTGAAATAGTCAGGACAAGGCTTTTAATGATGAATCTTACAAACTTATCGTGTATACTCTTAACTTATTTGTAATTTCAGGAAAGACAAGACAAATTAAGAACTTAAAACAGATATATTCCTCATATATTCATTTGTTATTTGTTGAAAAAATTATTGATGAATGTATAGGTGAATATATCATGTTATAAAAGTTATTGATGAATATATAACTTATAGAGTTTAAGATTGGGTGGTCATGAGTACCATAGGATTAGAAAATATCATGATGGTTTGAAATTAAATTTATTGTATTACAATTAATTTTACTTTATTATATGAGTATGTAGACAAGTAGAGTTTGCAAGAAATAAGAACCCTAAGAAAGATTTGTAGTAAAACTAGGAAGGATTATATTAAGGAGATAGTCAGGGAGGCATCAATGGGAGACAAAGTTATGGAAAATAGACACAGGTGGTTGGGAATAAACTAAGGAGGTATGTGATGCACCAAGGTGATAGTTATATAAAATTTGTTTGAGAGGATTAGGAGGAATATATGTAAATCAAATTTAACATGGCTACGATTTGGTCAAAGGGGATCACTCAAAATATATGTAACACATTAGGCATGATTGATGAATGGAGAATGTATTCATAAAACTAGTGCCAAATAGTTTGGATAAGGCTTATGATGATGAATGCATTCAATCTCAGCTTGATAGGCTCTTAGAATTTTAGAGAAGGCAATATAATAACTTAGGAATTTAAGACAAAAAAATATTCATTGTAGTTCATTTATTAATTATTCAACACTCTTTAGCTTGTTGTCTTCTAAATTGTTTTTTGATTTTGAAGGTGGGATGAAAAGTGGCACAAGAATTTCAAGATGGGGTGTATGAATTTTGTAAAAGGATCTCCTTATACATGCTTTTATAAGTCATCAAACTTGATTCATAACCATTTCAAATCATTGGATGACACTTAATGCACTAGTGGATGGCTGCAACATTGGGCAGTTTGTGTACTCGATCGAGATTAGATTTAACAATTTATTTAAAATAAATTTTTGTTTCCTATATTTTGAAATCATGCTACTTCTTGATGTGTTGAATGTAGAAATGAGCATGTGATACTTCTACATCCACTTGTTATCTCAACTATTTTGCTTATTCACAAGAACTTTGTAGGTAGAGTCACATGCATCAGCAATGAATGAATAATTGTTGTATATATACATATCATATGAACAATTTATCAAAATATTTACACAATTTTCTCATTGAGAAACATTTTATTTTATATGATTGTAATCTTCTGCCAATGATTATAATTCGTTCCATGGTTCTTTTGTGAGCTTTTGTCTAGGCAGCAATTGTTTAGTTGCTAGAACTTGTTTAACATGTAATTTTGGCCAAATGTATATTTCTAAAATGGCACATCTCTCATGTTTTTTTTGCCAATGCTTGTTCAATTTCTTGACACTATTGATTGCAAAAGAGTTGATAAAATATTGTTAAGTTTTTTGTGGCATGAGACTGGCATGTCTTACAAATGGTATGTTATCCTCTCAATTGGAAGTCAGAGCTTTGAGTATTTGTTTTGAAAAATGTTGTTCTTTTGATTGTCAAATCTCATAATTGTTATGTGCTTGTTCTTAACAACCAAAACAACGGTGCATTAACAGGCGAAATAGTCTAACAAGTTCTATTCACAGCTTATGGACTTCCTACTTTTTATTTTTCAGGTTCTAATATCTGCTAGAGAAGAACCAGATGCAGAAATATCACCTGCAATGGATGCAGTCCTTAGAGTATTTAAACGTATAAATGGATTATTAGAAGGGACAGGAGATGGTGCAGATTTATCAGCTGCTGCTTCCGCAACATCCTCGGTTCGGTTATTGGTGGCAGCTTCTCAAGCTATTAATTTAATTGGAAAGCAGGGTGTAATGATCAAGTCAATTCAGGAGAGTACTGGTGCAACCATACGAGTTTTATCTGGAGGTACTTTAAACATATTTTTATTATTGACATTAAAGGTGTAATATCTTTGAAAATGTCATGTTGTTTCTAGTTGTTGTCCTTTAATGTTTTTTTTAATTAATGTTTTTTAACTTTTAGTGTGAAATATTTGACATGCATGCTCATGTTTTTCTGAGAATTTGGGAGTTCTGCTTATGCATGAATTTATAGTTCTGTATTGAAACCATCTGGAATATAGAAACTCTTCTTTAGGATTCATTTGTTTGTCTTTGTCACATTTAGTATTTGTTTGGATAATGTCAGTTTCAAATTTATCTTTAATGCATGAATTGATTAGTCGTCTTTCAATTTTTTTTTTATAAAACAAAAATGAGAAGTTCTCCTATACTGATTTAGCTTGGGAGAACATCCAAACTTTTATGCTTCTTAATTATTGTTTGTTATGGTTTGGTGTTAGTGTATTGGCAATTCAAAAGGATGGTCACGTGAATGGTTTTGTAATAGGAATTCACCTAAATTTGGGCGGTTTATTGATTTATATTAAATTATATTTCTATTTATAAAGATAATCACAGCTACAACAATAACAACAATAAGACTTTATCTCACTATGTGGGGTTGTCTACATAAATTCTTTTTCTCCATTGTGTCATATTAATAATCAAATCCTCATTTAATTCTAATAAATTAAGGCCATTTTTAATACCTCATAACCAAGTCTTTTTAGGTCTATCTCTACCTTTCTTAACATAAGACGCATCTAATACATCTACTCTCCTAACTGAGTCATTGGACGACCGACTCTTTATGTTGCCAAACCATCTAAGGTGACTTTCTCTAATCTTATTTATTATCGGAGCTGCTCCAACTTTTATCACATATATATTCATTTCTCATTTTATCTCTAAGAGTAAAACCACTCATCCACCTAAGTATCCTCATCTCTGCAACACCTAACACTTAATTTTATGCTTCCCTTTTTACTGGCCAACATTTTGTGCCACAAATCATTGCAGGTCTTACAATCTTATAAAAATTTCCCTTGAAGACTGAGCGACACTTTTCTTAATCACATAATAGGCTGAATGCATTCCTCGACTTCAACCATCCAACTTGAATTCTATTGATAACATCCCCATCTATTTCACCATCCCGAGATATCTGAAATGTTCACTCTTTTTAATGACTTGATCACCCAAAATTACAACCCCACCATTAGATCTACTACAACTAAAATCACACTCTAAATATTTAGTTTTAGATCTACTTAAATGAAAACCTTTAGACTCTAAGGTTGAACTCCATTATTTAAGTTTCTCTCGAACTCCCTCTCTAGTCTTATCTAAATAAGAAGAATATCATTAACAAAAAGCCTACACCAAGGTACATCATCCTATAAATGCATAGTAAGAACATCCATAACTAAAACAAAAAAGTATGGGCTTAAAGCCAATTCTTGATGTAATCCATTGAAATAAGAAAATAATTGGTTAATCGTCTTTCTGTTTGAACACAAGTAATAGCTCTTGTATACATATCATTAATGACTTGAATATAGCCAATATTAATTTCTTCCTTTTCTAGAACTTTCCAAAGCACTTCTCTTGAAACTTTATTTTATGCTTTCTCTAAATCAACAAATATCATATGTACATCCTTTTTACTTTCTCTATACTTCTCCATCAAACTTCTCAATAAATGTATAACATCCATAGTAGACTTAGTTTGAAACTAAATTGGTTTGGAGATACTATTTTATCACATTGTCACCTATACTCAATTACTCTCTTCCATAATTTTAACTTATGTCACATTAACTTAATTCTTCTATAATTTGCACTCCTGTGCATCACCTTTATTCATAAACATATGAACTAATAAATTCTTTCTCCACTCATCTGATATCTTTTTAGTCTTTAAAATAATATTAAAAAGATTAGTAAACTAAAAAATTCTTTGATTTTCTAAGAATTTTCACACTTTTATTAGAATATCATTAAGTCTTATTATTTTTTCACATTTCATTTTATTTAAAGTCTCTCCAACATCAATTTTATTAAAATGATGATAAAATTAAATTTCTCTATTTTAATTTAATATACTAAGGTCATTAAAGACAATCTTACTCTCACAATATTTATTAATACATATATATTCAATTTCTTCTTTTAAGAAAAAATATTTTATGATCTTCATTCTTTATGCATCTCACTAGAATTATGGTTCTATTTGGGGTAGCTATAGTTGTCGATAAAAGCGGATGCAGAGGTTTGTTCTTAAAAAGTTACAATGGAATTTTTTTTAATTATTATAAAAAGTTAGATCACAGTTTTTTAGCAGCTATTGCACTCTAGGTTAGGTTGAAAAAAATAGTTTTCTTCCCATAGCTTCTTCAAATTGTAGCTAAAATGTGATTTTCAGATGCCTCTTATGGTGCGGTTCAAATGGCACCGCAGACAGAAAGTTGCCCCAAATGTAGCATAAATTTTTATTTTCCTCATCTCTTTTCTTGGCTAACTTATACATACGTTTTTTCACACTCTTTGATATTAAATTTATTGTATAAATTACTAAAGCTAAATTTTCTGCTCACATATTAATTCTTTGGAATCTCTATATACTACTTTATATCTTTCACAAATCTCCGAATTTTTGCATTTAAACCAAATTATATAACAAGGATTTTTCTTTTTTAATTTTCTTTTGCACATTTTGACTCCAATTATTTTTAATAAAAGAAATTTTTTTTCTTAATTTCCAAGCACATTTTTTGCATCTTACTTAATTCAATTCTTTGCTTTTTTTCTATTAACATTAGCATTCTCATGAATATCTCAAATTCTAAGATCTTGTAACTTTTCTTAAAAATATTTTTATTAGTATTTTCTTAAGTACCTCCATATAATTTTAGGATAATGCTTCAATTTATTTTTCATTTTTCAACATTTCATTATAAAATCTAAAACTAGTTGTCGACACGGGGTATTTAAACTTTCTCCTGGAATGGCCTTACATTCTTTTTAATTTAAATGATCTATTTTTCTTATCAAAAAATAATCAATCTGTGTTTAACTAGGTCCATTCTCATAAGTAATTATATGTTCATTTTTTTTCTTAGCAATTATAAAATCATAAACTAAAGTAAAATCTATTGTAGTCTTACCTGTTTCTTTAGTCACTCCAAACCCATAATCACCTTGTATGCATTTAAAATTGTCTATCACTTTTATCAATATATTCATTTAAATCTCCTCTAATAAATACTTTTATCTTCCAGAGATATTCTATGTATTAATCCCTATAAATCATTTCAATTTTTTTTATTCTATGCCCAAACCCACTTGAGGACCATAAACATTTATAACATTATTAATCTTAGTATCAATAATAATCTTTAAAGCTATAATTCTATCTTTAATTCTATTAATATCTATAACATTATCCTTCAAATTTTTACATCATTTTTAGTTCGACTCCTAGCTAAATACTAAAATTTAATACCAAAATTATCAATCTATTTGGCCTTTTATCCAAATCATTTGGTTTCTTAAATACATAAGATATTTATCTTCTTATAAACCATAATATCTATTAATTCTATTAATTTACCTATAAGAGTATTTATATTTTAAGTTTTTAATCTAATTCTACTTTCATGGACTAATTTCTTTATCTGCATCCATCCATAACATGAGAATCTTTACTTATTTAACAATGCACTTGTGCTCCGACGCAGTGGCTTATGCATATTTTTCATTGTATTCAAGCCATATGGTGCGTCGCTTTTAGTGAACGCTCTAGATTAACACAATATATTAAAGGATTCATGTCATTTTTTCGACAAGTTTTATGTTGGCTGTCGACTACCTAACACAACCTTCCATTTTTCTCATTTTGGACTTGGGACCTGCCAAAGGCAATGTTGAAGATAATCACAGCTATATATTTACCTTTTTTGAAGATGGTATAATTGCCTTTTGTTTTCAATCTTTTATTTAATTGCCTGTTGTTTTCAATCTTGATTTCTTGTTTAAAATATATTGTTCCTGAATGATTTTTTAGTCAGATTATGTGATTGTGAACATGAACTGGAATAAAGTCATGCAATTTATCCAAATATTCTACTCCACTAATTTTTTTTATGATGATGGTGATGATGTGAGGCTAATTGTTAAAGAACATATAAAATAGGATGTAAACATAACATATAGTTTTTCAAGCTAATTTTATTATTTGAATATTTGGTGGCACTTTGATTCATGTTTTTATAAGATTGATTAGTTATTCTTGGCAAACAGCATGGATGAAACCCGAGCATGCATATAGCTATTTTTGTAATAATTTTTTCTCAATAGATGAACTTCCATATTATGCAACTGGGGATGAGAGAGTTGTGGATATCCACGGAGAGACTCTGAAGGTACTAAAAACACTGGAAGCTGTTGTGGCGCATCTCCGGAAGTTTTTAGTCGATCATAGCGTCCTTCCTCTATTTGAAAAAAATGTAAGCATATATATCATTTATCTAGTTAGTATTTGGATGTGTTATGGCCATGGTTAACTGATGTTTGTTTTGTTGTTTCGCTATCAAACCTGTCCTTGTTCCCTTTAGGTCAAAAATCCTGCTGCTCATGATCGCGAACCTGAAGACTGGAGTAACAAGACACAGTCCTTGATTGGCAATGAGTATGAACTCCCTGTGAAGCGAAGTTCTCTATACCATGACCACGAATCTCAATTGGATTCTCAGTTTCAGCGCAGTAGTCTTTCATTATACGGGCAAGATCCCTCTCTCTCTGGGTTGAGATCATCGGGGTCAGGCATTGGTAGAACTGGTGGTCCTCTAGTTACTCAGGTATGTGTTACGTTTTATGATTTTTTTTGTTCATTTTATTTGGGTTGATCTGCTCTTATAATTTATATGGACATAATGATTAAAATGCAATTCTGTATGCACCTGAATGGTTTTGTTCATCTATTAATTCTTTAGATGACCTCTTCACGTTTACCATTAGGTTTCGTTATCTACGTTTTAAAATGTTTAAGTTATGTATTGGATTAATTGCATTATTTCCCTTGACATTGGATAACTGATGGTTAGATCTGCTACTTCTCTAAGCAAGTAAAAATGTCATGCATCAAGTTTGCATACCTTAATTTATCATGCATTCATACATACATCCATATTTGCTATATTTATAAATTTGTTTAAGAATTTTTATTTTTTAACATTATATATTTTAAATTATCTTGCAACATTACAAAAATATTTAATGCAAAAATTACATTATTAACTTCATTATATATATTGATTATGTTTGGAAGATTTATGAATGATCTTTTAGTTGGAAAATTTTATGTGTGCTTTTGTAAAATGGTGCAAAAATATAATTCTTTAAGTCTATTTTGGAATAAAATGACAATAATACATTTTCTAATAGTGAAAGGTTAAAATTATTTTTTAGTTAAAATAGAAAAATAGTTAAAAGTTTTATAAAAATAGTTATATATTGGATAATTTTACTTTTAAATGATTTAATGGGATTTCTTATCAAACGGGAATAAAATATATGTAGGAGGTTATGATAACGTGATATAAAACCAAATAGCCACTTGGATGAGTTTGGATTTTGTTGATTGGAAAATTAAGGGTTTAAGTTTTTTTTTTTTTTAAATATGAGTGGTGGCGATTTCTCAACCTAGATGTAGTTAACTCCATTCCTTCTATATATATCTTGGCATGGTGCTTTTCTTGAAAGAATAGTTTACTTATAGAGAGCCTACTAACAAACTGCATTTGTTTTAACTTTTTATTTTCTTTACATGATGCTTCCACTTCTGCTAAATTTCAGGTGACACAGACAATGCAAATACCATTATCATATGCAGAAGACATCATTGGTATTGGAGGGGGCAATATAGCATATATACGGCGTACAAGTGGGGCGGTTCTTACCGTTCAGGAGACGAGGGGAATACCTGATGAAATTACAGTGGAAATCAAAGGCAGCGCCTCGCAAGTTCAGACAGCCCAGCAGTTCATTCAGGTGACCCATATTTTTATTTTTCCTTCTCACATTCCAGTTTAAGAACTCTGTTCTTTATTGCTGAATGCCCAGACTATAAGTACTTAATCATGGCTTAAAACTTCGCTCAGGAGTTTATTGCTGGACATAAAGACCCTCTTCCAAGCAGCTATGGAAGCCTTGATACAGGCTTAAGATCATCTTATGCCCATCTTGGTAGATCAGACTATTCATCAGCATCATCGCTAGGTGGATATGGATCTTCGGGACTGGGAGGTTACGGGAGCTACAGGTTTTGAATTTTCTGGATGGCTAGCTCGTCACTTAACTAATTATATGCTAGTTTGCCCATTTGAATGATGCCCTATTGAAATGTCTCTGTAAAAAATTAAGAAAAAAATGATCTTTGACTGAAAAACCTGTTGAGAACTCCTAGTTTTTATTCATCCGAACTCGTCTAAATTTGAATCTTCTTATTATTTCTGGGTATATTATGTAAGATTTCAACTCACTGATGTGTTCTGGCCCTTGCTGGATGTTTTTGGCATGAACGGTCTTTTGATTAACTGATTGTCTTATGTTTTTTTAAATGTAATTTATAGGTTAGTATATGGCTTGAACTCATGATCTCAGAGAAACAATTTTCTCCTTCGACTATTGGACCGTAGTTTCTATCAGGTTCAGTGCTCGTGTTTTTTTTATATGATTGTACTTAAAATTGATGTGTTTTATGCCTATTCTTAAAACCATTGGTAAACTTTTTTAGACGTGAAATTCCACAGCTCATATGATGGAAATCTGTGAGCCATTTTGTCATATCTATAGCATCATCTTAAGCAATGATCCGTCTAAAACTTATTGGTTTGATTTAGTGATTTTACTTTAATTTGTAATTTTCATGATTGGAGCATACTTGTGATGTTCTTGTTGTGAATGAGAAAGTGTGTTGTTTTATATTTTCTTGCATTTAGCTAATTCATATAATTTAACATGATTTTCATTTGGCACAGTTTGATTTAAAAACAAATTATTAGCACTTCTCTCTTGCCTGTCCCAGTGTTTGGCATGCTTTGTACTTACTGTTTTGGGGGTTTATTAGCTGCAGTTTATACTCCTCTTTAAATTATATTTACATTGTTCTGATTTTATTTCAAACATATCAATTAACTTGATAAAAATTCTATAATGAAAGATTTTCTTTCAGTAATTTATGTGGCAGTTAAGATTTGTGTGGTTTCTGAACTGCAGGCGGTGGAAGTGTGATTCTGATATTTTTTTATTTTGATGAACTTTTATTTGATTTATTATTTGTATATCTAATTATTTGGTTTTTTTTAATGTTTTTCATTTTATTTAAATTTTATTAAATTATATTTATTTATTGGTTTTATGTCGTTTATTTTATATTTTTTGCTAATTCTTTTGATTCATTTATTCATTATATTATTATTAGATTATGTTTTTTTAGTGATTCGTGAACCGAGTGATTCGAGGTTTTAATTGAATGATCTTTATATTTTGCATCATTCTTAACTTGAATGTGTCCCCTCCTACCTATTCTTTTTAGGTAAGTTTGATCAAGAGGTCAATTGTCACAGCCAAAATCTGTACCTTTTAATATGGCTTTGGGCTCACATATCCACCTAATAATGGATGGTGGCAGAGCCTAGTCTTGATTTGGGGATAAATATTCATCATAAAAAAAGGGTATAAGACTATGGACATTTATGATATTAATGCAAATTTAAGATATTTTTAATCAGTAATATTCTGTACTTTTGTAATTCTAAAAATTAAGAAAATTTTATTAAAAAATGTTATTATTGACACAGTTTTCTCATATAATTGACTCATTGTGAATTTAACCGATTATCGATTTTATTAAATTACTAAATATTATTTGAATGATTGTTGATAATGAAAACTAGCCGGTGTAGCGCATTGTAGCCCTTTAATTTTATTTTATGAATTTAATAAGCAAAATAGGTAAGGAAGCAACCCGGGCAGAAGACGAATGGTATTAATGCATATGCATGTATAAAAAATAATTTAAAAGAATTGTGCTTGTAAAGTGAAGCATTTATTTATTTATTTGTTAGTTTAGAAAGCTTGAGAGGAATTCTTTTGAATAGGCGATAGAGTGCTATGTATCGCATCCCGTTGAATTAAAGCGAAGCTTTTAGGGTGGAGATGCCGGTTCGAGCGTATGTGAGGTATATGCGTGTAATTTATAAGTGAGGGACAAATATTAGTTATGAAATTTGAATTTTGTTTGAATTGGGTGGAAGAAAGTGAAGAAAAGGAAATTCAAATTATTTATATTTTAATCATGAATCACACCCAACTTCGTCATTGATTCAAGAAAATGATAAAATAGAATAAGAAAAAAAACGGTAAACTGACTAACGATATGAATATCATTAAAATAGAAAAATATTATTATATATCGAGTTTAGATATAGGCTTACTTTCAAAATTCAATAATATATCATAAAATATTATATTATTAAAATTTAAACAAAGGAGTTATGTCTAAATTTTACATCTAACATATATATATATATTAAAGATGAAGGCCCTTGCACGTTAGATTTATCCTTATTAATTGAATTTTCAAAGGAAGAAAAAAAAATTAAATTAACTCGCAGTTTTAAGCTTTTGGTTGGGCTGGGCTCCAATAGTCTGAGTTCTGGGGCCATTCCCCTTCGACTTTACCTTTTTTGCAAACGTTCTATGAATTTCAAGGGCTGCCAATAACATCCTTCGAATTTCATGGCAAGAAAGCTTCTTTCGAAGTAAAACTAAGGACAGCGTCGGCGATGAAAGCTTCTTTCGAAGTAAAATAAAGGAGAGCGTCCGCGACGGATGGAGGCGCTCAGAGCGAGTTATGGCTCGGACTCGGACTCTGACCTGAACTCGGAAAATTCGCCTCGTGCAAGCGAAAACACGAGCACTGCTCCGAGGCCGACCCCAAAACCTAAAGAGACAATCCGCCTGCCGCCGCCATCCTTAGACCTCCTCCAGCCCCAAAATTCATCAGGTAACTTCAGCATTTTTTTTCCATCATTTTGAGAAATATCATAACTACGACACCTCAGCCTGGTGGTTGAGAGCTTTGCTTTCTGTCAAGATATCTTGGGTTCAAGTTCTTACATTTTGTTTGTTTGTGTGAGCTTGCCATTAAATTCACTCAAATGTCTCTAAAAAAATTACGACAGCTTAATTAAATACCATGATCGCCTCAGAACAATAACAAATACTTTGGATTATGATTAATCTTCGGGCTTTCTGATTTGCATGAAGTGTATCAGTTCTTTTTTTTTTTTTTATTTCTGAGAATTTAAAGTTGACAATTTTTCTTTGTTTATTGAAGCTTTGTGGAACTATTTCATCCTTCATTGACAAAGCATATTTTGTGCGATTTGTGTGAATTAGTTCACTATATTCCGTGGGTTAATTTATTGAACGACATATACACTAGTGAAGAAAACAGAGAAGACTCATAAGATATAATTGGTAAAAAAGCTAGCTTTAATAGGATAATATAAATGCTATAAACTCTACATTTATGATTATTTTCTTTTCTGGCAAAGTTCGTTTATCCTGCCTCAGTTATAACTTTATGTTTATTTTTTTCCAAGAATGCGGAAGGGTTCACCAAGACTATCGTAATGCTGTACAGATTTTACAACATCCCAAGGAAATCGTGTTAGGAGCTTCCCACATATTCAAGGAAACTATGCACTACATATTTACATCCCAGGTTTTGTATTTCATTCCATTTTTTTGATGTATGTGAAGCCTTCTTAGGTCAATATGTTATCCATTGCATTCTTGTCTGAAACCTTGCTCTTATATATGTTTGTTGCATGCTTATGAAATTTTTCAATGATGTTCAATTGCTTTTTGCTGGCAAATGTTTCTTATTGTTTTGCTCTTGTCTGAACTGAAAAGTTTGAAAATAGCTGTTTGTTTTAAAAGATTGATATGCTCAAGTTTACTCTTGTGAATGAACCAAATATATATCACAATATGGAAATATATGAATGGTTTTGTGGTGATTAAACGACAATGTATATCAGTCAATTAATAGGCAAGATGAGCACATAATTCTCTGATTGGATCAATGAAGGTTATAATGGATCAATCAACCTAGCCAAGATCGTTAAGTTGGCCAATCAAGGATCATGTACGCTAAGTAGAGTTATCATAGATCTTAGAGCATTTAAATGACTTTATTTGTAGACTAATCAAATTAGTCTCTCTTTTCCCATGAAAAGAACGAGGATTTTTATGGACAACAAAAATCATGTGCGAAATTACAACATCATTAGAAATGTCAACAATTTCATTCACAACACCATTATCCTTTTCATTTAAAGCAGAATTTCTTTTATCACTTTTTAAATCTCCAATTTTGCCAGCAACCTTAGGATCTTTAACCAATTTCTTTCAAAGATGTTGATGAGTAACAAAACATTTTGATACATCATGGCCATGAGTTTTGCAATTATTGGAGAAAGAAGGGAAGTTTTCAAACTTGACCTACTAGAAATATCCATATTTCTTTGATCCAATCCACACTTCCTTAGGAAATTTCTTACATCAAACAAGGATATGGCCTGGATTTGGCTAAATTGCTTGATTGATTTGCAAGGGTCTACCTAAAATAGAACCTACAACATGCAAGAATTGATAATTAAAGTGAACATGAAGAATAGGTAAAGATAACAAAGGCGCTATAGAGATTCCTCAAAACAACAAAATTTCTAATTAAGAATACATTTGATAATTTTTAACATAATAAGATTGGTGACCAAAGATATGACTATAATCAAGGTCATTAGACAATTTAATTAGCACATGTCTACCATCCAATAAAATAATCAAAAAAACATCAAAAAGATTCAAGTCATGAAAGAAAAACTGAATTTCCTCCATACTAGGATGCTGAAAAGAAAATTTTCCAATCAAAGTATACGCATAAGGCTCAGTTAGTTTTCCAATATTCAAGTCAGAGCACATAATAGCTAGAACACCTTTGAAGGTAGTATGAACTAGGTTTAAAGAAAGATCAGAAGAAGTTGAAGAATCCTTACCAGATAAGGCATATTTGAAGGATTTAGAGCCAAAAGGTTTAGCTATACCCAAAGAATCAAATCTAAACCAGTAGTTGGTGCATTTAGTTTTCCCATTTGCGAACGATGCAATGGAAAATGGTGCCACTGAACAAAAGGATCACAAAGGTCAAGATCGGTTAGAAGAAATTTTTGGAAAACAAGCTAAAAAAGCCAGAAAAGGAAAGAGATTCAAGAATCACTGGAGCTCACGATGGAAGGCAGTGAAAAGTTTTTTTTGTTTTATTTTTTAGTTTATTATAGTTTGTGGGTATAGGTTTTTTAGTTATTGGTTTAGTTTAGTTTATTATTTTGTTGTGGATTTAGGTTTTTTTTTATTAATTTTGTTTTTAGGGTTTAGGTTTTTAGTTATTTAATATTTATTAATTTTTTATTTTGAATTATTATTAGGTTTTATTATTATTATTATTGGATTTAGGTTTAGAGTTTTTTTAGTTTATTTTTTAGGTTTAGGTTTATGCTTATTTTTTAGTCTAGTTTTATTTTTATTTTATTTTTTAAGTTTTGGTTTTAATTTTTTTTATTAGGTTTATGGTTTAGGTTTTATTTAGGTTTAGGTTTAGGTTTTTAATTTATTTTATTTAGTTTAGGGTTTAGGTTTAGTTTATTTTAGGCTTAAGTTTAGGTTATATTTATTTTAGTTTAGTTCATTTTAGTTCAGGTTTAGGTTTATTTTATTTTGTTTATTTCAGGTTTAAGTTTTTTTTTTAGTTTAGGGTTTAGATTTTATTTTTATTTATTTTTAGGTTCATTTTTTAGGTTTAGGTTTTTATTTAATTTTTATTTTATTTTATTTCAAGTTTATTTTACTTTATAAAACATGTATTCACTATTAAGCCAAGATTGTCAAGATGATTTAAATATTGCTAATTTCAAAATCTCAATCTTTGCACTTTATAAGCTTTTGGGGGCATAAAAGTCCCCATTTGTAGCCTTTTCTCGTGAAATGGATGTACAACATTGTGTGGTTGACATGACGGTTTAAATGAGGTATTTTTTTTATCATTTTTTTGTGATTGACATACTTTAGATACAAAAATCATCTTTTGAGGCCTTGTATAGTGAAATTGGCATACACCATTAAATCCAAATCATTGAGATGGTTTAAATAAGTCTAATTCTAAATATTTTGATTTTCATGCCTATGAACATTATGTGAAAATTTTTCCCTTTAGGGTCACATTTAATGAAATGAGTATCCATTAGTGAGCTTGAATTGCTTAGGTGATTTAAATGATTTTTTTTAATAATTTTTTTGGAGAAGATGCCAACAAATGGTGGCAACAAGCATGCTAGTTACAAGAAGAATGTAATTGGTGACAACAGTATTGTAGTTTACTAAAAATGATGATGGCAACTTTCTATATTTTACTAGTAGATGATGATGATGATGTTGGGGATGATTGGAGTACATGTTGATGTTGATGATTATTATGTAGAATTGAATGAGTGAGTATGAGAGATATTAGAGATTCTAGAGAGATTTGTGTGTGTTTATGATATAAATAGAGTGGTAAGGCCATTTCAAAGTTGAAGCAAACTAAGGGAGTCATAAAAACATTTTATTGTGCTCTTGTTTAAACTTTGAGAGATATTCAAAAGAGATAGATAGGTTGCATAAGTTATGGGTAATTGTGGGAATTGAAAAAGCTTTTTGGTTTGAGAATAATACCATAAGTGATGTTTTAGTGACCAATTATGCAATGAATATAGCATTGCCTAGAGATTTCTTCACATTGAGGACTTTATCATCTTTGAGTATATTTAAAGTAGCTTTCTCACATCTTTGCTTTTTAGATCGTTGCCATAGTTCCATTTGGCTATTGCTTTCTTGTTACTTAAAAATTTTTGTAGGGAAGTTATTTCACACAATCAAATCTATTGGGGTGTGGTAACTATAAATCTATAAGAAAATTACTAACTTTTTTAAAAAAATAGTTATAATAACAAAAATTTTTTTAAAATTTATTTATTTTACATTGTAACTTTGTAACCACCTTTACAAAAAGCTGCAATTGTCTAAGATGAACTCTTAGTTTATGGCTTTCCATGGGTGAAAGCTCCTTTTGTTAATTTTCCCTTTTGGTCATGATAGAGAACAATCAATAAAGGATAGTTATGAAGCCTTACATTAAGTTATTGATACAACAACTTTTCACATTAGTTCAACCTTCTTCGTTCATATTTTGTGAATGTTTGTTGCTCCCATGCTCATATGTGTGGGATGATATGTGTGTGATATTGTTGGGGTATAATGATTGATCATATCAAGTTCTAATATTTCCAATGGATTGAGTTTATTGACATGCCCTGATTTAAACAATCAAAAGATTATACTTTTTTCAGAATTTGACTTAAGGATTCTTCTTAGCAATCATGAATTATTATATTTAAAAGGACCTCTAAGACTAGGAAGGTAAAAACAAAACTTTCTAAGGAGGTAATTTCATGAAAAATCTTATTACTAAAAGTTTTGTGATGTAACACATCAAAAAGAAATGACTTGTTACAAGGTCACAAACCAAAGCTTGAACTTTAAGGACTCTTATTAGACTTTATGTGTCGTGTTATTTATGTCTCATGTATTGTATTATATAGTATTATGTAGTATTATGTTATAGTGGATGTATTTGATCATGTGTAAGAGTTGTGATTGAAGTCGTGTGAGTTCATGTGTTAAATTGCATATGTATAAGTCTGGCTCCTAGGCTCTTTTTGTGCATTTGGTATTGCATTCCGAGGTATTGAGTGCATGGGGATAGAGAAGCTAGCACCTCAACACTGAATTGTAGTGCTGCTAGACTGCAGCTCCTTGGCGCTACAAAACGACATGTTATGATTTTTTTTTTTTCAGTTTTTGGTAGTTTCCCCAAAGGGACACTTCACTTGGAGTATTATATTTATATAAACACTTATTTTGATCTAATGGAGAATTATACTTGTTTGTGTATAAAAATTTGGGTGAAAACTCTTTGGTTGAAGCTTTGTGGCCGAATCGTTTTAGGGATTCGGTGATCTCTCGTTATCGTTCTACTTGGGTGAATAGAGTTCTTTGTATTCCCATCTACTTTGACGAGTGGAAGCCTTTGGAGCATTTTTTCTTCTTCCATTCGTTGCGATGTTCTCTCTTCATTACGCATCTCAATCATTTTGTTTCTATGTAGATGCAGCAAATGACTACTCATATATATTGTTATTGGAGAGCATATTGGGTTTTGAATTTGATCAAGGAGGAATGAATTGCTAAAATTCATTCCTGTAAGATTTGTGTAATGGAATTGGCTGGTTCTCTTAGATATTTGGCCAACCGTAATGGGCTGGATTTTGATTTTCTATTTATTATTTTTATTATTTCTTGTCTTTAAGGAAAGTTTGAATTAGTCTCATCTTTTCTAGAAATTAGTTTTCTTTATTTAAGGAATTAGTTTCTTTTATTCTAGAAGCTAGTTATCTTATTTTAAGAAAGAAAGAGAGTAACTATTTGTAAGGTAGGTTTCTTAGAATTCAGATTTTGCATCTAGTCATATCCATTAATGAATTAATAGATATCATATTTTTCTTGCATGCGTGAATTCACTCCTCTCTTCTCTCCTTACCATGTCTCACACTCCTTTATCTATTTTCTCTTCATATCAACATAATGTAAACAAATATCATTTCTACCGCTTACAAGGTTCTTAAAATTTGCTTCGTGCCAATAACAAAAAGTCTTTTTTCCATTTTATTTTCTAGGTTTTTAAGATCTCTTCCATAATAGAGTGAACCTAGGAGTTTGGGATCATATTTTGGTATCATTGCATGGAAAACAATCTGATCTATGAAGAAGAAATGTAAAAAAATGCTTTTGCATTCAAAATTGGATCCCTTATTGCAAGTGCTCATAACCAAAGTGAATGAATAGGTGGCCCAGCCCCTCTCTCACTTAGAAGCCATCCATGAGTCATCCAGATAATGGAAGAGGAGTCATTGGAGGATGATAATGACGAGAAGAATGACCTGGGTGAACATGGTCGCCCTTATCTTTCGTGATCTTCATTCAAAAGATTATATGAAATTAGAGTGTTGGCATAGCAGTTGATGCCAAGAAGTTCATTTATTGGACCAATATGGAGACTTATTTCTCTATGTACAATCATTTTAATGAGCGAAAAGTGATTTTCTTCTGTTGATGCTCACATTACCATATTTTGATCTTGTAGAATGTTGAGGCCAATAATCATAATTTGATGAATTGATCTGGTTAACTTAGCACCCATTAAAGGTTAGAAGCCTCAATTTTATCTTATTGGCCATTAGTGAGATAAATGGATTCCACAGTAGTGACTGTGAAAAGACTTTGAATGATCGGTGCAAGATCACATAATGGAGTTCAAGAAGCAAGCAGTTTCCATAAATATATTGCTTGGCGATAACTTCAATTGACAATGGAATTTCCGAAATGGGATTTGAAACTAGGCTATCATCAAATTTATATCTGGTTGGACTCTTGGAAGACATATTTTAAGCTTAGACGAGGCTTGTTCGAATGACGGGTAATACCATTTGGATTATGCAATTTGTCAATGGCATTCACATGATTAATGAATGAAGTTTTATGGTCCTACTTGAATTTGTTTGTTATCACTATTATTAATGTTATTTTTTGTTTAGCAATGGTTGGGATGAGCATCTGCAATACTGGACGGTCCTGAACTTTTGACGAGACTCAATTTTAGTTGAATCCAAAAATAATGGCTTCATGAGCAATAGGGAATTTCAAATTGATCCCAATATTTTGTTAGCCATCCAAAATTAGCTGAGGTTGTGCTTAATTTTCGAAGGTACAAAGCTTCATTGGGCTTGCTAGTTAATGAGAAAGTTTGTTCTCCATTTCTTACTTTTAGCCACCCCTTTACATGATCTCACTAGTGTTGTCCATTCCTTTTAATGTGGTGAAAATGAAGAAAATTCTTTTTAGTTATTGAAAGAGGAAGATCATCAACACACCAATACTTTCCTTTATCTTTCTTTAATTCCCATTTAAATTGGAGTCATGCTTTTGTGTATTTATTGGTGAGATCCTCATTAAAGATGTCCAACCGGTGGATTATCATTCACATCTACTACATATAGTACACATGAACTTTATAGGTTAATTATAAGCACATAATAAAATGGCTAATATATTGTTTTAGTTGATTATAAGCACCACCACAATCTTATTTGTGATGATTCAAATTTATTAATGCAGCATGGGAGCCTAACCAGACTATCAAGAGGCTTGTAAGGAGTATGGAAGGGCTAGATGGTAGTATGAGGGCGACAACCAACCATTGTCATGCTTGAGAAGTCTTTAGAAGTTCTCAACTAAGTTAGAAACCTACATAGGACCAGGATAGTCTTCATTGGAGTTGGGGTGGCAAAGTAAAGTTCATGATAAGGTGTGACAATAGCTCTAAAGTTGTCAGGAAGGACTTTTGTACCTTATGGATGTGTTCAAAATACACCCACCTCTCAATGAAGAGAGCTTTGGAATGACGTCAAATTTTCGTAAGTAGATGTAATTGTAGATAAGACATTACCTGTGAGATTTCGCCTCATTTTGTGGACTTTAGATCCGTCTGGCTTCCATAGCACAAACACCAGTTAATTACCTCTCCCAATGCAGAGAGAACTTTGACTAGATTCTTGAATCACGATAAGAATAGTAGTGTGAGTTTAAAATTTAAGATTATGAAATTCATCATATTAACTTAAAGCATGATCGGGAAATGATGACGCCTCATCAAGATCCCATGGTTCCGCTATCCTCCGTCCATCCATACTACTTAGAGGAGGTAATACCCAATCGATCGAAGGATCTTTGTCAACAACCATGGGTTTGCCCAAGAAAACCTCAGACGGATGATATTTGTCAAGGAGACAAGTTTTAAAGATACCTTAAATTGAGGGCTTTTGTCAAGTATACATTATATAACTCAAAGGACGTAACTATCGGGAACATACCGTACGCGATCGCGATATAATGATGTCATTCGGCAGCCCATCATGAGACTCGCCATAATCAGATCATGTAACCCAATGGCCCATCGAATGAGAGGACATACACGCCCTATCGTAAATTGATTGAGAGTGAACATAAGAATACTGATTTGACACTGCCGTTGTGAGTTTTCTTAATTTATCACTTTTAACAAACAATTGCGAAAGGCGGATTGAATTTTAACTTTAAGTTTTTTAGAGATTGAATTTCATTTAAACATTTATATATGATTTCTTTTGCACTTTTTATATATTTATGAAATTTGAATTTATCTTGATTTGACTTTGAATTTTGAATATAATTTGATAGATCCTCCTGAATCTCTATTTAACATACCATCATCGGATGATTTATTGTTTTGATCCTGCCAACTCTATTAATTTAATAATAAGATCGATCCATCATTATAATGTAATTAACATCTCAGATGTCTTATTGAGTTATAATTCTTATAATAATATTATTAAATTTTTAGGTTTTGTTAACCCGCATCCTACCCAACCGAATCAACCCAAGAACATCCTTAAACACTAAGTTTAAGATTCAACAGTAGTGTCACGTGTGCTTAATTTAAAATTGATTTAACTTTAGGGGATTTGAATAGTATTGCTTATTTTGATTGAGTCTTCATTGCAAGTATGATTTTTTGATTTAAATTTTGACACACATGGCTACAACGGGTGTCTGCCCACCAGCCAAGAAAGCGTGTGTTCGCTCGCCATCCCATCATGCCAAGAAAGATGTACGAGTCTCAAGCTCCTCGCTGTAATATGATTTTCCCACCACCTAAGAAAGGCGTAGATCTTATATACTTGCAATGTCAAGCTAAAAATCAATTTTATAATTGTGGTTGCATTTATACTAAGTTGTTTAGGTCTTCTGTTGATGTAAAAGTTTGACAACAACTCGACGTTATCCCCGCAGGAGTTACCTTAGTATGTCCTTCCCACCAGGCCAAGAAAGATATGTATGGGTGGTATAAATACTACGGCCGAATGCGCTTTCCCACCATGCTAAGAAAGACATGTATGAGATCTCAAGGTACCTGCGTGAAATAGATTTCCACGCCAAGAAAGACGCAGACGTATTTATACACCGCAATATCGCTTAAACAATAATTTTATAATCATGAATTTATGTTAAGTCGTTTATGTTCCCGCAATGAAATTGATAAAGATTTCAGAAGATCTCTGGCCGTCCTCGATAGGAGGGTTTCTCATGTTTGGCGCCCACCACTGCAAGAAAGTGCATAGTGGTATAAACCACTTGAATATCTTCACACCATGCCAAGAAAGTCATATGAGGAGGTACTGCGTGAAACACATATTTCTCGCCAGCGCAGACGACTTCAGATATCGAAAAAGCACAACTTTCCTCGCCAAGAAAGATGCATGAAGTACTTATATTTCAACACGATTTTGGCGGCAGAAGCGCAGGCTGGGTGGTGCCAGTCATGCGCCACGCGATGCTATGAACGGATGCTGGCAGGAGAGGTCACTAACGAGTCGCCACTGGGAACGATGGATCTGCGCCGCGCTCTACCGCTCACGCAGCGGACGAGCAGACGCCGCGTGGTTCGCTCGTGATGCACAAGTCGGGCGGTATGAGGCGAGGGGATGCCGAGTCGCCGAAAGGGAGACGAGAGGAGCTCGAGCGGATTATGGAGAATAGTTATGATTATGATTGAGGGGTATTTATAAGATTTTCTTATTTAATTAAATCTTAATTGAGATTTTTGTGCCGACATTATTACATGGGAAATATATATGTCAATTTGAGGTTATTCTGATGTTCCGGACTCAACGACGCAATCCATTTCGCTGACGGAGGCGTGCGTCAAGCCGAAGAATTTCAGTTCAAATTTTCATGCGATCGCCGATATTCGCGCAAACTCGTCCGAATTGAGCGTGGATAATCTCATTTGATAGGTTTCGACGTTTCGACTTTAACGACACTCACAACGAGGCCGTTTGGCATTGCCCGGCCGTCTCGACCGATACGCGTCGATCGGCACCTCCTGATCGACACCGCTTGACAGATGTATGCTAATTAATTTTGACGCAACGCGGCGACAGCCTGCGTCGACGGAGGTCGTTTCAACTGATTTTCGGCGTCGTCGAGTATATTTCAGCTCCGATTTGCGCTCTGAAGCTTGTCAAATTCATCCTGTGAGCTCGACTTGACTTATGACGCATGAAGGTCAACAATGGAATAATCATGTATAACATTAAATGTTGATCAACTAACCTGATAGATGACATATTTTGAGAGTGGCGTGACTTTTCAAAGTGGATAAAGCTCCTTACTAAAATATGATATGATGCTTCTACTGATGAGCTTAGAATTGTAATGATTTATGAAAGGATGCTTACTTTATTGAGCATTGAACCTTCCAATTGGAAAGTGGGCTTATATAATACTTTGTTAGGGTTTATCTAACCACGATTGTCAATCTTTATGGATTTATTTGTCGGATTACTAGAGACGTGATTAAGCTTCAACCATTTGTTCATCATCTTTGATCGATAAGATCATACTTGTGTTGACCTCCATGCATGCGTCATTAGTCAAGTCGAGCTGATATGGTGAATTCAACGAGCTTCAACGCACAAATCAGAGTTGAAACGCACTCGCCTCAAAATCGAAATGATCCGACCGAATGAACGGACTCGCGATCGCTTCGAACTTGAAATTGATCGAATAAACATCTTGCATAATTCAACCATCGACGAGGAGGGTCGCGCGCTACGGACACACATATCGAGGTCGGAAGCCGCGACGCCGCCTAAATGATTCGTAAATGATCCCGCAAAAAACGCCAAACGCATCAAAAGATCACTTTCGCTACCAATCGATTACGCGAATATCGAGCAATCGATACAACAACACTCAAATGAGTTGAAATTCACAAAAATCAATCAACGACTCCACCGACGAACTGACCGCCATCGCTCGTAACGCCAAATCGAAGTATCAGATCTTGCATAATTCGACGGACCGATCTGGAGGTCGTCGACGCTACCGACACGCATATCGTCGCGGTCGCGACGCTGCGTTCAAATGACCTCCATTCGAAATTGATCGCCTGCGAAGCCGAAACGTCAAAACCTATCAACGACCGCTCGTTCAATCGACGACGCGCTGAATATCGAGCGAGCAGAAGCAATGACGTGCAAATTTATACCAATTGACCCGATTTGACGCCGACTTGAACCAAACGGTCTCCGATCGTGAAACGGACGGCCGCGTCCAATATCAAAGTAACTGAAATATATATTTGCGATGATGTTAAAAATCTAAATTAGGACAAATAAAATAATAAAAAAATACAAATCCTATAAACACCTCTTCTAAAACCCTAAACCCAAATTTTTCCTATTCTCCCTCCCACCCGACAGCCTTCTCTGCAAGGTCTCCTCTCACTGCCTCCGCTCACTGCAATATTGCCCAACTGAGTTTTCAACGCCCAGTTGCATTGTAAAGAAACAATGCGAGGCAATCAGTAGAATCACTATTCACGCCGCACCGTATGGTACCATCAACACAAGACAACACAGTGAACCAAACGACTTAGATGCTAAATGATCAAGGCTTGTTCTAACATCGAGTAACCTAAAATTGATATATATTGTATGTGACGCATGTCGAAAAATCTAAATTAGGGCAAATAAAATAATAAAAAAATACAAATCACATAAATACCTCTCCTAAAATCCTAAACCCAAAATTTTCTAATTCTCCCTCCCTCTCCCACGACCGACAGCTCTCCCGCAAGGTCTCCTCTCATGGTCTCTCCCTCTTTCCCTCTCTCTCTCTCTCTCTCTCTCTCTCTCTCTCTCTCGTTCACTGCTCACTGGTTTTCCATAAAGAAATCACGGCAATGCAAAGAATCATCATCAGACTCATGCAGCGCTGAGCCAAGGTTCTGAGCACGAAACCCCACACGCTTACACTGCTCACCAGAGTCTGCTTTGACCATTCAGATAATGCCTTTCTGCATGGAAAACTGTTTGTTTGTTGACTATAGTATTCATACACGTCTTTCTTGGCGTAAACCAGGTTGCCAGATTAGATAGACCAGACACGCTTTCGACAAATTGTTTCAAAAGGTACCTGAGATCCATACATGTTTTCTGGTGGGAAGACGATTCAGCCGTATTTATATCACCCATACGTTTTCTGGCTGCGCAAAGATACCCGGCATATGGAACGACATTGGGATGATGCCAAAATGCCGTCAAACTTCATACTAACAGGGAGATCTGCATAGCTTGATATTAAACTATGCTATGATATAAAAGTGTTATTTAAACTAACTGGTGTATAAGTAGACGCTTTCTTGGTGGTAAAAAATCTTCGAGTATCTTAAATTTCATATACGCCTTTTGGGGTGGAAGGCTACATTCAGCCATGGTTTATACTACCCATATACATCTTTCTGGACAGCCGATATCAGACACCTCATATACGACGACGCTATCAAACGCCAAATTTTACACATGATTAATAAACTACTTAATAAAAATTCAACAATAAAGTTAAAATTGATATGTTAAATTGACATTGCAAATTATACCGTACACACTTTTCTGCGAAATATGTTTCACATATTGAGACCCATACATGTCTTTCTGATGGGATGACGATTCTAGTAGTATTTACCCATACACGCCTTTCGGTATGTGAACAACATACCAGTTGTAGGACGACAGTTGAAATGCAAAATTTTATATTTAAAATTTATACTTGTAATGAAATTCAATTAAAATAGTAATATTATACAAATCCCTTAAGTTTAAATTAATATTGAATTAAATACACCGCATGCCTCGGCAACTACACCGAATGCTTAAATTCAAGTTGAGATGAGCATGGTCGCTGGTTTGCGACCGGTCCCAAGTTAACAAACTTAAAAAAGAAAATCAAACGATGTTATTATAATATCTTCTTAATAAAACATCCGGTAGAATTCTTTCATATGACAAAGATATCCGATCTTCTATTATTAAATTAATAGAGTGACAAGATAACAATAAACAATAAAACCACCCTAATGATAGTTAAATGAAAATTTTAACCTGGGAGATACTTCAATCAAAATATGATTATAATTTCAAAGCAAATTAATTTAGATTGAATCTTAATCTAAATGCAGAATTTGAAATATCATTAAGCTATAAATGTCTAAGTGAAATTCAATAATAAAAATTTAAAGCTAAAAATTTAATTTATCTTCCGCAATTGTTTACTCTCAAAGAAAATTCTAGCTCACAAAGGAGCCAAAGTCAAATCAAGTACACAATTATTTTACTCTTAAAACAATCTCATGCCAATGACGCGACTGTCCCGATCTGAACCAAGAGGCTCCACACGATGAGCAAGACCGAGTCCTCTCGTGGTGTCGCCAAATGACATTATATCACGGCCATGACTAGCTGTATGTTCCCCAATGGCTCCTTTGAGTTGTGAACCATGGATATACTTGATTGCAAAAAAGCCCTATCCTAAGGACTTAAGCTTGTCTCCTGACAAAACACCACCCTCTACAAGGATTTCCGACGACGAACTTACGTGTGTTGGATAAGGATCCTTCGATCGGCCGGGCTTCCTCCTCCGACTAAGAAACTGGGACCACGACTGGATGACAACCATGAGATCTAGCGCCATCATCGCTCCCCAACCATCTACTTTAAGTTAAATAAATGAATTTCATAAATTCTAAATTTCAAACTCCACACCGCTACTAACGACAAATTTTAATTGAAAGTTCTCTCAAAGATTGAGGTAATTAACTATAGGTTTACTATAGAAACCCGGAACCGATCTAAAGTCCTCACAAAATGAGAAAAATCTCTGGGTAGTCCTTCTAGAATTACACCGACACTTTAAATCACTCTCATCGAGAGGTCGTGAATTTTCTGAGTAAATTTTGCGACTCGGGGACAGTTTCTCTTCCATCTCTAATCAAAGCTACGATAAGAGTATAGTAAAATGAAAATTAAAGTTATTTATAAAGTTAAATTGATTGAAACTCAAAATTATTTTTATAATGAACATAATTCTAAGTTTTGAAAATCTTTTTATTCATAACTTGTTTTTTCATATTTTGTCATGTTTGTTTTATTATATCTCTATCATGAAAGTGTGGGATGATATATCAATTCCATTACTAATCCATCTTTCATTTCAGATGGATCTTAACACACCTTAAATCAGGTAAATGCAGAGCCAACATCCGTCAACGCCGCTATCAACACCGGGATGCCGGAGCTACTATACAATTTGGTAGTAGATTTCTCGATCGCTACTCAAACTATTACAGGCTCATGAGACAATCATGCACAACTGTATATCACCGCGGCAAAGCCAATGTTGAGGTCCCTCAAAGAGAGCCTCAGATTTGAAAGGTTGGGAGACACCAAGCTCCAAACCATGAAGAGGATGATGACCGGAAAACAATTTCAAGTGCATCCAACACTACTTCACCGACCTTGCCCTCAAGGGCCAACATGATGTCAAGCTTCCTCATATGGAGGAAAGCTAACTAAGACAAAGAAGAGAATGCCGAAGTTGCGAGCCCAATGCCTCACTTGGCCCTCTATTACACAACCGGAACAAGCGAGTGTTCCCACACAAATTTGAGAATCTCAAGTGGTGAAAGGACATTTCTTCTTGGTAATGATTAAGCATTTTGGGAGCAACTGATGTAGCTCCAACCAGCAATGGAGGCATCCAGAGACTCATCCTGCAGTGCCTGCGTGCTGAAAGTTATAAAAGAACAAGGTCTTATGAAGAAAAGATATCAAAGACCAATTATCAGAGGAGCCAATAATGCTCCACTGCAAAAGCTACCATCAAAGGTAGTAAGAACGCAGAGCACTAAATAAACCACCGGTGAACATCCGGTGTGACACACACGCTGAGTCATAGAAAAGTCCCGAGGAAAATAAGTCTCGAAGAAGAAAGAAGGCTGCCAGAAAGGCAAAAGAGCGTGACATCCGGTTTGCATATCCCGGAGATCCGGAGCGGGCTCAGCAGGGAATGGGTTCTATAAAGAATGTTATAATTAATGAGGCTCGGTGGTCGACATCACAGAGAATCCTCTCAGGAATCCCATCACCAACTAAATGATCTTCCGCGATTTTGATGGTAGCCCTCCGATTGAGGAGACATTGTCCCACACTCGGCGTGAAATGATGGAGACTTAGTCGAGATAAGGCAAAGACAAGAAGAAGAAGAGAAGAAGAAGAAGACATCATGGGGGTAGAGGTGGTGTATATAATACATCATATTGGAGAATTGTCTGGTGTACGACAGTATCGGTCCAAACATCATGGAGCCGCACCTCCTATCCATATCGAAGAACCGGCACCAGGTCAAACAGAAGCATAACCTTTTAGTTCCTTCTCAAGTGATGAGTAAGAAGAGGAACTAGAAGAAGAAGATAACACGCTATTCGCCGACATTGCTACACTTGCTCAAGTGCAAGCCAAATGCGACGGCAGATGAAAGCGAAGGATAAGGAGATCTCTCAACTGAATTCGAAGATGAATCAAATGATGACGCAGATGAATCTCATGATGCAAATGATGTAGAGAATCTTTGCGCAAAGGTCGACACCGTTCCTCACGTCGATCATCAAACAATCAACACTTTGGCTGACAATCCCGGTTGAGCGTGCAAACCTCGGGAGCAAAAGTGCACATAATGGTAAAGCGAAGTCGTCAATTCTCCAGGCAAATGCTAAACATAAACATCATTGGCGTACAACTTGAAATTATAAGCGAAAAGATTAAAGTTGTCATAGCTACAGAATAGGTGGAAAAATTGAGGTGAAAGAGGTCCTATCCCGCGAATATAACCGTGCCGATTCTAAAGGTTACTCGGTGCTGAAATTCCATTCATTTGATGCGGTAACCCAGGACATTTTAACACAATTTAAAGCAACTTATAGTATCGAGGGTAGTGATCGTTGTTATTCCATAGTTCGTTTTGCTTATTGCTTTCAGTAGTCAGAGTTCTGAATACCAGTTAAGACATTTGCCGAATGGAGGCATCTTATCAAAGATTTGCTAGTGTTAGAAGACTACAATCGACCTCGTCTTGGAGAAGAGAAAGAAGGGTGGTCGTTAAATACATAACTTCGGCCCGGTAACATGAAGTCACCAACAACTGGAAGAGGAGCATGCAATTCAACTGCTAATGGACAACATTGATGATAAAATGATGCTCTATTTGTGCATGACTTCTATCACCACCTTTCAAGAATTACTGGATCCGGTGACAAAATTTGAAAAGTTGAATCTCTCTAAAACTGAAAACCATTCAGATATAACAAAGAAAGGGAAGTTCTCAGAGTCAAGGGGGACTGAATCTTACACTGCTTCATATGATTCAAATAGAGGAAGGAGGGCAACTTACAATGTATATGAGGGGAAACAATCTATCTATTTTGAAGAGAACGTTAAACAACCTTTCAATTCTCAACCGAGGTTAGTTCTTGTAGGCAATGACAAACCTAGAACTTTCTCGGGTGGTGGTGACTGCCCAAAGCAATCATTAGGAGATGATGATCGAATGTGTCTATCTCTTAAGGAGAAGATGAACAAGGAATATTCATTCAAATGGAAAAGTGTGGCCAAACTATTTCGGCAAACACTGTGAGGGGTTTGCGATGTAAAGGATCTGAAAGTGGGGCAGGCGTGACAAATTACTGTCCATATCATCGAGTAGTTAGCCACTCTATAGAAGATTGCTATGTATTCATGGACTGGTTAAAAGAAAATCTGAGAGGTGAATTCATCCAATAGTATTCTTATTCACCCAAAGATAGAATCTGCAAGTTGGTCTCTTTTAGGTGCCTTGCATAAAGATAAAGCAAAAGAAAAGATACTGAAGATGACAAATGGGAGACAACAACAACAACAACAACAACAGCCTTAATCCCACTGGTACATGAATCCGTCTCCATTCGTCCTATTATGTGTCAAATTCTCATTTAAATCAAGTGTTTGAGATCATTTTTTATACATCTTAACCAAGTCTTTTAGGGTCCTACTACTACCTTTCTTAACATAGTAAATCTAATGCATCTACTCTGTCCGGGTCATCGGACGGTAAACCATGTAAGACGACTCTCCTAATCTTATCTACCGGCTACTCCAACTTTTTCTAATATACTCATTTTGCATCTATCTAAGAGTAAAGTCACTCATCCACCTAAGCATCTCATCTAACACTTAACTTAACAGTCTTATGCCAACATTGGCCAACATTTTTACATAGTCATTGCAAGTCTTACCATCTTATAAAATTTTCCTTAAGTTTAAGTGGAACTTTTCTATCACATAATAGGCCGATGCATTCCTCCACGCAACCATCCAACTTGAATTCTACTAATAACATCTTCGTTCACCATCATTTTGAACAATGAGCATAAATATAAACGCTTACTCTTATTAATGACTTGTTCACCTAATGTCACAACACTAGAACTTACTACTAAAATTACACTCCATATATTCGCTTAGATCTACTTAAACGAAAACTTTTGACTCAGTTGACCTCCATAATTCAAGTTTACTTGGACTCCCTCTCTTGTCTTATTAACAAGAATGTCATCGGCAAAAAGCATACACCAAGGTACATCTTCTTGTAAATGCCTAGTAAGAACATCCATAACTAAAGTAAAAGGATAAGGGCTTAAAGCTGATCCTTGATGTAATCCAACTAAAATAGGAAAATATTTTGTCAACCCTCCTTGTGTTTGGACACAAATAACAGCTCTAGTATACATATCCTTAATGGCTTAAATATAACTAATATTAACTCCTTTCTGTTATAGAACTCTCCAAAGAACATCTCTTGAAACTTTATCATAAACTTTCTCTAAATCAATAAATATCATATGTAGATCCTCCTTACTTTCTCTATGCTTCTCCATTAAACCCCTTAACAAATATATAGCATCATAGTGGATCTACGGCATGAAACCAAAGATTGTGAGAAACTTCATATCGTCTTTCAATTACTCTCTCCCATTATTTTAATGTATGACACATTAACTTAATTCTCTAATTTGCACACTCTTGTGCATCACCTTTATTCTTAAATATAGAACCAACAAACTCTTTCTCCACTCTCGACATCTTTTTAGTCTTTAAAATAACATTAAAAGATTTGAGCCAAGAAATTCCTTGATCTCCTAAACATTTCCACACACTATTGGAATATTATCCGGTCTATTGTTTTTACATTTCATTTTATTTAAAGCTTCACTAACTTTATACTAATCTGACGATAAAAATAAAATTCTATTTTTGTTTAGGGTATTAAGGTTCTAAAATCAATCGTACTTTCGGATCCTTCATTGAAAAGTTTATCATACCTCATCCACCTATTTTCAATATCCTTTCTAAAAAAATTATTTAATTATTTTCATCCTTAATACAGCAGTCTCGAAAATTATGAAGATCAAGCAATTAGAAGCGTTCAATTGTCGATGAAAATCTCCACTTGAACCGATGTTGGAACCGAAGGTAGAATCTACATCAAAAGGTTCTGCTCTTCAGAAGCAGTCCAATGTGTTTGGTGTTCCTCGCCTTGAGAAATGACCTATTCAGAGTTCGCCAAAAACTCCCAAAATGTCAGCCAAATAAAAGAAGATAAAGAAGAAATCTTCTACCCAAAAGATTATTAATACTGTAATCTTGAAGAATACCAATGACCAACAAGGCAACCAATTAAGCTTGCTGATTTCATATCAGGACTCCAAATCATTGAAATAAATGATGAAGAATCTCTTTTTGGAGAAGTCTGTCGGATTATCTCAACATCCTTGGATATTCCCCGACAAAATCTACTTCTTCGAGATAATCCAAGAAGAAGAACCACCAATGATGTGACATTCAAGCCTTGCCTGATGGTGAAGCAAACAAAAGATAGCTCGGAAGAAGACTCGTGCTTTCCTGAGGAAGATGCTCAATATCACCATTGATGAAGGGCATAAAGCTGGGAAGTGATTAAAGCTCCATCCATCCTCGCAGTGGTTTTGAAGTGGAACTTCTTTAGAAGAATCGGCGGATAAAGGAGTATAGCTAAAAAGTCGCAGTCTTGTGTCATCATAAGAAAGGAATGCCAAATAAAGACAATGACAAAATATAGAAGTTAATGAAAACATCATTCCAAAGAAGAAGTCGACATGGATAAAGGAACCGATTGCAACATCTTATCGCACTTGCATAATTGAGTGTGTATGAGGCCGCCGATGTCGCAGATCTCCAAGCGTACTTGGCGGTGTATGATTGAAGTATTACAATCTCAAGACCTTTTGGCATCACCTCTCGAGGAAGATCTTATGCTTGGGATATCGAACACAATTGCTATATGTCTCGAGAGCGATAGGTGTCAATCAATCAATTCTATTGATCATCATCGTTAATCTTATAAGTCTGAAAACATTGAGAGGATTGTCCTTGATATTCAACATCTAGGACGGGATAAATTGATGATCCACAGCTTCAATGAAAAAGGGCAAAAGATGCTCGGATCTTTTACCTTGTCATTAAGATTCAAAGAACTTAACACAGAAGCCAAATTCCATGTCATTGATGCTGACACCTCATTCAGGGCCTTGTTGGGGCGTTTCTGGTTACATGAGTACGGAATGGTCCCATATACTTTGCATCAATGCATAAAATACATAAGAGACGAGGAAGAACATAGAATTTCTGGCAACCTTTAACCATTTGCAGTCCATGAAGTTAAAATCTATAAAGATGCGAAACTGCAAAACAACACAAAGAAGGGAAGAAGGAAAAAAGGAAGAAAGAAGGTGGCGTCGACTCTTCCTAAAGCAGCTAGTGTATCACATAAGTTGAAAAGGCTAGTCCCTCATGCAGGCATGACATAGAGAAGATGATGATCCTGGACCCAAGGGAGTAAACAAGTCTCGTGAAAGGAAATAAAATTATGGAATACTCGATTTTGAGTATGATTACGAACCTATGAAAGTGAAGTTCAATATATCTCTTCAAGAAGGTAGACTTGTTGATATCGGAAGAATCATTAGTGATCAGGTTCCTTTTCAACACTTCAAAGAAAATCCACTGAAATCCACATTGTTGAAGAGTTAAAGACTTTCTATGTGCCTCCTTTGCCTGGAAGTAATGAACGTGAAATTTCATTTTACAAGTCCGAGGAGTGCTATTATTAGGATTCTGATTGACTCATGCAATTTGACGAATCTGATGATATGGTTCTCATAAGAATGCCAAAATATTATCCTCAAAGGATTCACAAGATGATGCACAAATTGGGAGTTGATATTGGAATAGAAAAATGATGAGCCCACTTCTTTGATACCCTTTGGGGTCTAAAAAGTCCACAGACCTCGTGAAAGCGTGATAATCATACATCTAAAGGTCTTGGATATATCCGACGTAAAGTCCGTCAAAGAAAACCTGTTATGCGATAACAGAAGAAAAGATTGACACTGAAATTGAAAATGAAGATGATCTTTATGATGTTTACCTGATAAACAATGAGGAGGTAGAAGCCAAGCCAGCACTTGAAGAACTTGAAGATGGTGGACAATCGCTACCATGGATGAGTTGAAGAAATCAACTTGGGAGAGAGGATGATCCTCAAACAGCTTTCTTGGTGCCATACACTTTGATGAAATGAAATAACGCTATGTGAATTAGGGCTGCTTTGCTTGGATATACTCAGAAATGCGGACTTATCCATGATGTGACCTAGAAACTAGCCATTAAAGAGTGACACTTAAGCAAGCTCTAGGCGGATGAGATTGGAGATATTGGAGGTGGAGATTGAAACAAGTGATTGCGAAAGAAGCGGTCGAAGCGGGCTTTATCAGAGAAGAAAGTATTGGATAGTTGATGTTGTTCAGTGAGAAAGAAGAATTATCCAAATCGGTATCATTGATTTTGAGAGAATGCATGCGCCCAAGATGATTTTACGCTTCAATATCCTACTAGTAGACAACTTTCCAAGCATGACATGTTCTCATTTATGGGCCGGATCAGGGATACAATCAAATCAAGATGGCTCACGAAAGCGAAGAATCACATCATTTAGAACATCGGTGGTATATCTTCTTTACAGTCATGCCCTTTGGATTGAAAGAATCTTTGGGCTACATATCGAGGTCATGACACATCTTGACGAGTTGATTCATCGAGAAAGTAGAATGCTACGTGGATGACCTATCGTCGAAAGCATAGTCGAAAGAGATCATTTTGGTGACGAGGATGGTCTTGAAAGAATTAGGCGTCGATCTCAAGATGAACCCTCTCAAATGTGCATTTGGGGTTTTTGGAAAGTTCCTTGGATATGTATAGACATAGAGGTGAGATGGATCCCCAATAAAATCGGCGATAGTGTGAATATGCCACCGAAGAATCTTTTCTTCATTTCATGCGGGGCATTTGGCATTCATCGCTTCATATCAAATGCCGGGCATGTGTCAACCATTTGCTAAATTGATGAAGAAGAATGCACCATTTAAAGTGGGAAGGCGAGTGTCGAAGCGTTGATAGCATCAAAAGATACTGAATCCACCAATCGGCGCGAAAAGCCTCATTTTGTATACTGACATTAGAAGAATCCTCGCATTGCACTTGCATACAATGAAGAAGGCAAGGAAAATGCGTTACTATTATATCGATCGAAGATTGATAGGGCGAAAGTACTCTCCGATTGAAAGCACTGTCTTTTGCGATCTTAGCCGCCGAAAACATTACATGTTGTTGATAAGATAACACTCATCTCAAAGATCGATCCAAGTTCGATGACCAATCGGTGTTGGCAGTCGTTTGGCGATGAGTAATTAGTTCATATATCACATATGTATCTCGAAAGCTGTTAAGGCAAATATCTAGCGATTTTCTCGTTGCGCATCCTATCGGTCGGTCGATGATTTACCATATGAGCAGTCCTTATTCGCGAAAGGAGGAGTTGCGTCACGGGAAATGTATTTGATGGTGCATCATCTTTGCCAAATCTACCAAAAGCAAGAGGCTCATCGTCTTCATAACATCGGTGGCATAATGAGACGTTTATCTGGTGACGAGCAAGAACCAATAATTTGAATCTTGGTAGCGGCAGTGTTATCGACATTCAAAATTTAAGAATCTTTGGAGACTCTCAATTGGTAATCAACCAAGTGTTGGGTTCTATAAGATTAACAAGCTTGAATTGACATCTTATCATGAAGTGTGCTTCAGCTCATGAAGCAAATTCTAAACATTAAATTAGCTCGAGTTTTTCATTCGAAGAATAGTAAAAGCAGACGGCAAGTTGGCAAAAGATGGCGAACATGACGATGTGTTGATTGAAGTGTCCACTCGTCGAGTTCTGCAACCAGTAAATCATATTCCCAGGTGAGGGACATCAAACTCCGTGAAGCAATTCAAATTGCTCCTCACTCTAAGAACGATAAGTACAAGAGATAGAAAAACTCAAAGTACGAACAAATCATGTGAAGCTTTCATAGTGGAAGAGCGGATGATTGAGACAATCCTTCATCGATTATTTCAAGGAAAATAAATTGAGCAATAAATCACTAGCCATAAATTACAAAAGAATCTAGATATGCTTATGTCAATGACACATTATGCAGTAGATCCTTTGAGCAAATGTGCGATGCTTAGAGCGGATGAAGCCAGTAATGTGAAATTCATGAAGGACTTTGTGGACCCAGTCTAAAATGGTAACAAAAATTAAGAGGATGAGATATTATTGGCCTTCAATGGTGAAAGATTGCATAAATCATGCCGGAAAATGTCACGAATGCCAAGTCCACGAGGATTTCATTTATCAACCTCCGAATCCCCTTCACCCGACAATAGCATCTGGGTAGTTGAGATATTAGAATTGACTGATCCTTCATCATTGGACATCGATTTATTCTAGCGTGCTACTTCTCCAAGTGGGCTGATGCCGCTCCATTTAAGGAAGTCACTGCTGATTGAGTTATTGACTTCACCAATAATGTTGTTTATAGATTCGGGGTGCCACGACGAATCATTTCAGACAACGGTCCAACTTTCAAGAGTGCGAAAATATACAGATTCGTGATCGACACAAAATTGATTGACGGTATTCATCAATCTCAAGATGGTTTAGCGAGGCTTTCAATAAGACATTGGTAAAATTCAAAAGATTCTCCAGAATAAATAAAAAGTGGACACTAAAATGATGGAAGCACTGGCATATAGAACAACTTATAAAATGCCAACCAAAGCCATTCCTTATGCTCTAACATTTGGAGTTGAAGGCATTCATAGAAGTTGAGTCATCACTTTAGTAATCAAATCTTACTCAAGATGAGAGCACTCTGCGAATGGAAGAGTTGGATGCACGGAGTTAGACTCCTCAAAGTTTAGAAATTTATGGCGAGGATGTCAAAGCATTCAATAGTTAGCGTTCGGACATTCGAAAGGTGAATTGGTTATGGTCTTGAGAAGGCCAATCATCCCTCATCGTGATCGTGATAAATTTGAAATAGCGGGAAGGTCCTTACGTCATAGAAGGTGCTTATTGGAGAATGGTTGACGCCGTCTTGCCAATGAATGGTCGATATCTCAAGAAATATCACGACTATGGATAAGTATATAAATACTTAAATGAATCTTACCTAGTAAGACTTTCATATATATGTAATGTCACTTGAAGATTCTCTCATAAAATGAGAAGCATTTTTTCTTAGAAAGAAATATTTTTATATATTTAGTTAAGTTGACATCGTGCTTCGAAATCCTTAGATAAATATATGTATAATGTCGAGCGAGCTCCATTTATTTATATTAAAAAAGTTCAAACTTTGTAATACATTTACTATCTGCAATCCTTTGTTAGGCAGGGCATTTTTTTTTTATAAATCAAAGTTCAATCATTCCCTGTGAAATAGGAGAGCAGAGCATTTGCATTTAGGTTGATATCGAGCTTTATACCGAGATCTTGAATATATCTATAATTATTATTGTTAAAGTTGCAGTCTTACAAGAACAAAAGAAGAATGCTGATGCATGAAAAGACAATCTAAATATCAAAGTTTCCCAAGATTCACAAATGAAGATCAAGTCGAAAGAACTTAATTTTGAAGCTTCAATCAACTAAGTTGAAAAACATCAATCTCACATTTTCAAGTCTAGGACAGGATGAGTTTTAAAGGGTTCAAATAAGCACTGGTGGGTTGTTGATGCTCCCCTCTCAACAAAAGAAAAGGCAGAAAGAGCTCGTTCATTCGATCTAATGACAAGACCGCCAAACCATCACAATTTAAGTCAAAAACTCGAGTAGGTTTTAAAGGTCAAACTCAATAAATGGTTGAGTTCTTTGCTCTCTCTCACTCAAGCCAAGAAAAGGCGGGTGAAAGAGCCCATTCTCGTCGATGATGATGATACTGCAATCTCCATCCAAATTTGACTACAAGCAACCAAAATCAATCTTTTCACTCGATCGATGGACCAGACAACGAGGAAATTCTCAAATTAGGCCAAATCAATATATATTTTACAAGGTGATATATTCCAATCTCTTTTTTAAATGATCGATCAAGTGTAAAGCACATCAAAGTTAATTCCTCATCAAGTCCGCAAAAGTAGAAAGCAGGGAAGCGATTCCATAGTTCACAACAATGGCTAAAGGAATTTCATGGTTATTCGGTCTGTTAAGCACACGATCTTTGGCGATAATTCAACATTGATTTAATATGGCCGAAGGTGGGTCATTATGCACCCTTCAAGTTCGTCAAAGCACACAGACTTAAGGTGTATATACACTTCACAAGTCATATAGACAATCCGTCAATCTTCATCAAAGTCCGTCAAGCTTAAAGCTATGACAGAAAGAATTTCGAATCTTAAATCAAACAAACTGATTCCTCCATCCAACCCGATCAAGCATGAAGCTAGGGTCGAAGGAAAGCCAAATCTATGAAGACAAAAGAAAGAGACTTTCATTAAACCCATCGAAGCATAGAGTAGATGGTGGAAGAAGCTTTTGAAACCCATGGAAGTTGAAAGCTGAAGTGATCCAAGACGGTTAGCCCAAAAAGGTTTTCAACAAACATGACTCGCTTCATCGAATCATATTTGTTGAGGCATTTGTTGATCTCCATATATGCATAAGTTAAGTCGAGCTCACAGGTGAATTAAGAGTTTCGGCGCAAATCGGTGAAACACATAACAACGTCAAAATCTGAAATGATCTCCGATCAGCGAGCGGACCCAGCGTTGAACGCGTCTTGATCGAATAGCATCTTGCATAATTGACGATCGATCGATCAGGAGGGCGCGTCGCCGAGCTCGAGGTGGAAGCCGCGGCTTAAATGACCTTCGGAAATTGATCGCCGTTAGCCGAAACGTTAAACCAATCAAATGAGAGGTACATTGACGAGTATCGTGAATATCGAAATCGATATAATAACACGCAAATCGAAAATGAAATACACTCGAAGGCACGGCGACCGACCTCGATGACGGCACTCGTATCGCGTTGAGCGTCGAAATTGATCAATAGAATGCATAATTCGGCGGTCGATCGAGCGAGCGTGAAATTGACGGCTATCGGTCGACGTTACGCTAAATGATATTTGTTTGTGAAATGATGAAAACGTCGCTATCAAATGAGATTGCTCAATTGGACGGTATGCGTGAATATAAAGCATTAGATCAAACTCAAATCAGAAATACACCGATGACAAAAATTAGTGAAACAACCTCCGATCGGACTCAATCGTGTTCGAATGTCGAAATTGATATAACATCTTGCATAATTGACGTCGGCCGATCGAGGAGTCACATACGACATATATCGAATTCGGAGCTGTTCTTCAAATGATTCCGTTCGAAAATTGATCCTCTAGCGTCGCAATCAAATGAGGCTGTTCACGCCAATTCGGGTGCCGAATATCAGTGGCGAAGCGACGCCAAATTTGAGCTCGATCCCAATTTAACGCTTGAGCAGACGATCTGATGAAAGCATTCAGGTTGAAACACGTCGAGTAAATCGACATTTATATTGTCTTTGTGACGATGTCGGCGCGAAAATCAAATTAGGGCAAATAAAATAATCAAAAAATACAAATCTTATAAATACCTTTTCTAAAATCCTAAACCCTAATTTTTCCTATTCTCCTCCCTCTCCCCTGACCTCTCCGCAAGGTCTCCTCTCACGATATCTCTCTCTCTCTCTCTTCTCTTCTGATGCTGAGTTTTCTGGAGATGGCCACCTTGTGGCATTATCAGAAATCACCAGTTCACGTGGCTTCAGCAGGAGCTTCAGCATCAGCGCACTGCATGTCCATGGTGGCATGGTCTGCGCTGCGGCGAAACACTCAGCAGGTCGCGTGCCATGATCGCCAGCAACCGATCGGCCTTCCCATGGCCGGCTGTTTGATTGATTAGTGCTGCACGCTTTCTTGGTGTGGTGGAAACTTACTTTGCGTGTATAAGATCTTGTATGCCTTTCTTGGCGTGGCGGGAAAATCTTTCAAGCACTTAAAGACCATGCCTTCGCGTGGTGGGAAGCGATTCAGTGTGGTTTATCATACGTCTTTCTTGGCGTGGTGGGCATCCAAAGATACCCGAAGAAACCTATCTGGGGACGACATCGGGATGCCTTCAAATCGCCAAACTTCATCAAACGGGAGATCTGTATACGATAGTAAACTATCATGATATAAAATTGTTATTTAAATTCGGTGTATAAGTCTGCGTCGCTTTCTCTGGCGTGATGGAAAAATCTGACGGTGACCCATATACATGTCTTTCTTGGCGTGGTGGAAGCGCGTTCGGTAGTGGTTTATCTCACACTCTTGGCGTGGTGGGTGACATAGAAGTAGCCATATGGGACGACGTGAATCTTTAAAATCTTGACGTGATTAATAAAGCTGCATAAAAATTCAACAATAAAGCTAAAATTGATGTGTTAAATTGGCGTTGCAAATTATAGTACTGCACTTTCTTGCGTGACAGAAAATATACGCTTTATCTGAGACTTGAGACCCATATGTCTTTCTTGTGCTGGGATGACGATTCTAGTGGTGTTTACACCATACACTTTTGGCATGGTGGATAAAACGACTCCATTATCCCTTATGTGGGGACGATCAGGAAGCTGAAGCTTGACCAAATTTTATCTAAAAATTTATACTTGTATTGAAATTCTATTAAAATAAGTAATATTATACAAATCCATTAAGTTTAAATTAATGCTAAATCAAATATACGCGTAGTCACGACATACGTTGAATGCTTAAATTGAATTAATGGTCTTCGCTTCGATTAGTCTTAAGATGGTTGGGTTAACAAAACTTAAAAAAATAAAATCGAACGTTGTTATTATGATATCTTTAGCTATAAAATATCGAGAAAAATCGTATATAGATCGATCCTCTATTATTAAATTAATAGAGTGGGTGATCAACAATAAACATTAAATCACGATGATGACTGTTAAATGAAAATTTCAATAGGAGGATACATCAAAATATGATTATAATTTCAAACAAATTAACTTGGGTGAATCTTAATCTAAATGCTGAATTTGAAATATCATTGATCTATAAATATTTAAGTGACATTCAATATTAAAAACTTGAAGTTAAAAATCCAATTTACCTTTCACAATTGTTTATTGAATGAGACAAATTAAGAAACTCTAGCTCACAAATGAGTTAAAGTCAAATCAAGCATTATGTTTCTTCAATCTCTATGGGGCGTGACCTGTATACATGCGTTTTAGACAGAGCTCCGTGATGCGATTCTGATCGAGTTCCCTTAGGGTGGTTGTCAAATGACCCTGTATATCATGGTCATGTCAAATATGTTTATGACTGTCTTTTGAGTTGTGAATCATAGTATCTTGATTGGCAAAATCATGTTAGGTAGACTTAACTTGTCTCCTTACAGCACCTGTCTACAAGAATTTCTTGGCACGTGATGTGTGATAAGGATCCTTTGATCGGGTTGATTACTCCTCGACTAAGTACAGGAATGTAATCAGGGATGTGAGATGAGATCTAGATGGGGCCATCGCTTTACCATCTTTAAGTTAAATAATGATGAATTCCATAAATTCTAAATTTCAAAACTCATTTATTATACGCTACGCGCAACCTAACGATTAGCTTTTCGAAAATTCTCTCTCATGAGAGGGTAATTAACTATAGGTCTTTTAGAGGAAACGACTCTAATGTCCTCACAAAATGAGGGCAAAATCTCTGGTAGTGTCTACTATTTTACAAAGTTACAACTTTAAATCACTCTTTTTATCGAGAGGTCGGCGTTGAAATTTCGGAGTTCACAACTTGTTAATTGTGAATGACGCATTAAGTCGCAAAGGTCTTTATGAAGCCATAATGCATGCGGCACAATGCGTGCTATTTTAAACATGACACAAATCATTGAGAATTATAAATAAAAATATTCATAAATATGAAATAACTATAAAATGAAAAAAGAAAACAACCATGATATAAAAAATGTAAAACACAAACAAAAAATATGTAAGTTCAAGTGATAAATTACATCAAATTTAAAATACTATAATATTATTCTAAATCAAATATTTCATTAAAATATAAATTAATCTTCTTGAGAATCAGCATCATTATCATGAAGCGAAGAAGCCTCGTCTCCTTCATCAACTTGATCATCTCCTAAATCATAGGTTTTTTTATCATCATCAACATCTTAAAATCTGTCACAATAATGTTAACTCGAAATGATGAAGTATCATTCTCTTTGCCTTTTGCCAGCTCTCGAATATCATAGATTTTTTCATAAGTAACAGTAGCGCCTGTAATGGTACTCCACGATAAATCTTCCTCACCAATAGTTTGTTTATTTCTTCATCTAACTCATTATTCATTTTTTCCAGTTAATCACTTGTTTGCATCATCTATCTCATTCAAATAGATAGGATCAATAACATCACGATGATTGTATCTGCAAATTAAGGTCCTATTATATTTTACATAAACTAAATCCTTAAGGTGAGCACGATCCATTCTGCTTCTTCTTTTGCTATGAAGTTGCAATAAAAAATATTAAAATAATTAAACTTTAAAATCTCCTAATAAAAACTAATATCATAAATCATTACATATTTACATGTTCAAATATACTCCAATTACATTCACAACCAGATGAATTATAAGTTAGGCCAAGGATTTTAATTGCAAAATTTTGTAAGTGTGGAGCTCCTTGACCATATGCTAACCACCAATCAAGCTGAAAATAATAAAATTTTAGTAGAACTTATAGTTATTTAAAAATTAAAAATATTACTTAATAATTAATACTAATTATAGATATTGAAATAATAATACTTGGTGCTCTAGTGGTTCTTTGTCTTATTGTTGAAAGAATTCCAAAATAGTGTTCATCTCTGATATATATATTCAATTCATTACTAATTTGGTTCTCTTCATTAGTATTCTTAGATAGTCTTTCAATATATGCATATAATCCATCAGCTACTTGTTTATCTTTTGTAATTTATGGATGACTGAAAAAGTATTCTGGATTTAAGAAATGTGTAGTTGCATGCAAAGGACGATGTAATTGCACATCTCATCTTCTATCAATAATCTCAAATATCTACTCATATTTTAATGTTATTAAAACTTGCAATAATTGCTTTTTTGGCTCTATCCATTACTTCATATAAATAATCCATTGAGCGAGCTACGATGACTGCACGGGCTTGCAAGGTGACGCAAGCACGAGAGAGTAGCTGTTGGGAGCGACGTTTTCCCTCACAATCTCTGAATGAGCGAGTGGGCCTAAGGCTCGATCTTAAAAGATCTAATAAAGTATATATATCTTTAGTAATATGTATAATTATAGCTTTATATTATATATAATTGTATATAAATTCAAAAACTAATTTGACGTGCGCCATAAGGGCAATGCACCTTGTGTATAGCCTATTCATGGCACAAATAGCGTCTGCCAATTTTTTGGTGCGTACTATGCATTTTGCTCTAAAGGTGGTGCCGTGCCATGCGCCATGGTGTGTGCCATTTTGCACTATTAACAACTATGTATAAGATAGCTGCTTGATATGCCAAAAGACTACACAAGCAAGGAGCCAACAAAGTTATTCTTTCAACATGTTCAAGATGTATTATAGGTTGCCTTCCTCAATAATTTTTTCAAACCATACTCTTTTATTCACTTATTGATGGAAAAAGAAAGGTGGTAAATTAGATGATGATCTAAATGATGAGGAGTTATAATTCGCTACATTCGAAGACTTAGAATGGAAGTTTTTCTTATATACAATTTGCCTTCAATCACATTGTGGATGGATTGACATCAAAATCTCTTTTTGAGCTATGCTTGAGCTATTTGCCATGAGGCTTATTTGACATATAGTTTCATTTGATATAAAAAAGGATGAGGCCATTGAAGAGGAGTTGTGTTAAGCATAGTGATTCTTAGAAACTATCGAAAACATTTGCTAGGAAGTTGAGGAGAATCTAAAGAAATTGTGAGATAGATACAAAGACCTCCATGATAAATTAGGATCAACTGCACATATGGAGATTTGGTTTGAATCGCAAAAATAAATATAAGGTTCTCCATGGAAAATAAGGATTAATTGCACATTCCTAGTTGGAGTTTTGGTTTAGTTGCACTTGGGGAGGAATAGATTGGAAGGAAAATGCCAGAAGATCATGTCAATTTATTGAGAACTGGCACTATTCTTGGGTAACAAGAAGTGTACCTGGATAAAAGAGTAAAAAAAGTGGGTGAGAATAACTTGGAAATAGGATTGGGAGACTTGACTGGTGGCTGTTGAGGCAGAAGCGGCCGTTTTTACTTGGTCGAACCAAGAACAGGGGTAGTACAAGTTTGGGACAGTAGGTAAGTTGGCTGTACAAAAAAGGTTCTAGTTGAACCTAAGGATTGGCAGCTGGGATAGAGGGCTCTTGGCAGCAACATTGAATTTTGAAAGGAATATTTGGGTTCACGACACAATCTCCATCGAGTTATAGGTACACACCATTTGAGGGAGAGAATGATGCAACATTCACACACAAAAAAAAAGAGAGAACAACAATGTTTTAATTGTAATACAATAAAAATTGAACCCTAATACAATATAAATGACTGTTTATTTTAAACTAAGTAAACCCCGAATCTATGATTATTGAAACCATAATAACAAGCCTTAAAGCAGCCAACACATTAGGGCCACAAGCCCCTTTTCATTGGATTGACACTCTTGTGTCACAAACCAGTCCAGATATTCTAGAAGATTGGTGGTAAGACTTTTTAGTTAGGTTTGCTTCCTTACCTGAATATTTATTTCTATTATCAATGTTGAGAATTTGAAGTTTGACTCTTCAGTACTAGATAAGGAGGTGAAGCGCAAAATTTTAATTTCTATAGTTGTGTATTCCAACATCAATTTTTGAAGGTCCATTGTAGGTGGACTACATTATGAAAATGAAGAACACTATGGTGCATGGAAGATTGAATGATGCTTATAATATTGCAAAGAAATGGCAAACTCAAAAGTCAACACCCAAGTGATTTTTATAGACTACTGCTGGATCAAGATTGTCCCAATTCTCCTTATCTAAGACAAATGATTTGATTCAAACAATTGTATGTTTTTGGTTTTTTTTTTCACCCATCGTTTTGTTGGATCTTAGTTTTTTTTTATTTTTTATTTTTAGTTTTTCACATAAGAAGACTCTTTTAAAATCACAGGAAGCTGACTTGAGTGATCACGTTTTAACTATCCACTTGGTTGGAACATTGAGCGTTTCTTGCATATATCTACAGTCTTACATTGAATGGTAAGTATACAGTAATTTGCTTTCAGCATTTGTTCCACCTTTCTCCAAAATGTCTTTTTTAACCTGTTCTCCATTACGTCTAAGCATCCAGCCAGTTTTCGGCCTCCAAGCAGTTAAAGAGTCCATGCTTGCTCCAAAAACCATTTATTCAGAAGCTTACGGACATGGGGCCTGGGAGACCTCCAGTCTAATTTGGTCCTGCCAATATCATTTGTTGCTATTTCATGAAGAGAATATTGGTTCTATTTACATTTTTTAAAAAATAACGTTTCTCTAAAATTTGTATCGTTAATGCAGAAATTAGATTTCTGCTGTATTTTTTTCTTGCAATTCCTACATAAGACCCTTAGGAATCTCAAAATAAATTTAATTATGATGCTTCTCTTCGTATTTCCAATACATTCCATACTTTGGTCTAACAATATTTTTATGTTCCTTCACCTAAAACTTCACCCTAGATACTTTAAGTTGCTTACGTGGGAAGGTAGTGCTAGCTTGGCTGGCTAATATTATGCAAGTTTCTTTTCTCCGACCAGAATTTTAGAAATGCTTTTGAAAGCACAATATTTTATATGCCTATTTCATAATATACACTTGTTTCTTGACTTAGCTAATGCATATTCAATCTGGTTTAGTTTTGATGATTATTTGGCATGTATAGCGGCTCTGGCTAATTGTTCTGAATGAAGAGCAAAATTTGTTGTTCTTTATGCAGTTCGGATACCAACTATGACAAAGAAGCAGCTGGTTTCATCCATAAAGATAATTTCATCTCTTGTATCGGACCTTTATGTTATTGACATAGATATCTCACTGAATGAGTTGTGCAAAGATGATGAAAAGTTTGAACAAGTAATTTTAGGCAGGGACTTCCATATTAGTTTGGGGAGACCTGTTCCTATTAAAGTTCATCAAATTGATTCAATTGTGTCCATGCTTCGTCAAAGGCTTCAGTTCCAAAGAAGGTGAGGTGATGCTTTTCATGTTGAAATGGTTCATACGTAATCAAATGCATAAGCTTTCAGAATATTTAGAGTTACTATCAATGGATTTTATATGTTTTTACTTTTTATTGGTTTTTTTTCTTTTTTCATTTGAATGCTATTCTCGTCATCTCTTTTGGCAATGGACAGCAGATACTGGATGGAATTCAATAAATGGGAAGTTTTTGTCAATGATGAATTTACTCGGTCATTTCTTTCATTGGAAGTTGCTGGAGGAGGTTTATTGGAGGTATATATTCGAGTTTTTCCTGTTACCATACTTATGTGAGTTTGTACAAGTTTTTATGCTCTCAAATAACTATATTTTTATTATCAATTTATGATGTTACTAATCAGGCTTGGTTGTTTATTTCTTTTGATTAGAAATATTTTGTATTGGATGTTGACTAAAACATTTGTTACAAAAAGGTTAAAATAGTTCCTGAACTATTTATGTTAGGTTATTTTAGTCCATACCATATTATGCGTCCAATTTATTATCTTGAGACTTCAAATTTGATCTTAAATAATTCAAGTAGAGTGACTTTTTGGGAATATAGTTGAGTAGCAAAGGGACTAATTTTGGACTAAAATACTCATATAAAGTCCAATGATCATTTTACCTTTTCTTTATTTATTATGCTTGAGAATTATGAAGGTGCCTAATTACTATGGCATGCTACATGGCTAGCCTTAATGCTTGATGATTTATGGTAGTCTGATGAGGGCTTTTACTAGATCCCCCTTCTCTTTTTTTCTTTAAACCTGTAAGTGTTCCGTATATATATTTAGTTTAGCTTTGTTTTAAGTCATCTTACAAGGTATAATTTGTTAATGAACACCTTTAGTGGTTTTGTTATCCTAATGTAGTTGAACCAAGTTTGCTTTTTTTTTAGCATTGGAAGGTCACCACATTCATTTTGCGGCAATGATTGAGCTAATAAACCCTTATCAAAGATGAAAATGTGATTTTAAAGAGCCATGAATAACTGAGGCTTACTGATGCAGGACGTCTAAGGGTTTGGGATTTCTAGTGCAAGTAATTGATAAGATGTATAAAACCACATAAATCAATTTTAGAGATTCGCAATTTCAAAGAATCTATATCAAATGATACTTAATAATTAAGTCAAAGAAATCAATGAGAAACTTAAACTACAAAAATAGGTGATATAATTGAAAATTTATGCTGCAATGCAACAAATTTGACCAAATTAGGCACTCATTGCTGACAAAATATTTAGGAATAATAGTTATAAGATTGGAATCACGATGCACAACAAATTCAAGGCCTTCCTTAAAATTAGTGAGTTAAAATTTTGTAGAATTAGATAGTCGCATGTGCTTGTGTTTGAAGAAGCCCAAAGATCTTAATGTAAGATGGACTAAAAGCAAGATTTTCTAATTCAACTAATAGGATGCATAGTATGATTTTTTTTATTTGGATGCATGATATGAATACATGTGAATAAAATTGAATATTCTATGATCATAAATTACCAAATAATTCAATCACTTGTACTTTTTTAATGTAACAAAAAATATTAGAGTTAGAACCCAACTACTAATGAAATGATTGAAATAATCTAATAAATTCAATGAGGTATTGGAACCATGTAAAATCGGTGAGATTTTTACTTTAATTTCCAAGAATCAAATTTTTATCATGCTAATTTTTTCATCAAATTTAAGATCGTTGGTCAAGTCAATATTAATTTATGTAGATTAAATATAAAAATGATTGAAATTAACGAACTAAGAAAAGCAATGCCTCTTGTAAGTACAAGGAGATGACATCCCTAAAATTGAGTAAAACCTTATATCACACTCAAATATATCACACATTTCAATTTGCTCTCACAAGATTGAAACTAGGAAAAGAAATTTTATTCAATTCAAAAATTAAATTTACATTCCCAAAACAATTATCTATAAACCCCACATCCCTTAGGATAAAAGGTATGGCTTGCTATGATCAATTTAATGAAAATTTTAATTAATTCTTAAAATATAATAATCCATTCAATTTTAAATTTTAGATCTCCAATTAACATTCATTATTTTTGATAATTCCAATCGAGCATGCAAACCAAGCACGCTTGTATAGCCAATAAAATCACAACTACCTATTCAAAAGACTTCCATGAGTGTAACACAGAATTGCACTTACTAGCCAACAATCGAGCTGCCAGAATCACAATTTAAGTCAAAGTCACACGTGGAATGTGGAAATCACACACTCTAGCATGAAACAAAATGTTGCATATATTAATTTTTTTATACTTTGAATAAATAATGTTAGGTACCCACCATTTGAAGCAGACCATACAAGTCAAAAAGTCTATTGCATAACACAAAGCCAACTCTAAATAGCCACCACAAAATTAAATTGTATCAATTTTTTGTTTGAAAATAATGCTGCTATGCTGAATTGAGTTTTAAATTAAATTAAATTGAAATTAAAACTATAATACATCATATGGATTAACATAATGCTAGGAAATAAATATATATTTGTTTGGCTATTATTGTGGGTAATTTATGAATTACTAAAATAACTAATAAAAAATAAGCTATGATAAAATAAAATTAAGTTTTACTTAAATCAATGTTTGTGGGAATAAGCACAAAATAAATGTGTCTAACTTCAAAAAAATTTGGCTTAAATTTTGCATTAGATACTCATCAAACAAATTGGGATATAAATTTTGTGTTTTTTGCAAAATAATTTATGAATAATCATAAGATTTATCTTGTTAATGAATGTGATATCTTTGAAATCCATTATCAACTATGGATACAATTGTATTACCTGAAATAAGTTGTCTTAAAGTATTTGTTAGAGGATTCCCTATTTACTCATAAGGAAAAATTGAAAAGAGAGAATACTTGGACAATTCCAGTCACTTTTCATATCCGTGTCAGACGAAACACATCTCAACATATGTCTGACACTTAAAATTATGTAGAAAGCATTTCAAATTGAGATACTTTTTGTATGTTTTTTTCATAATTAACATAATTCTAATTAGTAATACCTCTATGGAGATAAATAAAAGGTTAATACAAAGAAATATATTTTTACAAGTAATGGGCTTAGATTTCCTGGTTCATGACATTGCCATTTTAATGTGTAGTTTTATTAAGCATTGATCAATATTGCTTGAAAAGAAGTGACATCTAAGTATAATAGATTTAATTATCTTAGATTGAATATATAAACGAATGGAGAACTAGAATACAAGTTCTAGAATTACGGCCAAACAATTAAAATTATAAATGCCTTTGGAGTATGATAAGAGAATATCATGAAATTTAAATATAATTTTTATAAATTCGCAAATAAGCCAACTATGTTACACACCTTGAGTTTTGAGGGAGAAAGTCAATAAGAGTCAAGTTTAGAATGTCTTCAATGAGCATATTAACATGTATTTAGTAGAACTAGGAAGGGTAGATTGAGAAATGATTATATGATAAGGGTTATGGGTGTAGCATCTATTGCAAATAAGATAGTTGGAAAATTGTTTAGGTGTTTTGAGGATGTTTGTCAAAGGATAAAATCAATGTCAAAGAATTATGAATTTAAAAGGAGCATATTGAAGGTAATATGGATTGAAGTATATCATGTAATACTCAGTGAGAATGGATGTAGAAAGACAATCCATAAGGAACTCAAATTATTTGGATGAAGCTATTGATGATGTATTGCATTATGATTTTACTAAATAAAACCACTTGTCTTACATGCTAATTTTATACTGTCTGCTATTGTGAAATCTTGAATCATTTTGAATTTTTATTAGTCTAATAACTAGCAGAGAAATTATTATGTGCGAAGTCCGGATGGTCCGGATTATTGTGTATATGGGCAAGTATACAGTAACGTGTATCTGTACAGAGTAATTTGAACCTTCTGGACTTCGCGCATAATAATTTCTCCAGAATTAGGTTAAACATTTGATTGATATCCATCTCAAATAATATCTCAATTAATTCGGCAATGAGCATTTGAAGCTGCCGGAATGTTGTCTGATTTGTGTCATACAAAATTTCCTTACATAGATGATTTCATGCGCCATATACTGCTATTACCTATTAGAGTATAGCAGGTTGATCATAAGCTTGTATAAATTAAATACAATGCATACGTGCTCACGCTTTGCAAGCTTAATTAGTTGAGTGCATTTTTTTTTGTTGGATCGTGGACATTTTCTACTCTACGCACTCCAATTTTTTTGTGCAAATGAAAAACGGCTAATTTGCCAACACACCCACTTAAGCGTGTTTATGTATAATCTTGACCTTTATATTGGCACATTATTTTTGTGAGCAATAATTGTACCACCTCCTATTTCGGTTGCAAATATTTGGCCTTGAATTATCCTTTCTTGTTTTTACATCTACATTTCAAAATATTCTTGGCATTAGATTGGCTTGTGCTTTTCACAGATTACAAGGCAGATTTGTATTGTTGATGAGATCTACAGGTTGCATGGTCTACCAGAATTTTATAAGGTCTGACTTTATATTCAATAATCATTTATGTTATTTATTTATTTGTGGTAATCACATATGGCTTGCCAGTATGAATACGTATATTTATTCAGTAATCTTTTTATGTTATTCAATATTTATATTCAATAACTTGACCTCTATAATTTGCTGTCAATCTTTGACCTACTAGATATTCACTCCTGCTTCAATCCCCTGCACTTATTTTTCCCTTTCACTTAAACTAAAACTTTGACATCCTATAACATGTTGCCCTTTTGTGCTGTTTCTAAAACTCACATTTTTATTCCATCACTTTCCATAAATTGTGTGTGTGTGTGTGTGTGGAGTTACTCAAAATTATACAAAAAAAATAAATAAATAAAATGCTAGAAGGTCCATATATATCTTTTATCAAATTTCTTTAAATTACAAAACATGATATAAAAATTATAAACTATGTATTTGAATAATTAAATATTGATAAATTATATATATATATATATATAATATTCAAATAATATTTATCAGCTGTTTTTCTGAATTGATTGTTAACTGTAAATGATGACAGAATCCACGGCCCCATATATCACTAGTATGGGCATTAGGGGACGTGAGCAACTTGCTGAAACCAGCAGCAGAAGAGCTCAATAAGTTCACAAACAGTGCCAACCCATCTAGAAGACATATTTTTACTTGCAAGTTCAGCGGCATTGAATGCAGAATAGGTAAGAAGTTGTATACTATCTGTAAATTTACTGATTAATACGAAATTGTGTATGTCAGTGTCTGATTTATAGCTTAATGGTCTCTCTTTTGTGGGAGAAAAATAGCATAACACACTGAATACAGTTAGCTCTGCATGTTGAAGTATTCTATGAACTTTATCTATATAGCTTGTAGCATCAATACGAGTTCATATTGTATTTTCTGATATTTTCAGTATTCTATGATGAATTGTTCTCACTTGGTTCCATAAATAATTTCATTACTTTATCTGTGAAGTTTGTAGTGGTGGTTTGTTACATGGGAGGTCTTTGAGTAGAGTGGTTGAAACAGGCTCTCAGATATTGATTAGTAGAAATCTTCCAGTTTCATTTTGATTCAAAGTCTCTTGTAAATGAATTATTGATTACTGAATTTATGGAAGAATTTGGGACATCAGTTAATGCACAAAATGATTGTACTGAATTTTCACCCAAATTATTTTTTTTAAAAAAAGATTGTTTAAGGCAAGAGGCTCTTTATCAATTTGATATTTGGGAGGTGTTAATAAACACTCTTATCCAACTTGTTCTCAATTATTATTCTAATTATTGCTTGTTGTTCGTTACTAATGTTATACTTGCAATGAATGTGAACAAGTTTATTGCATTCACTTCCTTCAATAATAATGGGAAGATTTACATACATACCACACAATTTTTATGCATTTACATATCTAATAACTAAAGTTAGATATTTACATAACTAATACTTTCTTATACTTAAAAAAGGTATATTATACTCTTTTAAAAAGTAAGTGATGATAATATTTTTGATATGATATTGAAGATTGAGGAGTTATATATACAACAACAACCTTAATCTCACTGGTGGGGTTGGCTACATGAATCCTTCGTCCGCATTGTGTATTATGTGTCAAATTCTCATTTAATTCAAGTATATTAAGATCATTTTTTGTCTTAACTAAGTCTTTTTGGTCTACTCTTTCTTTCTTAACATAAAGGCAAATCTAATACATCTCTCTAATGTCATTGGACGGTGACTTTATGTAAACCATCTAAGGCGACTCCTAATCTTATCTATGGAGCTACTCCAACTTTTTTTCCAACATACTCATTTTGCATTTCATCTCTAAGAGTAAAGCCACTCATCCACGAGCATCCTCATCTCTGTAACATTTAACTTAGTCTTATAGCTTCTCTTTTATTGGCCATTCGCATTATAAGTCATTGCGGGTCTTACCACCATCTTATAAAATTTTTTTAAGTTTAATTGAAACTTTTTCACATAATAAGTAGATGCATTCCTCCACTTCAACCATCCAACTTGAATTCTATTAATAACATCTCCATCTATTTCACCATCATTTTGAACAATAGAACCTAAATATCAGAATCACTCACTCTTATTAATGACTTGATCACCAAAAGTCACACTACCACTAAAACTTCTACAACTAAAATTACACTCCATATATTCAGTTAGATCTGCTTAAAAGAAAACCTTTAGACTCTAAAGTTGACCTCCATAATTCACGTTTTTGTTGGACTCCCTCTCTAGTCTTATCAACAAGAAGAATGTTATCAGCAAAAAGCATACACCAAGGTACATCTTCTTGTAAATGCCTCGTAAGAACATCCATAATTAAAGTAAAAAAGATAAGGGCTTAATGTTGATCCTTGATGTAATCCAACTGAAATAGGAAAATATTTTGTCAATCCTCCTTGTGTTTGGACACAAGTAACAAATACATATCCTTAATGACTTGAATATAACCAATATTAACTCTTTCGTTCTAGAACTCTCCAAAGAACATCTCTTGAGACTTTATCATAAGCTTTCTTAAATCAATAAATATCATATGTAGATCCTTCTTACTTTCTCTATGCTTCTCCATCAAACCTCTTAACAAATGTATAGCATCCATAGTAGATCTACCCTGAAATCAAAGATTGTGAGAAACTTCTTATCACATCATAACTATGCTCAATTACTCTTTCCCATAATTTTAATGTATGGCACATTAACTTAATTCCTCTATAATTTGCACACTCTTGTTATTTTATTAAATATAACAACAAACTCTTTCTCACTCATCGACATTTTTTTAGTCTTTAAAATGACATTAAAAGATTGGTAAAAGAAATTCCTTGATCTCCTAAACATTTCCACTTCTGGAATATTATCGGTCTCTTGCTTTTCCACATTTCATTTTCTTTAAAACTTCACTAATTTGTTACTAATCGATGATAAAATGAAATTCTATTTTATTTAGGGTATTAAAGTTGCTAAAATCAATCGTCTTTCAAATCCTTCGTTGAAAAGTTTATCAAAATCATCCACTTATTTCAATATCTTTTTTAAGAAAAGCTTTATTATTTTTATCCTATACCCTTCACTTGAACTGTCTTTCTTCTATCTTTTGGTTGGCTTATACATTACATCTTTCACCTTCTTTGGTATCTAATATAAATCACTAAAATTAAAGTTTTTCAGTATTAACTTCTTTAGAATCTCTCTTTATATCTTTCCAATTCTCAGGGTTTTATATCTAAACCAAGTTTTATAAATCTTGCTTTATTCTTATCTTTTTCTTGACACTCATTTCATTATTCTTATTTAAAGTTTTTCCTTTTGATTCTCTGTCTTTAGTAACTGCTTAATTTCACGATATTTTTTTACATAGCGTTACTTGTATGAACATCCCAAATTCTAATTTCTTTGTAGCTTTCTTCTTAAAATATTTTTTTTGTGTTCTTTAAGTGTCATCTAATCTTAAGATAATAATTTAATTTTTTTCTTATAATATTTCATTTTAAAATCTAAAAATAATAGATGTTGGGTATTTAAAATTTCACTTGGAATGATCTTCAATCTTTCTGATCTAAATGATCTATTTTTTTTATCGAAAATAATCAATCGTGTTTTCTTAGATCCATTTTATAAGTAATAATATGTTCATCTCTTAAATAAAGTATTATTTATAAAATGTAAGAAAATCTAATATAGTCTTACATGCCATTAGTCCTCCAAATTCATGCATGCGAATACTTTTAAAATCTACCACTTACCTCTGCCCATTTAAATCTCAATAAATACTTTTCTTGAGGTATCTTTGTATTAATCACTAATTCATTCCAAAATTTTTTTTTGAGAACTCCAAAATTTGAGCGTACATATAATTGATAATCTTAGTATCAGAGTAATTATTAAAGTATAATTATCTCAGCGTCATTAATCTTATAACATTATCATTCAAACTTTTATCTATAATTACACTACATTTCTAGTTTGACTTTTACCTAAATCAAAGTTTAAAACCTGTATCAATCTCCTTCTCTCACCCATTTAGTTTTCTTGAACACATAAAATATCTATCTTTCTATGAATCATAATATCTATTAATTCCATTAATTTATGTAGAGAATCTATATTCTAAAATCTTTAAAACTAACATTGAGTTATATATGTAAAAATTAAAATTTAGATGTTAGATATGTAAATACATAAAAATTGTGTGATTTGTATGTAAACCCCCCATAATAATTTTATAAATAGCATGTATGTTTTATTTTGAGGGTATTTGGCTGATGGTCATAATTATATTTGATGTTAGGCTATTTGGTGGCAAAAATAAATGACAAAAATAATCAAAATCAGCATTGGTCTTTTTAGATAATATTGAATAAATCATTTGGATATTGACATTGATATCTTGATGTTAACATTAAATATATCTAAAAAAATGACACTATTGCCTAATAAAATTGTTATGGTATGTTTGTAATTGTTTTTATTTTTAAAAATATGTTTCTATAAATCAACAATGGAATGGTCCCTAATCAATGTAAAATTATTATTTTACATATGCGAATTCATTCAAAAGCAGTGATGGATTCCGGATATGAATCATATTTTCAAAATGGAGAAATTAGTTGTGGGTAAGCGAAAGTTAAATCATTATTTCTAAAAATATATGTTCTATTTACAAATAATTAAATGAGCTCTTAGACAACATTCATTATCAAATGAATCTTACAACTTAATTGCTTTATGAAACGCCAAGTGTGCATCCCTCAACTTACAGAAGGTCAAAGTCGTCCAAGTCTCATTGAACCTATCATGATCTAGTTAGCCAAATAGTTTTATAAATTAGGATTAGGTCAAAGTTCTCGCACAAATTAAAATCAACCACTAACTCCTTAAAAATTACTTTAATAGTGACCTCTTTGTTGTTTACACAATCATGTGAGAATGGTGACAATTGATAAGCCTAAAATATTTGAGAATGAAGCACATGGTTGAGGTTTCTAATGAAAGAATTAATGAAATGATTGTATTGCTCCACAACAAAACAAAGAAGAGACAAGAAAAAGGAGATAGAAGACAAAGATTTATAGTAGTTTAGTTTAATGATTTACATCCATTTTTAAAAGAAAAAAAGTGGGATTTTAATTTTTTGGTACAAGAATGATATAATAGAATATGTGCCAAACTTTACTAAGAGTGTTGATAAATGAAGAAAAAGAAAAAAAAAATTCAATAAGGGGGGATTACACCCAAGATAAAATTTTAAATCAAACAGTTACATTAATTTGAGAATAAAATGAGAGAAGTAATGATGACACGAGTGTCCTTAGGCTTGATATAGAGTTAATCATATTATTTAAGAGAACATTAGTGAAGTTACCAACTTTGATATCATCTTGAATGTTTGAGGCAAGAAAGATGATTTCTTACAGGAGATTATTGTCACTGGAATGAATGTAGCTTGAGAATAAGTGGGAGATGAACTTGTGAGTAATAACCTTTAGTCTACTTAATGATGACATATTCATAGAACATGGGGATGCAAATATTTGTAGTGGTGATGGCTAGTGGAGTTAGGAAAGTATTGTTATGTAGATTGTGTCTTTTTTATGGAGTGATCAAAAACTTGTTGGTGTATGTATAAGTGAGGTATAAGCAATAGATTTAGAACTTTTGATTAATGTGGCAACACAATGAGATAGTTAAGCAATTAATGGTGAGAATATCATGGAGCAATGTCAAGACTGAAATTCATGCCTCATGTAACCTTAATGTCCTTCATGAGTGAATAACGAGCTTAAGTAATGTGAGCTCCTCCATGTAGCAAAAAAATTGAGATTCACACTCTTGAATTTTTTTTCACGATGGGAGTATTCTTCATTGAATGGGCATATGAATTTTTTCATGATGGGAGTATTCTTCATTGAATGGGCATATTCATCATACTACATGGCATATCGAGTTTTAGAGGATCTTTGATAAATGTTATTGAAAGTTGTGATAGGTTTGTGTTGACAAGAATTGGAGTTTTGAGGGCACACTAAATGTAGGAGGACTGTCATGACTATTGATAGAATTTCCTAAAAGAAATTTGAAAGGTTTAAGAGGCTCCCAAGAGTGCCTTCCATGATACGACTACTGAAGAAGAAATTTTTGCTATAAAAAATGGGCACCATTAGATTAAATCTGATTCCAATGCAAATTTTGGATTTAATTTTTTCACATATTTGATGAGATATGGTTTTAGAAGTGATTTCTTTCTACTCTGTCTTAATGTTTAGTGGAAGTACCCACTTGATTCCTATTCCTAATTGTTAGCAAATTTTTTTAATCAAACATAAGTTTTTCATTTATGTGTTATTTTATTGCAAGTGCTTACAATACTTTTATACTTTAAATTTAATATATTTAAAACACACATAATTATTTGGTTGGTTGTAAAATAAAATAAAATAAAAATTAATTCTTTAGTTTTGGTAGAAAGCAAAATGAATTAATTGTGTACAACAAAGCATTATGTTATAACTATTTTTAATACACATAGAAGGAGTAATAATGACAAATAGGTTAGATGACCACATGGATGGAGTAGGTTGGATCTTAAGTGTCATTTTGGGTTGGCAATGCTATGTGTTGCATGATATGATGATAATGAATACTAGCAACAACAACATGGACAAGGGCAATGATAGATCACAACAACATTGATAGCAAGGACTTAATTACAATGATATCACATTTTCATGTGATAGGTTGGGTTGTTTGGTTGGAATCAAAAGTAAAGTAAATATAGGGTTTTAGATTTTTTGATATTCGACATGACGCAAAGTAAAATTTTAAAGTGATATAATGCATTTAGAGTTCACTAGATAGTTATATTTTTTTGTATTTGGGTGAATTCAAATACATCACCTATATAAAATCTACTACGTTGCTTCTGCCTACCCCTTCTTCGACCATAGATTGCCATCATCGTCGTCCAAAACTTTTACACGTTATATTTATTTAACTAAAGCGATAAAATAAACTCATGAATTTGTAAAACCTCAACCAATATAAATAATCCAAATATATTACATTTCTTTTTCATGCAACCAAACAGCCTCATAGTGTATTTCAAATTCTTTTGATTTGAACAAATTTAGAATACACTAAAATGATCTAAAAATATTAAAAAATGCTCAAAAAAATTTATTTTACATTTATTTTCCACTAAACAAATGAAAATTTAAAATTTTTATATTTTAAACACAACATGCAACTAATACAATGAATGAAACTACCCCTTAATATTTCAAAGTTGCAATATCACATAATGTAGTATAAAGAAATACAATAAATCTATATCAACTTAGGATGCATGCAATTAATTTACAAAGGCCCTCATTGATAATTCATTAGCTATCAATTTATCTCCCTAATATTTTATAATTAATAATTATGAAATATATCCTAAAAGAAGGATGGGCACAAGTTCCAAATTTTTTAAAGCTTAATATATGTTTTTTGAAATTCAAAATTTAAAAACTTTTTTTTATTCATGCAGTTCTTCGATTAAAAAAAAAAAAAAGAAGAGGCAGCATTTAGAAAATGGATAGGTTCGTATTTTGAAAGCCCAAGCTTTGTCTACAGAACGATAGAATAAGGCCATGGGCTTAAGCCTAATCCATGAACACCCTATCCACATCAAGCAGTTTCGTCGATGACACCATTCGACTCTCATCTTCAGCTGAAAAGGGTTCCCATCCCCAATTCATGACTCTTTCTCCTTCCTCATCTGGCTTCTTCCAATCGTCTAAATCTCCCCAAAACCCCAACCAAGGCATGTGACTTTCTCTTCTTCTTCTTTTTCTTCCTCTTCTCTATATAGCCTCTCTCTCCCCCGGTGAAAACCTCACAACAACACAAAAACAAGTACGAACTCAAATGGCTTCCTCACTCTCCCCCTCTCTACCCAGCTTCTTCTCCGTCTTAACCTCCAAACCCGGCCACCGATCTCAAAGTCAACAGCTTTCCTTCTTCCCGAAAAAGCTTCCTTCCCTCTTCATCGCGAGATCTGCGGATAATGGAGCTGGAGCGTCTGGCTCAACCGTGGTGGAGGAGAAGGTGGAAGTGAGAATGGTCCTCCGAAGACGGAGGAAGAGAAGAGGGTCGAGTACAAGGAGGGGTCTCTGAGTTCGAATGGGGTGGCTGTTGAGAATGCCGAAGTTTTAACTTTTAAGGATCCAAGATGGGTTGGGGGGACATGGGATTTGACTCAGTTTCAGGAGGGTGGGCAGACTGATTGGGATGGGGTCATTGATGCAGGTAAGCTAATTTCCATTACGATTGTGATAGCTGTTATTGATTTCTTCATCTCACGCTTTTTGGTTTTGATTTCTCACTAGGAGATTCTTGTCATCTGGATTGGAGTTAGAATTGTTATTATTATTATTATTATTATTTTATTTTTCATCTTTTTATGCATTAGTATAATGAATTTGTTTGTTTAACAAAATGTTGGTTTAGTTGACACTGTTCTTTAGGTTTTCAAAGTGCCATCCAAGTGTTTATGGTCAATTTGGTTGCAGCTGGCTCAATGGAATAATGGATTTGACTCTATATATGCAATTTTTTTTTCCATAATTCACGTTAAGTGTTGCATGTGATTTATTTTACTCTACAAATTTTTTTTTTTAATCGTCTAACTTTTACCCTTCAATCTGCCAATTTTCATTTATAATTCATCCTTAATAATTCGATTTATTTATTTTATTGTTGAATCTGGTACTGTTGGACATGATGATATGCCCAAACTATCTAAATTAATTTTCTACTATCCTGTTTTTAATAGACATTACTCCTATTATTACTCTATTTTAATCATTTTTCAGTTCTAAGCTTATTTCATAATCATTTAACATCATTTTTATATCTCACTTAACTTGATTATAAACTTCTTTCTTCGGTGCCCAACATTAGGTTCATATAACACTTGTTAATTGGTTTTTTGCTTATGCAAACAAGTTTTAGTAATTAATCCAAATTAGCCTAGTCAAATACTAATTAAACCCAAAATTTCCCTTAATCTCTTTATCTACCTCATAACACTCTTCAAAAATACTCCTTTTTTCATAAGGTTTAAATAAATATGAAATTGCAGATAATAGTCTAGTTGCATAGTTAAATAGAATTAAAATCACTTTCTTAAACTCACTTCCAACCTCTAATCACTTAATCTATCAACTGTTTTCCAACAGTTTTGAAAAGTTAAAAATGATATAGCATACTGGATAACAAAGGAATGTGATGATTAAAACTATCTAGATTACCGGATTAGCATGACTACATAAATTCATTAATGTCTAATCCTTCAACACCCCCTAAGATAGTGTTGACAGAATCAATTTTTAATGTGGTGAGATACATGCAGAAATTTAAACCTCTGGTGGGAGTAAAAGAGAAGACTTTACATCTTAGAAGACAAACTTAAAGACAGAAGCTTGTATTTACAGGCATCACTTCAACCATATATTCATACTATAAGCTGTACTATATTGCTTTTTTTGAAATTGTAATCTGCGTTTGATCAAGTTTATTTGTCTTTCTATATCAAATGATTCAAGCTGATGATTCAAAACTTTCATATACTTGATTTGTAAGGAGAAAAAAAGATCTTATTTTATGGTTTGATGCTACGCATGTTCATTTTTATAGCTGTACATGCTGCGTCTCGAAAATGTTTTGGTGGCTTGTAGAATTTGGTTGTTTGGTTTGAAATCTTACATTGTTTTCATATTTACCCGATGCCCAATTTGAATTTGGAAGATTTACATAAGCATGCACAATTTGTATGCATTTATATATCTAATATCCAAATTTTAATATTTATTTATCTAACATTTTCCTATATTTGAAAATGTGCGTTTAACTTTAAAAAAGTCTGATGATGATATTTTTTATGAGATATTGAAGATTCAGGTGTTATAGATGTAAAAATTAAAGTTTAGATGTTAGAATGTAAATATATAAGAATTGTGTCATATGTATGTAAATCCCCCCTTTGAATTTATCTAGTCTAGCTCATATATAAAAGGACATGAGACTTGGTTATCCTCTATCATAGAATGAACCAAGGTGCATTAAGATATCTGAAGGGAATAGGGGATCCCAAGTAATATGGTGGAAAAGCCTCGATTGATTGAGTGATTTAATTTGAGAACTAAACAACCTATGGCCATCCAAGGGAGTCTCTCTATTTCATGTTAGGTAGTTATGGTAATAATGATCTGCCCTTGACTAATTTTAGTCATATGGGAGCTATGAATACCATTTATTTGTCTTTGGGTTGCTTTGAATGGTGCTGGTAAGAGGATACTAAGGCTCCGTTTGGCTAAGCTTTTTGGATTCCTAAAAAGCTGGTTTAAAATCTTCCGCGAAAATTTGTCTTTCTTTTGAAAATGCAGAACTTCGATTGAGATGGGTTCACAGGCATTAGAAATTTAGGCTCTCGGCTCTCCCAAGCCTAAATACATTGGAATTGTGGAAGTTATGAACTTCTTTTAAGAAATGTATTATCACAAATACAAAGGTACTGCTCATGTTTGAATCTAGAGGTCAGGTAAATTCTCCATCGCCATAATTTATTCTTCCTCAGAGGCTCGGAGAAGGAAATGGCTTGAAGACAATCCCGAGGCTTCAAGCACCGACGAGCCTGTGGTCTTTGACACGGCCATCGTGCCCTGGTGGGCATGGGTCAAAAGATATCACCTTCCAGAAGCCGAACTACTAAATGGTCAGTTTTTACATCACACACTCTCTCTCTCATTCCCCAGAATCAAACATCACTTATAATCAAATTCTACACAGGCCGTGCTGCCATGATTGGATTCTTCATGGCCTACTTTGTCGACAGCCTCACGGGCGTCGGTCTTGTTGGTCAGATGGGCAACTTCTTCTGCAAGACTCTTCTATTAATATCTGTCAGTGGAGTGATGCTAATAAGAAGGTTGAAGATATTGAAAAGTTCAAGAAGTTTATTGAGGAGGCGACCTTTTATGACAAGCAGTGGAAAGCAACTTGGCAGGAGGATCATAACAGTATTGAGAGCAAGTAGCTGGGAAATGCCATTAATAGTCTAATGTTTGATGAAGGGTACTCTAATTTTGGCATTTCTTATGGTTTTATTGTTGGCATTTTATTTATTATGAATGTTTGGTTTTATGATGTGTTAATAAGGGTATTTTAGACATTATACCTTCTGCCTCTCTATGTATATGAGGGTTAGGGTTTTGGAATGAAGAAGGAATTATGTTTGCCTGGTGTCAGCCTTCCTATCTGGTAGTTATATAACGCTTTTGATTCAAATTCCTCTGCACGAGTCCTTATCAGGAATGTTCACATTTTTTATTTTTTTTAATGGTTAATCTGCTTGCTTTCCTCTATGTGAATTTATGTGAATTTTATTGATTAGTGACTGTATTTTTCTCTATTTTTTGATGATGCTATGGGGGCTTAGATTTTAACTAATTTGTTATTAATAGGTTGCTTATATTTTTCATCATATGTTAAGGCTTGTTTGAGATCAATATTTTCTTTATATTACTTTTAAAACATATTTATTCAATATTTTTTAAATACTTTTATTTTAGAAGATAAATCACACCTAAATAATTTTTTTTAGTATTTTGAATAATTTTAAAAATAATTATCAATATAAAATATATTTTATAATAAATTAAAATATAAATACTAAATTAAATGATTCCATTGCCTTATTGTGCTTATGCTTCGGAGATTTGCTTGTTATGTTATTGCCCTATTCTATGAAATAAGATCATAATGCTCAGTTGCTCCAACAGAGTTGGGCTGCTTATTCGCTTTTCATAATCCTTGGACTAAACTATTTTCTACATTTCAAGATATTACAATCTTTTCTTCATAGAAGATCAGCACATTCTCAAAAAAACTTTATTCATAAACCCTTGAACATCTCTATAAAGGACTCTTGTGATTGATTGAAGTTTAAATTAACTAAAAACAATGAAGTTTATATGAATTTATTTTCTTTGGAAAACAAATTCATATAAAAGTTTTAATGAATCGAAGGCATTTCATCTTGTTCTCAATAGAGAAGCAGAATATGTATTCACTAACAGATCTATCAGGTAACTGCGTTACATTTGTATTTTACAATTCAAAAAGCTCAACATTACATAAAACAAACCATCGCAACATTTTATAATTCAAAATCAAACCATTTTTTCTTGATATTTGTGCAATAAAATAGCTTTGCCAAATGCAACTTTACCCCTTTGTGCATCACCAAGCTTAAAAAAGATAAAACTGGACTAACTTAACACAGTTTATAACTTCCATACTGCAATATGAAAGTCTAAAAATTAATAAAAAAAAATTGTATTAATCAAAATGCAAATAGATTAAAGTTTCTAATACACTGAATCCATATAATATCAACTATTCTCACAGGTAGTAGATTTAGACCATAACAGGTTAGTCTTCAACACGCACTATATGAACATCTAATAATACCTTACCAGTTTCAGATCCTGCGAACACAAATATGCATCCATCTCCTTCATACAGCTCGTTATCTCGCACAAACTGAAGCCATCCCTTACCAGAAAGACCTGTCACTGAGTCTCTGTTGGAAGTTATTTTAACCTCATACTTTACTGACCACATCTTATCCTGATACCGGAGAAATATTTCTTGCGGTCTGAAACTGAGATTTTTATGTGCAAAGTCATAAGGAAATGTCTGCACAATATAAAATAAAATTTATTAAAAAGAATATATGAGCATTCAGAAAGCATCTCATTGATAATCTGCAATTCAACTGTCTCTACAGAACGGGATGTTTTATTACTGGCTTGAGGAAGAACATGAATGCCACATATTCATTCAAATAAAAATAAAAAAATCTAGAATGATAGTGAGAAATAATTCTTTTGAAGGGTAGTATGGATTGAGAGTTTAAGGCATGTAATTTGTGCTAATTGAAGAAATTGACAGAGACCTGTCACGATTGCAGTTATGATGTGAAGAATCAAGAAGTATTAACGGAAATTTGCAGTTTAAGAGAATAAGGAAAGACTTTTTATGTTCTAATCACAAACAGTGAGTGTTGACCTCCATGTGCATTACAAAAGTCAGGTTGCGAATCAAGGCGGCGAAAACCCATGACGCCGTACGAAATTATAATAGAAATGCTCCAGCATGAAGTGTCTTCAATGATTGTTGAAGATGCAATAGAATGAACAATCAATTCGTAGGACTAATTCAGCGAGAGTATAATTTGGTGCAAATATGATGACTAATTGATGATATTTAACTATCTCATTTAATTTCAATTGAACGACTTAGAATTTCGGCAGTTTATTTTTTTTTTTTTTTTTTAATTATTGCTGATTTGCATCTGATGTATATGGGAATTCTTAATTTGGTAGAGGCTCGATTCGCTAGAAAAACCAAAGGTGGGGCTCTTCCCAATTTTGAGTACAGTAGCTCCCCAGCGAATTTCACGTCGGCTATCGCAACCGGGTTTTCTTGATTCATCTGGCTCGTCCCGCTCATCTTCATCCCAACAGACACAACCTTCGCCAAGGCCGATCCTCTCTGTCGAATATCCCGGCTCCTCCCATCACTGTTTCCCATCTGACGTCCTCATCTCCTCAACCTCTGACAGGTCGCCTATCTCATTCCCGCTCGATAGAGCGGAAGACGTCTCTAGTTCGTGAAATTTCGAATGCATTAGGTGAATCTCCCGTACAACCTTGATTTCCAAGGATTTTCATTCTGTTCTGCCCATCCCTTCCCCATAGAAATCCGACATCATCCCCTCAGCTAACCTCTCTGTGTCCCCTGAACCACACCGCCAATCTCCACAATTCGCACCACACCCATCGGCTGGCGACATCCACTCTCTCCCCATTTATTCCTGTCTCCCTATAGGTCGTTTCTCAACCCATGCCTGCTGGAAAGAGTCATCCTGTTTTCCCTCTCCTTCCCATCCCGTCACTCCCAATCTGTTCAACTTCTGTGCAGACTACAGGCTGAAATCCCAAAACCCCCAGTAGCCACCTCACCTCCCTGTCTCTCTGTTCACGCCATCCAAGCCAAAGCTAACCCTCTCTTTCGCTAGAATTCTCACACGCCAGCGAGCCAAAAAAATAATAATAAATCAGCATCAATTAAGATAAAAAATGGGATTTCAGATTTTTGTAGTATTTAGGATTGTTGCTCTTGCTGTTTGATAGGATTTGATTTAGATCTTGCCCAGAATCTGCTGTCCAAAATTCTCTTGATCCTATGAATTTTAGAGTTGTCCATTTTGCTATTTCATCGCCTAAGTTAAATACCGATTAAATCTTTGCTTCAAACCCTCCACCGATTCCTCTTTATCCTTTTCTAAACCAGGGAGCAACAAAATCATGTTTTAATCTTTCTCAAATTCTCTATCTCGCTGATTTCTACGTCAATCTATATAAAATATAATAGTTAAATTTTAAAAATGCTAAAATAAGTATTGACACGCCTCTTTTAGCATGGAAAATTGTATTTTAGATTATATGAAAATGCACATTTTTTGGTGTGGCGTAGGCATTATGATTAATACACTCATCATCATTCTTGATGTGATGGGTAAAGATATACGAAATAATCTCATTCGGGATAACGTCGGGATGTTGCAGAAATTTTCGTCTATCTTGCAAGAAGACTCAAATGAAACAAAATAATAATATTTGAGTTGTTGAAATTTATTTAATTTTGAATTGAATTCAAAATTACAAAAAAGAAGAATTTTGAAATAAACTTGAAATTCACACTTCAAATGAAATATGAATTCAAAATAAACTTAGTTTGAATAGAATTTTAAGCTCGAATTAAAAATTAAAGATGACATCAAATTGAATTTTGGATAATAAGACTTGGAGTCAAGAACATTCATGAGATTCAAATTTGAGCAGACTTAAGATAAATCGGGTGAGAGTATGAATGTGACTTTGCAAATTCCTCATTTCAAATTATCTGAAAGTGAACCCAATTAAATGCATGATTGGATTATCGAAGAGCAATATGATTGAAACATAACTTCAATTACAAATGCAATCTAAACAAGAACTTACACCAAGAATACATAAAGATAATTGAATGAGCTTGAGGAGATCTCCCTCTTATTTATAACATGATATAGGTCCTTCATGCCCTTGCCGCCTCCAATTCATGGCATAAAATAAGAGGACATATTAAATAGCAATGTATGAAATGGTGGGAGGATTTGCTGAATAATTAGGAAGCATCATCGAATAATAAGCTATTAACTTGAAAAGAAAATTTGTTGGGCAATCCCACACTTATACTAGCAGGCAAAAGATGTTGACACAAATCCTAAATGAACTTTGCATGCATCATAAGACGATTGTCTCATTCAGCTCAGGCATTCTTGAAATTCATGTAAACACCCAAATGAAGCAAACATAAGGGCAAGTCTTCATTCAATTTGGGTGTCTCAAATATCATGCAACACATTATGAAGCAATTATTCGTTTAATTTGAATGCTTTGAAAAACATACAAATATTTAAATGAAATGAATTTCTTGCACAAATTTCAAAATGATCTTATATCCTATTCAAGTGCTTGAAAATTCATGTAAGCTTATAAAGAGATGAATGAAATGCTCACATGCATTATGAAGTGATACCACATTCAATCTCATTATAGCAAATGCATGTAAGTGATTTAAGAGACGAGCAAACCTCCAAAATTCACATAAACATCTGAAATATACACCTGCATGGGCACCAACACATATGATATGTGCCTAAATTTGGTGTTTGAGGATGTTGCACGAATTAAAGATGAAATCAATTCAATCTTTTATGATTAAACGCATGAAAGTTAGTGAATATCTTGATATGCTAATATCTTTAAACAAATTCATGTGAATGAAGAATACAAATATTCAACTTCATGGAGTGTGATTACAATAGGTCTAATCCTCTATACATAAAATAGAATTAACAAGTTCTATCAAATGATCAATCTCTAAATGAATCTAAATCACAATGGATCATAAAGACCATTTCTCTATTAAGAAAGAAAAAGTTGACATGATTTATAACTTGAACACATCATTTTCTTAACCAAATACTTTAAGTTAATAATTGATGAATTTCATAAATTAACAATACTCCACCTATTGTTATTATACTTTAAGCAATTTGTGACCTAATGACTAGTCTTAATCGAATATTCTCTTTCTTGGGAGATATAATTAACTATAAGTGCTTGTACCTATAAGAAACTTGGAACCAAATCTAAAATCCTCATAAAAAGAGGGCGAAATCTCTGGATAGTGCCTCATCTATAAAAATAAATAAATTCATTTATTTATCAAAAATTTCACTTAGTGCAAATCTACACTCTCTTTATCAAGAGGCTAGGCGCAGATTTTTTGAGCCCACAATGGGATCCACAACAAATAATACATGCAATACATGCATCAAGTGAAACAGCCACACCGGGAATAATATATATATATATATATATCTTTGCGTCAACATCTCCTTTTTCATGTATTTCTAAAGATTCTCTTAGAGCCGTCAAGAAGCCAAGGTTGAGTGGAGTATCCCTGTGTCCAAACTTGTTTATTTCTCTTATTGGACTCAAGCTAAGCTTGAACACAACTTGATTTTAAAATCATATTCAAGCTGTAATCTAGCTTTCAGCAAGACAAATAAAATATATGTGATTAAAACTACTTTATCTAACATAAATGAATATATAATATCATAATATACATGAGAAAGTAACATAATTCAATTATTATGTTTTCTTTTATGTTTGATATGCTAATAACTTCATCAAATTCCAAGCGAGCTTCTAATGAACATAAACCAAAAGATTGCTAGGTGTGATGCTGAAGGAATGCACCCTAATGTTAGGAGTGATCCTGATGAACCTCTACCTAGAATTATACAAAGAAACCCTGCTTAATTTAATTTTTTTTTCTGCATTGTCATAAACTAATGCATATTTTACATGGAAATTTAAACCTTCTAGATGTTACCTCGAAGCTGGTCCTTAGCCACAAGATTTTGCGTAAATGTTATTTCAATGATGGTATTCAAGACATTTTTCAGCTGTAACTTCGGTGCTAATAGAGTGCATTCAAAAATGACAAATAAATAAAGTTTAAAAGAAAGTTTCTAACAAAGACCTTCAAAATTTTCAAGAAGAAAAAAATCGCTGTAGCATAAAATAAAAACTATTCATAATTTGCACGCAATAGACTAACTTAAGGCATTTAATAATAACTAAATTTCAAGTAAATCGCTCAAAAAAAAGGGCTAGAAACTGGAAAAAAATTATGCCAACCTGTTTGAGATGGACGACCATTTCAACTTACCATAAAGATACTGGTCCCAGTCAAATGGGAAGGCAATAAAAACTTGGTGAAATAAGGAGTTTCTGCACGGATTGCCTTCGTACTACGCAAGTATGTCAGTTTTGCGTTCAACTTCATCCCGGTTGTTTGTCCTTCATGCATATTAACAGAACCAGGCTTAACTGAATCCTCTTCTCCCATTTTTGATGGAATAGAATGTTCTAAAATATTAAAACAACTCAGTTTAACGAATTAATAGCAAACATTTTCATATGGAGCCAAAGTTAGTCTATTCACCTCCCCAATAACAGAGCAACATTAAAAACCTTAATAGGATAAAAACTGTCCAGGATAATTGCCCAAATCCCATCATGATGCGCTCCAAAAATTGACAGAGCTTAGAAAACATTCTCAATTTGTGTGAAAATGTATGATACATGGCATTGAATGCCTCAAATGGAGCAATTACTGTCATAAAATTCGCAGAAAATATCTTTGTTAATCAATATTTTGTATGTAAAATTGTTGTATGTATTGGGAAATTTTCTATTTCACCTTCTATGATATTGTTTTGCAAATAAAATGCAAGGTCTTAATATTTTCTTTCTTTGTCAAAAATTTTACAACATATGCTTTGAATGTTTTTGAATTATTTACAAATCAAAATCTTTTGATGCCATTTCAATTTTTGAAGCACATCTTGATGGGAATTGGTTCAGGATATACTGACCCAATTTTAAGAATATATAATGCTCTCAAGATGAGATGTAATTGTTGCACTGAATGCATGTGGAATAAGTGGTAAACTTTTAATTAAATTTGTGTAGCTAAAAGCACATGAAAGAGAGCTCACCATAATTATTTCTGCCACTGGATGCAGATGATCTAGTTCGAAACCTTCTGCTATCAAATTTTGCTTTAAATGAAGAACTTTTTTCATCATCTGAATCCAATTGTAGGGGTGAATTGTCATCACAAGGTAATCTTGGTGAAGAAAATTTTAAAACATCAGGAAGTTGCTTCTCATGCTTTTCCTCTGCCTGACAACCGTTTCTAAGGATAGGATTCATGATTCCAACAAAGTAGGCAGCTTCTCTCTCACAACCACTTCTGTCGAATATTAGAACTCTAAAACACGAACTCCCACAATATTCAAAAACCAAGCAGTCGCCTTCTTCAACATGATGTGCTTCAACAAATTCCTTCCAGCCCTCTTTAAAATATGCATGGCCTCCTATCATTGAAAATCTGACCAGCCAACGGTTGCCACTTGGACCCTCTAAAGTTACAACTTCAGCCAAGTGTTTAAAATCCATCCTAAGATTCATTGGAAAAGTCTACCAATAGAGAATGAAAATTATTGTTTGTGAAAAGGAAAATAATTAGGAAGAGCATTCAAGTATAAATGTATAATTATTACATGCACAAACAAGCAAGAAGGCAACAGGAAACTCAAAAAATAGTGATTTCAATGCAACTCCAAGGCTTCTTATTTTATTTGTCATCATCATCACCATTATCATCAATAGCTTCGCATCAAAATGTTGGGATAGGCTTCATGAAACTTCCATTCTCCATTCATCTCAATTGAACGCCACATGAGGCGCTGACCAAAGTATTCTTATCACTTAAATAAAAGGGTCCTAGCCAAAAATCTGGAAAAAAAGGTAAAAATTCCAATTAATGATCTTTAACAGTTGCTCTGTTATTGGCTAGCTAAGCACACCAGATACCACGTTCAAAATGAATTTGGCTGCCTTTTAATCACTGAATCAATGATTAAACACAAGGGCAGTCTGACTTCAAAGAAAATATCTGCTTGCTTGGGGAGGTGAATAGGCTGAATCCTATTGATGTCAATTAGGCAAATAGAGCTAGAAAGAAGAGAGATAAAAATTCATTGTATTCCCTCAAGTGAATTGTTGTAAAGGACTCTGTTGGACTTATCTCTAAGAAATGAGAACCATAGTACAAGAGTTCACAGAAATAGAGAGAGAGAGAGAGAAAATCTAGTGCCAAAATTTGTGAATTAGATTTTTTGCACCTACACTTAACGCATGATCCCTATTTAAAAGCAAGAGCCAAGGTCAACATCACAAATACAATATACATGAGTAAAAACCACAAGGGTAGTCAGATAATTTGTTCTAACAATTTGCATGGTCTACTAAAGGTGACTAATATTATATAAGTACCATTGTCGACTTAAATTAGACATTTGCCAAATACTTATGGGACAAACATGACTTTTGATTTCAGTTTAGTCGGATATGATTACTAGGCACTTCAGGCAAAGTATTTCTATTAATTGATACTGTCTAAGCGAACTGCTTTGTTTGATTGAGAATTTCTCCATAACTTTTAGTTATTGTTCAAGCAACTTTTCATGTTTGACATGTTAGATGATTATGGATGATTTACCATTTACAACCTGTTAATTGGCGATTTGAGCCAGTTCAACCATCCTGGCCCATGCATACCTTAGGTTTATTTTGACATGATTCAATATTCATTCGAGGTGCATGACTCATGCAAATATATCAATCCCCTGATTCTTTTAGATACCTTGAGAAGACAAAGGACAAAAAAATAAAAATAAAAATCATCTAGTTCTTCTAAAAATACTTCGTTTGATAGAGATGATAAATTTGAAGAGTGAGATCTTACCACGGTCAATTAAATTTGCTAAGGTTTTTTAAATTATAACTATGCAACTCTTACTCTTACTTTAATTTTTGAAACAAAGTTGTTGTTTTTTGCTTGTTCAATCAAAATCGAAGGACTCAAGAACATTACTTTGTAGATATTTATGTACTATTTGAATTGAAAAAAAAAGGGTTGAGTCCAGCTTCAGAGAAGAGATCCCCATTAGCCTTGAATTCTTTGACATCATTTGTAAGATTAGTTGTATCTACAGTAGAGGCCATGGACAAAAAAACAACATATAGAGCTTGTAGAGATATATTGCATTGCAAAAGCATACCAAGATCAATTTGCTGCGACCACTATTACTCCAACCCTTGTTGATGTTTAATGAGGATCAATAAGTACTCTACATGCTTGTGTTTTCTAAAGGGTAAGAGGTGAGAGATTTCTTCAAGTATCCATCCTTTGATACTCTATAATCAAAAGAGTTGACCTATGACTCAATGTGAAACATCTCTCAAACCATTGTCACCTTAATTCCAACTACTTGGATTATAACTTCTTATGCACTCACTTCCTTTTCAAATAAGGCCAAATAAGGCTAGGAAGGCGATCAATCTTCTAAGTAACAAATTAGACAAAGATAACTGGAGCAGAAAAACCAGAAAATACAAATCTTGAAAAGTGAATCAACAAAGTTGATGTGGATGTTCCTTGCAAGCCAAAAGAGATGAATATTAAAATCGTGCTATAAAAAGTGCAAGGAGTTGGTCAGCAAGGCACTTCAAAGATTGATGATTCCAACGTCTCTGGCTCATAGAATGAGTCCTTTGGTGCATGTAAAATTGAAATGAATTAACAAATTATGATTAGGAAGGCAGAAGAGCTCTATGAAGATATTACTTGTACTCTACACCATAGTTGTTTTAACTTTGTAGTAGTTGCCATATAGTTGGTTACTCTTCTCAAGTTTGTCATGACTCCACTTTTCATTTCAGTTGATCCCATCAAAAACATCTCTTTAATCCTGATGTTGGCACATGCAATCAATCAATGGCTAAGATGATCTCTCTTACACTTAATGAGAACTTCTCAATTAGCCTTTATTTGGATCGTAAGTTATTTGTTGTATATATTTTCATCTTCTTTTTGAAAATCCTAATTGTTCCTTCATTGTCTACCTACATCTCTACTTAGGCAATGATGAAGACAAGATGCCTCTCATATCCTCAAAATTTTGTTAAAAATAGATGTAAGGCACAATGTTCCATCAAATCAAGTCATATTAAGCCATTAATGCAGGAGTTTGCAGAAATTTGGAGAGTTCTATATGAAGTAATATGTTCCACAACATTTAGTGATTAAAAGTCAATGGCAGAAAGGCAGGTCCAACTAGGACCTCCCAAAATGTCCATTACATTTTTCTAGTTTCTACATTTAGGCTACAAGATCATCTTTTTCCCATCCTTTAAATCCAACAATTTGTGATCAACCATTTTAGTTATTAGATACCATTCAACACTCATAAAAATTTTATAGCATATATTTTTTAAGCAGCTAATAAGATTGCCTAAGTGGCTAATGATATATATAAATTAAAATTCATTTGAAGCAATTTGATTCTAAATTTTGTTAAAAGCATACACATAAGTATATAAGCAAACATAGGTTCACATGTTCATGCCATACGTGCACTCATCAAGACATATGCGCACTTACCTACCCTCTCATTCTTTTCATTCGCTCCTACCCTCACCATCACTCTTATCAATGGTAGTAATGTGTAGAGGCATCAATTCCCAACAATAAGAGCTCAAACATAGCTACCTCTTCTCCGTCCATTATTTTCCTTACCTCCTCTTTGTACCTTTGTCCTTATAAGAACAGAAAGAAGAGATGTAAAAAAAGGGGGAGGGGATCTATAAGCATATTAGTTAAAAATAAAAATAAAGAAAAGCCAGCTCAACTGAAAATTTCAACAACTATTTAGATTGCCTGGGCACAAACCTTGATATAAACATTTAAACCAAGAAAATGACCAATAGCCAAGAAATTGTGCAATTAGGACATAAATTAAACTTTCAAGGTGGGGTGGGAAATCAATAGCACTCCCTTTGCCTCAATAGAGATGCCAAGATCAACATGCATGACATTTCCGAGCAGTCACGTTCACAAGAGGATTTTCTAAAATTACTATATCAAATAAATTCAACTATGCAAGACACTTTAGCCTAATAGTTGAGAGCTTAGACTTTCAACCAATAAGTATTGAGTTCAAGTCCTTGTACATGTGTTGAGTGTATGAGTTTGAGATTAAATTCTCTCAAATGTCCAAAAAAAAAATAATAATAATAATAAATTCAACTATTAAGAACTATATCTACTCCATGTTCAATGATTGGGTTAGGTACAGAAATTCCTTTTTGTATTTCTCTGTTATTTTAGGAAACTTCGTGCTTTTTTCAGCCACTGTAAATTTGAGAAAGGTGTTAGTTTTGCACATATAGAAGAGTAGCATCGATATTAGGAGGACATTACCATCCCTACACCATAAGTCAGAAACGAGCTGATAATCTAGCTAAATGAAATGGATAAACAGCACATCAAGTTCCCAAGACATTTGTAATAAAACACAAATCTTACAATTCGTAGAACAGCAAAAAGGTAAGACGGAAACCCTTTTTAGATACTTTTTGATAACCCTAATACAGAAAATGTAGAGAGAGAGAGTGACGAACATTGGGGTTGTTACCAGGATGTGAGAGAAGTTTTGGTCCATAAACTTAACAAACTGGCATGTCGTCATCTCGAACAGTTATTCCTACTAATTCCAGATTCAGTAACTGTATTCCATTTTCCTGGAAACCCTGGAACAATCTAAGTGGAAGGACAAAAATCTCACAAAAATGAAAAGAACACTGAAAGAAAAAGAATGATGCAGGGCCATTGAAGTAAAATGCGGGGTTTCAGATTTACCTAATGAATCTGCAAGAGGTAACAGCAATCTCTAATACAGGGAAAGCTACATTTTCCAGTAGCGGAATTCCCCGTGGGAAAAATAAAACAAGTTCAGCAGCAGCATAGCATAAGCAAAACCCGAAATACCCGACCGTCGAAATTTATTGTCTCTGCCTACATCGCTAAAAGGGTGGTGTGATATGCCAAAGTCACCTTTAGTTTAAAATTTTATATATGCATTATGTGATTTTATAATTAGATATTAAAAATTTATATATTATTTATATAAATATTATATTTTAAATTTTAAATATATAAGAATTATATGATATGTAGATAAATCCCTTAAAAATTTAATAATTATACTTGACTTACTTCGAGCTTAAATTTTATCTTTTATTAAATAATTTAATATAATTTTATCTTTGTGCAAGGCACTTTAGCTTAATGGTGGAGAGTTTTACTTTCAACCGAGAAGTATAGAGTTCAAGCCTTGAACATGTATGATTTGAGTGAGTTTATCATTTTAACACTATCTTTATCGGTAACACTATCTTTGAAGATCCCAAGTCCGGATGTGAAAAGTGGAGGGTTGCGATAGGCGATTAAACGTAAACTTGTTGAAATAATCATGGCGTGAATCCTTTAAATCATTGTCTTAATGCTTTCGAAGCGACCATGTATGACTTGAATACATGAAAAAATGTGAAGCGTTGCGTGCTCAGTGCGGTGTTAAATAAGTAAAGGTTCTCACATTATGAATGGATGCGACAAAGAAGTTAGTCCTTGAAACTATAATTAGGTTAGGAACTTGGAATATGTACTTTTACAGGTAAATTAATGGAATTAATAGATCTTATGGTTTATAGAAAATAAATATTTTATATGTTTAAGAAACTAAATGGGTTGGGGAGAAGGCCAAAGAGATTGATAATTTAGATTTTGAACTTTGGTATTCAGTAGAAGTTGAATTAGAAATGGCGTAGGTGATTATAGGTAAAAGTTTGAAGGATAATGTTATAAATATTAATAGATGTGGAGGTAAAATTATAGCTTTATGTGAGAGCTCAGAAAATTCTGCATTGAATAAGATAAGGCACTAAGGAGATTTCATTCTCATTTTGTGAGGACTTTAGATTTGGTTCCAGGTTTCCTATAGGCGCAAGCTCCTATGATTAATTCCCCCTCCCAATGTTGAGAGAGAACTTTCAATTAAGGTCAGTTGTTAGATTGCTGAATGCGTAGCGTATAGTAGCAGCATGTGGAGTTTAAAATTTGGGGTTTAGAATTTATGAAATTTATCATTATTTAACTTAAAGCATATGATTGGTGGAATGATAACGTGCTCGATCTAGATCTCATAGTTTCGTTATCCGGTGTCTAGTCTACTTAGATGAGGAGATAATTCGACCCCGATCGAAGAATCCTTGTCATGAGTTGTGTCATCCAAGTAATCCTTATAGACATTGGGTGGTGTTTATCCAAGGAGATATGCTTAAGTCTACCTTAGCTGACAAAAAAGCTTTGTGCCTATCAAATATACCTTATGATTTATAACTCAAAGGGCTAAGCCATTAGGTAACATACATATTATAGTCATGACCATAATATAATGGTGTTATTTGGCGGCAACCACCCGATTAGAGGACTCAGTAAATAGCATCATATATGGAGCTCTTGGCCAAACCACTGGACGAGGATAGACGCCTTCCAGCATGAGATTATTTGAGTTTGAATATAGTAATTTATTTTCACATTAGCTCTTTTTTTTTTAATCGACAAAGCGATGGTGGATGAGTGGATGAATTATTTGCATTAAGCATTTAAATAATGAATTTCATTTAGTTCAGATATTTACTTAGTTGAAATTTAATTTTAAGATGAATTAGTTTAGAGCTCAAGCATCTTTTGATGATAATATCCCCTCCAGTTGAGATTTTCAATCAACGTGGCCATTATCGGGGTATATAAGTCTGCTTAATCATTTAGTTTATTATTTCAGATCCTATTATCTCTATTAATTTAATGATAGAGGATTACTTCTAGATTTATATTTTGAGTATTTTGAATTTGAGAATATTAAATATAATATCATAAATATTTTGATAATAGTTACCCCTCCAGTTTATATCTTCAATCAACTCAGCTATCATTGGGGTAAACCTTGTCAACTCTACTTATTTGCTAGTAGAGGATCGGGTCTATGACTTATGTGTAACTTAAATTCTTTAGAAAATTGATATCATAGTAGACTTTATCAACTCCATTTTAAATATAGAGGATTGGGTCTTATGATCAAATGCAACTTAAATTCATTCAAAAGTTGATCATTTAGTAGGCCCCGTCAACTCTCTTTCAAGCACAGATGATTAAGTCTACTATGGCCATATTCTATAGAGCTGAATATTTATATCTTTCATGGACTTGGATTAACATTGAAGACATTAATTAGCTTGCATGCATATAGTCATAAATAATTAAATTGATCTCATCATTCTTCTCCTTTTCTCTCTTTTTTTTAAACTTGCTCAACATCCTTAGACACCAAGTTTAGGCATTTAATATAAGTGTCGGGGCCCATGCGGGTATTTGATAATTCAAATTATTTTATTTTTTAATTATGAGTTTAATTTATATTTATTTAATCTCAACTTAGACTACGCAGCCTTTTCAAATATTAAAATTTGTACTTTAAATCTTTATGTCCGAGCACATGTATATATTTATAACTTAGATAATTTTATCTAATTAATGAAATCATTGATTTTGAAAATCATAATTAGAATAAAATTTCTTTTATTTTTGGATTGAAAGAAGCTCCATAATTAGTATAGCATTTAATTTAGTATCACCTTACCTACTTGTACGAAGAATTACGGATCCAACGGTGATATAATGTGATCTAGAGCTCCTGTGAGGACCTGATTATACTAATCAAAAGTTATTTAAATATAATATAAATCTTCACATAAATTATGGTTAAATTGTATCCATACCTGAATACTATATTTTAGTCACATTGTAAATCCATGAAAATCCAAACATATATTCAATTGAATTCATTTTTGGATCATTTGAAATGAAGGGTTGCAAAGTCATGTTTGTATTCATTGATAGACTATCAAATTCATTGCATTTGCTATATGATTAAGTATTCGAATATTTCATAAGTTTTTTATGCTTTGATCATATAGTCAATTAAAGACTTTTAAATTATTTTATTATGAGTTTTAAAATGATTTTAATATTTAATAAGAGATTTTATCACATGCAATTTCAATTTCAATTAAGCTTATATATATATATTTTTATAGATTCATCTATTTCAAAACTTGATAAGCTCAAATTGAATATTGAAATTATCTTAATATTTAATTTAGGCTTAGAAATTTCTATTTAAATAGATTCCTTTAAGTCATTGTCATTGTAAATTTTATATATTTTGTATTCTCGTCATCCCGTAGAGGCTACATCTGAAACTGCTTTTGGCTTATTGATACACAGGGTTATTGAAGTTTTCATACCCACTAAGCCTTATTGAGCATTAATGAGGTCTTCGATCACCTGCATGTAGCAAACCTATATATGCAACTTCTACACATTCAAATTTCATATTAGATTATTTATTTATTTTGATGTGATCAATTTTTTTTATAAATCTTGATTATTTCCCCCCTTTTTTTAAGTCCAAAATTCAAGCAAAATTTGGAAAACATTCCAAAGATTCGACGCCGTCTCGTGATACTGAAATTGCTTTGGCTTACCCGATACGCTCTATTGAGCATAGCGGATGGTGTCTTGCGACACCACAACCGAGTCTTCATACCCACTAAGCTCTATTGAGCATTAATGGGGTGTTCGATCACCTAGATGTAGCAAACATATATATGCAACTTCTACATATTCAAATTTCGTATTAGATTATTTATTTATTTGATGTGATTGATTTTTTTTATAAATCTTGATTCTTTCTGTGGTGTTTATTTTTGAGATGTGGGACATCACACAGATCTTAGGGGGTACTTATTAAAGTGGTCAAGTATGACATTAAGGAATTATGTACTATCTTGAAAGATAAAAATCAGCACCCTATAATGGACCTAATCACTTAATAAGGACTCCTAAGGCATGATGGGTCTTCGAATGTACTAGAGATATTTTCCCTACTTTATATGAAAAAAGTTTTAAGCTGGATTCGTTAAGTTTGCTATGGAGGAAAGCCCCCATAGTTAATTACATCATAAGGAATGAAATCCCATAGGAATACTCTCGATTAAAGTAGGAATTAAAGTCTCTAAAGATTTCAAGGCTAAGACTATCAAAGGATTGGTTATTTTAGAAAATCAAATGGGATAGATCAAGGAGAAGACTTATTTTTGGAATCCAAAGAGAGAAAGTAGGAAATGCTCATGATATTAGGAAGCCTAGTGAGCATTCTAGTCTACCTTATAATTTGGAGATTGAAGATATTTATTTATTTGAGTTGAAATTTTATTAGGTTGCTAGGGCTTATAATCCATTAACACAAGATTGTGAAAAGTGCCTAAGAGGTGAGGATTTATGCTTGTAGCCTCCGAAGAAAAATAACAACCTTAGATCCTAAACTATGGAGCTTTGGCGAGGGCCAAAGTATGACCTAAATCTAAGGTGAAAGTGGATATATAGTTTACCTCCACAAAAGAGAGTAAACCATCCGACTGTTGAACTTATTACCGCCTGGAGTGACAGCCAGCTAACTCATCCTATGTTTTAAATTCATGTAGGCAAGTCATATGCTTTTGCAAGATGGCTAGATTATTATTATTTAAGGAAGAAACTAAGTCCTTAAACCCACTTCATAAGAGATTAGAGTATGAGGGGTATAAGTAATGAATTAATCTGATGCAAATTTTATTAAATTTTATTTATTTTTGGACTCTTTATTTTAACATAGGCTATAAAATTTTTATGCCTAAATGCATGAGAGGTTGATTATGAGCCAAATCAAGAGAGAAAGAGGTGTTCTTCTATCATTGGCTCTAAAAGGTTAAGCCCATTCTATCTGGCAAAGATGAAAGCCCTCTCTTAATAAGAGTGAAATAAGATGATTATGCATGATATTAAACATACAACATCAAGCTAAGGGGTTGCTAAATATTTTATTATCTTGATTTAATGCCTAGGCTTTTTTATGAGGTTATGAGTTATTTTAGAGGTTTAATTATGAGTTGTTAGTTTGGGTAGAAAAATTATTTTTTATCCTAAGAGCTTAATCGCATCCAGGCCACACATTCAAACATCAATCATTAAAGAAACTATGAAAATCATGTTATTTTAGTGCACAATCTAAACATAACATCAATCAAATATGTATAAACTGCATAAAAGAATAAAAAGCCCATGCAGTTGGGTTCCGCCATATACTCGGAAAAGAAAAAAAAAGATGGGTAGCCGAGCTCCACCCTTATACGACCTGGATTATAAAAGAATATATGCTATGGGGGCCTTCATTCTTCATTCTTCACTTCTTTCTTCATTTGACATGATTTGAATGTGCTTGCTTCAAAGGCATCACGAGACCTCCAGGACAAAGCCTTCTAGCCACTGTTCATCCTAATCCCCCATAATACTAATCCTAATTCCTAATTGTAAAATTATATTTAAATAAAAAAGTAAATCTAATTACACCTACAAAATAAATATTAGCTAAACACACCATACAACCCAAGTAGTTATATGAATAATTTGGACTTAGCACCCCACACATGGGTAACCAAGCCCACCTGTCCTAACTTGGACTATGCTTAGGGGTTTAAGCAACCTGCAAAGAGAGCATTTATATTTTGATTATAGCGACTCTTTAAGCATAATCTCAGAAAATATGATTAAGCTAATCATGGTATACCATCCAGTCTACGAGGCATACACCCTAACATCCAGTCTAAAATATTACATCACAAAATAAAACATCCATCACACATACACCGCACTAACTTAGCACTAGAAGTGGTGACTTAATATTCTAATGTGTGTGCTTAAGGCTTGTGTGGTATATCTTAATTAGGCATTAATGTTGAAGTCTTCTAAGTGTAAAATAATTCAATTTAACATGCAATGTTGGTTTCACTTTAAGTTGTTTAGTTGATTTTGCAAGTTTTAATTTGTGATTTATTTGGTTCCATAAGACCCTACACTTAACATCTAAGTGTTATGAAGAGAAGAAAGAGGATTTCCCTCTTTCATCCCTACCTTAAGTCATTTTCTAAAGCATGTTATTATGACTTAGTTTCCTTTAGTGAATGACTTATTATATGTTTTAATTAGTCCTAGGTTTGGGTTCACCATAAACAACCTTATTCAATGTGAAAGGCTTCTTAAGAATAATTAGAATGAATTACTATCACATGAAACATATTCATTCATTTCTTTCCATCACATGTAACATGCACATGATTGGATCCTAAGTATACTTACACATACAATATATCTTAGCACACTTAGATGATGAATGTAATGAAGTATATTTGAAGTTTATATTTCATTTAATTGGATTGATATGAATGCTTGCCTTTTTTAATATAAAAAGGAGGCTTCAATCCATTAGCTACATATACATTCAAATGTATAAAGTTTTAAGCGGCTACAGCGCCATTATTTTGCACTAAAGGAGTGAGGTAAAGACCTCCTTAGGGCTACTTAAAGCCGTGCGTCCCCGAGATATCTAGACTAATATACCACTCTTCTTATATACATATGAATGTACAATTAACCATAAGAAGAAGAAGTCATGCAAAAAGTTATGTTTGATTTGATCATATGATTTACATATGTGATATGAAATTCTTTCTAAGCCTTAACATGGACATACATGGGAGGATTTGGAGAAATGTTGTGCTATTTTCAAATAAACTATACATTTGTAAATTCTATGTAAGCTCATGCAAAGTAAAGAGAGAAGACTTCATACCACATATCTTAGATAATAAACACATGCAAACTCATAAATGTTTAATAATTAGCATAACTCCATATATTATAATTGATTTATACACTTTTAAAAGTAATTTTTGAGTTAATAATGATAATAGCCACGCCTATTTTTAATTTAAGTCAACACATGTAATTCGGCATAAAAGAAATCATTTTGTTTAATTAATTTTTGAAAGAGATGGATGCATGATCATATATGGCAAACAACATTTAATATGATTGAAAAGAAATAAAAGAATATAAGCACATGATTTCATTCAATCTAATTAAATCCTAAGGGCAATCATATTAAATAAGATCATTTAAAAAAAAAAAAAACAAAAGCTTCTTAATGTCATTCTAATTTCATGTTTGATTTGATTCAAGAAATATAAGAAGAGGTTTGTTAATCCTATTCCATGCCCCATATTCTTGATTTAATTTGGTTTAATAAGAAATAATTAAGTGAATTTTATGAATTAATTAAGTTGGAACCTTAATTAAATCAATTAATTACCCTTACCTATGCTTCTTTAATTTGATTAACTACTTAATTATAAGCCATAAATGTCATGAACATGTGAGGAAATAAAATTGCAGCTCTTAAAGAACCTAATGCAATGAGCTCATAATTAAGGATTAATTAAGTTAAAGAATCTAATTAAGTACTTTTATGATTCTCCCATACTAATCAGTTAATCATAATTTTCTTAGAGGGTCTTTATGTTGTTAAACACATAAAGAGGAACCCTTAATTTGATTGTTTGCATTTAAGATTTGATTTGATTTGATTTATTTGAATGATTTAGTTGAATTGATTTGATTTGATTAGTGTTTATTACATTTGTTTTATATTTGTTTACCTTAATGTAATTTGATTGATTAATTTTTAATTAAATATTTTGATTTAATTAAATTTTGATAATTCAATATCTTTTTAAATTAATATTTAAATTTTTTCTTTGATTATAGTTATGTGATTTAGTTTTATGTTTATTTGATTTGATTATGGTTCATTTATTTATAGTTTGATTAGATTAGATTAATTGAGATTTTATTTTAATTTTAATTGAGTTTGATTCTTTATAATTAAAATTTTATCTTTAATCTCATCCCTTTGTCATGTTTATCAAAGTTTGGTTTGTATTTTGATTTCATACATTGGATAGTTAATTAATTTATCTTATTTAAGTAGGTTGAATGAGATTTGATTTGATTACATATTAAATTGATGAGAGTCTTTCTTAATTTAATTCAATTTGATTTGATTTAGATTATTTTTTTAGTTGAAACTTTTAATTTGATTTCATGTTTGTTTAAATTAATGATTTGACAAGTTAGGTTTGATTTGAGGTTTAATTGTCATTTAATTATGATTTAATTAAGTTCAGATTTGTGTTTGATTAAGCTTAGGTTTAATAAGATTAGCTTGATTAAATAATTGGTTTAATTAAGAGGTGTGATTGATTAAGGATTTAATTAAGTACTTTCATAATCTTCCCACACATGTAGGCTAGTTATAATTTCCTTAGAGTTCTCTTAGGTTATTAAAAACTTAAGGACATACCCATGAGTCAATTAGGGGAAATCATATCCATTTTTTTAAAATTTAATTAATCCAATTAAATGATTAATTATTTAATTAATCCCTTAATTAATTTCCTTAGAAAGTAAAGGAAAATTAGGGAATGAATTAGGAAAATATCCCAATCACATTCCCTAAGCCTCCTCACTGCCAATCAATGTTAAATGTGTCTAATTAATTAATTAATTTACTATTTATGTGCTTAACTATTCCTTAATTAAGTTAGAAGTGTGATTAAGGCATAATCAATTAATTCTCCTAATTAATCATCCATCAAGTTTTAAAAAAAATAGGGGAGGTAGAGGTCATTCTCCTAAATATCTTCAAAAAGTTTGAAATTAATTGGGTGATTAATTAATGAGTAATTAAACTAATTACATTTTTTATTAAACTTTAATTAAGCTAAAATCACTATTCAAAATTAATAAGAATAATTTTAATGGATTCCCCTTTGAAATAATTTTAAAATGAGTATTTATTTGCAATTTTTTTGGATTTTTCTACAATTTATTATAATTTTCCTAAGTTTCAACTGATTTAACCAAATTTTATGAAGTATATTGATTTATTTTTATTAAAATAGATCATTTGGACTTCTAAATTCAATATCTTTCAATCCAGCCATCATTTTGTCTTGAAATTTTTATGGTAGGTAGATTCTAAGACTAGTTTCAACCTCTAAAACTTTAACTCAATCCAATATATATTTTGAGAGTAATTAATGAAACTTAATTTTTATTAAAACTTAAACTACTCTTAATCCACTTAGTGGAATTTGATGATTTTAATTTTATTAGATTCCTCTTAGGAAGACAAATCCAACGAGCCCTTATTTGTAATTTTTTGTTGGGTATTTTATTTTTTATGAATTTTTATAAGTTTTAAACAATTTAATTAATTTTTAAAAGCGAAAATCCTGAATTTCTCACTTAACCCAATCAGCACCACGCGCGGTGCTGACGTGGTGATGTGGTGCCACGTGGCACTACGTGATTGGGCACCGCGGCACCGTATGGCATGTGGCACCACGCGATTGGCGGCATGGCACTGCATCAGCTGATGGGTGAGAAATGGATAGGGATGCGCAGGTATGATCGGACCGTCTGTTTGTGGATCGGATGGTCCAGATCTAATCCTCCGTTCGAGCCGTCCAATATGCACAATTTCTCGCATGAGATGGGTCCGGATCGTGCGATCCAAGCCGTCCGATCCACGAGAGATCGGACGATTCGTTAGCCGATCTTGGGTGAAAGATGAGTGTGATTTTTGCAATTTTTACAAAATTGGAACAAAATCTCTCCCAAATGAGCTCATTTTCATGGTGATCTTCACCGAAAAACTTCTATTTCATATTAGGATTAAATAAAAATAAAAATTTCAAGGTTTTTCTAAGGAAAATTCTTGAGATCGAGCAAAAAACATTACAAACAATAGATCCTATGGCCGTTTATAATTTTTCTTGAAAATTACCTTGGCGGGGATGGTTTCTGGCAGCGGCGGTGATCCGAGCATGCTCTTGAGTGGAAGAAGAAACTTTGAAATGAGCCTAGACCTTCACCTTCACCTTGGAATGATGTATCTTCCGGTGCTTGCTATTTTCTCATCGGGATCCACCCGGTTTTGATGTTTTTAGCTTAAGAAAAGTGGGGAAGTGGTTGCTAATGGCTTTGGGGGTTCCAAGAGGGTGGAATGAGGAGAATATGCTTAGCCTTTAACCCCTCTCTCTTATGTTCAATTGGATGGACGAAAATCTATCATTAAGTGTGATGGGGAGATGGTTGAGAGGTAATGGCTGATTGGAGACTTTTGATTTAGCTCCAAAAGTCTTCATTTGTTTCCATAGGATCAGCTCCATTGAGTGCAAGTGGTGGGGAGATTTGAATGCAAGTGATGGGGGATAATTGAATGAGATTAGGTGGAATCCTATGTGGGGGAGGCTCCATGAGGTGATTGGGTTAGGCTGATCTTGGACTGATCCCAAGTGGGTTTAGGATGGCTTAGATTAGATTACAATGGGTTTTGACTTGATTCAAATGGGTTCGACTCAATTTGGGTCATATGGGACATATTATGTCAAGTTGGGTTAGGTTGACCAATTGGTCAAATTGGGTCAAACCAAATATTAGGTTAGGTTCAAATGATGATTCAAAGAGTTTTATTATGATCAATCTGATTTAATTTGACTTAGAATTTATTTTGGCTCATTTGAAATTAAATAGGTCAAATGGGTCAAGTTGATAAATTTGACCAAAATTGGCCAAATTGGCTTGGGTTATGGGTTGATTAATGTTCAATTGGCTAATTGAAGATGTATGTGATCTTTGATTTGAATTAATTTGGATTTAATTTGAATTCAGACTAAATTGACCCTTTAGGCCAATTTGGGCTAAATACTCAATTAGGCTCGATTGATCAAATTGGATTCAATTGACTTTGGTCAAGTTCAATAATCAATTTGAAATGAACTTCAACCATTGGTTGCAATCAGTTTGGGTTTGATCATGATTTGACCCAATTTGGTCTTTTAGACCAATTTGGGTAAACTTGGATCGAATAGTCAATTGGGCTTGGTTTAGCTCAAATGGTGGTCAAGTCATATTTAAATATTAATTTTGGGTTAATTCAAATCATTGGTTTCAATCAATTTGATGTATGGTGAGTTTTGGTTCATTTGGGCTAAGGGTTGACTTGGTCAAATGACTATGTTGACCTGATTTGACCTAATTGATTACAATTGATCATCCTAGGGTGATCAACAATCATGGTGAAAGGTCTTGATGAGCTTAGTTTAATCCAATTTGGGTTGGATTGGAAGTTGGCTCAAATGGGTCCTTTAGGTCAGGGTCAAGTGGATCTAAGTTGGTCAATTGGTTTGGTTTTGGCTTGATTTAGGTTTAGTGAGACTTATATGAGCCTAGGGTTGAAATATAAATCCAACTATAATTAATTTGGTGTCCAATAGGTTTTGTCTCAATTGAAAGTTTCAAGTCAAAAAGGCTAAGTTAGGCTTGACTTGGGTTAACTTGAATTTGATTTGATGATTGTAGGTTTCATTAATATTTGGATAAATGATTGAAGGAATGACTGATTCAAGAGAAAATCTATTGGTTTTGACTTGATCTGGATAGAATTTGGCTATGTCTAAATAATTGGCTTAAAGGGCTTATTAGGTTTGGATTTGCTTTTAGATATAGTTTTGGTCATTTGAATTTGGATTTCATTTATATTTGTGAATATAAATGAAGAAATAATTGATTTATAAGAAAATTGATTGAGTTTGTATTGGTTTAAAGGCTAATTTGGTTAAACACATGGAGGTGGGTCCATCTAGCTTAAAAGGGGTTTTTGGTTTGGCTTGATTTAATTTGATTTAGTTTTGATCATTTGGATAGAGATTTCATTTATATTTGTGAATATAAATGAATGAATAATTGATTTACAAAGAAATCAATTAAATTTGATTTGATTTAAAGGGGGTTTTGGCTTAGGAAGGGTTTTAAAATTTCGTATTAGATTGTTTATTTTTTTGACGTGATTAAATTTTTTTTTTTATATAAATCTTGATTATCCCCCCCTTTTTTTCAAGTCCAAAATTCAATCAAAATTTTAGCAGCATTTCGATAGTATTCTGGCATCGTCCCCGCATAGGGGGCTGCATCGGAACTACTTTGGCTTATCCGGTATGCTATATTGAGCATAGAGGATGGTGTCTTGTGACACCACAACCTAGTCTTCATGCCCACTAAGCCCTATTGAGCATTAGTGGGGTCTTCGATCACAATGGAGCCTAATGAAAACTTGTAGTTGAGGATGAATTTGTCATTGAGATAGTAATCGATGAAGGTACCTAGAATTATAAGGGAAAGAGCCTGTATAGGAGCTGTTTTGCTAAGAAGCTCAAAAGAACAAATTGAATACTTCTTCTGTAAGGAGCCAATTGAAATTTGCTGCAAAGATGTTGATAGCACTGTTATGTACGCGCATACAAAACCTTTGCCATTAACTTTGACATCTGTAGCTGTACAAACACCAACACCCATAACAACCACAAAAATAGACATATTCACCTCCTTCCAATAGTGCTTGTTATGAAGAATCCATTCCATCACACAAACTATAAGAATCATGCCAAGCTTTAATATCTGGTAAAAGCCAACAGAATTAAGCATGAGGTTAAGGTTCATCCTTGTAATGGATGTGTTGGCAACAAGGGAGAACTAGAGAAGCTCCCACAAGGGAACATGCTTTGATGCAGAATATCATGGCGTTTGAAACTAATCCTACTAATGTAGTCACACCAAAGTGCAAACTAGTCAAAGTAGTTGCAAACATGAATGCGTAAACAGCCGTGGACATAAGCTGCATGTTCACCAAGATGATCCCCACCAAACTCACAATGTTCATTGCCCATGCTCCGACGTCCAAAACTGTCGATGGCTTCTTCTCATCCTGCTGCTTCATCCTCTCCATTCCTCACTTCCTCCCTGCTGATAACGATGCTCAACCCTACCGTCATTGCCTCCAGAGGCAAAGGCTTTTAGAGTTGGGGAAAGGGAGGAGGAAGAGAAAGAAATTGTCTATGGAAGATGGAGGAGAGAGGGTTGAATGGGGTTTCGGCTTCTTTCAAATTGAGTGAATTAGGAAAGCCAGAGAAAGAACACCCTAGGAAAGGTTTCACTACTTCCAATTACCCCAATCTCTGAAAAATCCCCTTATTTGGCTGATTAAAGGCTCTTAAATGCACGTTAATATTTTCCATATAGGCCAATAAGCGGGATTTGAAAATTTTGAGTGAAATTTTGAATCGATTAAGAAATATTTATGGAACATATTTAACTGATCAATAATCCCTATTCATATAAAAAAATGAAATCCTGATTTAGTCATATTATGATTTAATTATTAAAATTAAATCGAACTGTGTTTAATTAAATTAAATGTTTGATTTTCTCAATATTACATCAAAATTCTTGTGAATCTTGATGAAATTAAACCCACATAATATGAGTATCATTTCTAAGTAAATTCGATGTTCTGAATTCAATGACGTAATTCGTTTCATGATCGGATGCCATTTGATTAAAGTCAGCACTGAATCAAGTCAATTTTGGTTCAAAAATGCACATCGTTGCTTCCGATCGCTCGATATTCATGCAGACTCATCTGAACTGAGCATAGATAGTCTCATTTGATAGGTTTTGATATTTTAACGCAAACATCATGATCAATTTCATGAATGGAGGTCATCTAGGCATCGTCGCAGCCTCTCGACTCTGATATGCGTGTAAGCACGATGATGAATTTCCCTCTTGATCAGTTGATCTTCGAATTATGTAATATGTATATTCTAATCAATTTTGATATTCTAAATGTGACGGCTGAGTCCGTTCATCGATCGGAGGTCATTTTGATTGATTTCGATGATATCGACCTTTTAGCTCTGATTTTCACTATGAAGTTCATCGAATTCATCTTGTGAGCTCAACTTGACTTATGGAACATGCATGGAGGTCAACAAATGCCCCCCAACAAATGCAATACGCATATGGAGCGAGTCATATTTATTGAAAATTGGTTGACCCTTTGAGTCAACCTTGAATCTCAAATTACTGCAGCTTTAATTTTAATGGCTTCATTGAAGAGCTTTTTACACCATCTACTCTTTGCTTCAATGGGTTTGCTGAAGATCTTTTCTTTTATGTCATTGTAGATTTGGGTTTCCTCCAACCCTAGCTTTATGCTTAATCGAGTTTGATGGAGGAATTAGTTTGTTTGATTTGAGATTTTAAACTCCTTCTATCCTAGCTTTAAGCTTGATGGACTTGATGAAGGTTGATACAGATGACTCAGCTTTCTGGCTTATATTAGGTCTATACCATTGAGTTATCAGTCTAGCAATATGTGCTTTAACAGATTGAATGATCATGTAATTCTTTTAGTTCAGTCATTGGCTTTGCATGAACTATGGAATTATTTTCTCAGTTTTGTGCTTTCTACTTTGGTGGACTTGATGAGGAGATTGGATTTGATTTGTGCTTTATGCTTGATTAGATCATTTGAATATAGATTGGGATATCACCTTGTAGGCAATATTAGAGATTGATTTGAGGCTGTTCTAAATTGAGAGTTGTTTCCTCATATTATCTTAGTCTTTCGATCAAGTAGAAAGATCTCTTGGATTCTAGCTGCTTGCAATCACTAAGTTGAATTTAGTTTGAGAATGAATAACTATTATCATTAGACTGACGAGTAGGGGGCTCTTTCACTGTGACCTTTTCTTATGACTTGTTGAGTGAGGAGAGCATTAGCGACTCGATCATTTATGGGCTTGTTGAGTCTGACCTTTAGAATCTACTCGAATCTTCGACTTAAGCTATGATGGCTGAGTGGTTTGGTCATCAGACTTACGAACGGGGGATCTTTCACTACGATCTTTTCTTATAACTTGTTGAGTGAGCAGAGCGTCAATAACTCAACCATTTGTGAGCTTGTTGAGTTTGACCTTTAGAACCCATCCATATCGTAGACTTTAGGATGTAGTGGTTGATATTTTTTTTAACTTAATTGATTGAAGCTTCTGAAATTGTGAGTTCTTCTAACTTGCTCTTTAGAATTTGACAAATCTAGGAGATAAACTTTTGATATTTAAGACTATCTTTTCATGCATAGAAATATATTCTTTTTATTTCTTATAAGAGCCTGCAACTTTAATAATAAAAATTATAAATATATTCAGGGATATTGGCTTAAAGCTCGATGTTAACCTAAATATATATATATAAGAAGGTCTCATGTTTCACAGGAGAGGATTAAATAACCTTGATCATAAAAAGGGCTCCTGTCTAACAGGGGGATTGCAGATTAGCTTAGAAATGTATTATAGAGTTTGAACTTCTTTAATATAAATAAGTGTGGCTCATTCTGATCATCATGTATATTTATCTGAGGATCTTGGCTTAAAGTATGATGTCAACTTAGATAAATATATTAAAATGCCCCCTGTCTAACATAGGGGTTTTGTAGTAACTATTGAGAAAATTTGGAATATCTTTAGTCCTATACTTTATGCTTTCAGACTTGTTAAAGACTTCTCTTAAGAGTTTGAAATTTATATTTTCCTCCTATCCTAATTTTGTGCCTTAGTGGACTTGATGGAGTTGATGACTTATTGGGGAGATGAGATCATCTTCGGTCTTATGCTTTGTGCTTCGACGGACTTATTGAAGATTCAATCTCAAAATTTATATTTTCTTTTGTCCGCTTCGTGCCTTAGTGGATTTGATGGAGTTAATGACTTTTTGGTGAGATGAGAATATCTTCGATCCTATGCTTGGTGTTGGATGAACTTGTTGAAGACTCCATCTCGGAGATTTGTATGTTGTATTCCTTTCTATCCTGGCTTCGTGCCTTGAGAGATTTGATGGAGGAAAAGTCCTGAATTATCTTGAAGACTTATCAAGTGATACGAAATTACTTCTGCCATAGCTTTCTGCTATCGTGGGCTTATAGAAGAATATCTGCGATGACCTAGCCCTCAGAGTTTGTGTTAGGTCAATGATGAAGAGTCATCAATCTTATGCTTTGCGTGTAACAGACATGTTGATGACATAACTCCCTCAATTAGCCTTTGGCTTTATACGAACATTGGGATTACTTCTTCGGTCCCTTTCTTTGCTTTCTGCTTGGTTGGACTTACTCAAGAAGAGTTTTTTTTGGTCTTTGCTTTCTATTTTAATAGACTTATTGAAGGAGTTGACATCTCTTATTTGATATTGATACCAAATCGGCTTAGTGCCTTCTCGAGTGAGGATCTTTATATTGGATTTTAAAAAATGATCTTACGACTATTAAGGATAATCTCCCAATCTGGGCCACTTGAACTCACCAAGTTGGAGGGATTTGGAGATTTATATGTAATTATCTTTGAGAAACAAAGTAGGAGGATCTCTTATGGCCTTTGTGGTGTGTTGAGTAAGCAGACCTATTAGCGACTCGGCCATATTTGGGTGTGAGTCTGACTTTATGCACCCACTTGAGTCTTGGACTTAAGCAATTGATGGAGGATTTAATCATCGAGCTAATGAGATGGGGATCTCTTACTACACCCTTTGTGGCATGTTGAGTAAATAGATCTGTCAGCGACTTGGCCATAGTTGAGCATGTTTAGTTTGACCTTATGCATCAAATCGAGCCTAGATTTGATGTATAGATGGAAGATGTGTCTCTCACTTGATTTGTTAAAGTTTACAGACTTGAAAATTTCTCTTTTGGTTAGTAAGACTTCAAAACTTGTGAATTTTAATACATAATTTGAATATGTATATGACGATCTCGACCTTAGGGCATGTCAACCTAAATATAACAGAAAGGCCCCCTATTTCATAGAGAAAGCCCAATATGTTGCTATAAAATTAAAAAAAATTCCCCATGTTTAATAGGGGGATGTTTGCTTTATTTTGGAAATGCATTCTTGTGTTACAAGAGAATTTCTCAAGAAAAATATACTCATGTAATGACGGTGAGGAATAATTGGTATTTTTAACACCATGATAAATTATCCTTGAAAAGCTCAAGAACATACTATATGATCGAATACTTGGATATCCTCACTTAGTAGACTTCTAAATTTTCTTGAGCTTAGTGCCTAGCTTTGTCAAGCGCATCAATCTCTTCCATCCGTAGATGGGCATGCTCATCTTGAGTGAGATTGTGTTAATGGCTACTCGGAGTGAAGGTAGTTCAACTTCAAGTGGTAAGACTGCTTCAACTCCAAACTAATGCATAATGAGTGAATTTTGTGGGGGTACAGTCTAGATATCATATCATTATATTTCTTTAAGGTAGTTTCACTTTGAGGCTTTGGCCTCTAAATTTGCTTACCTTTTTACCGGGATCTTTTGATGGCAGATTCTTTGACCTGTGGTCCAAGTGTCATGCCTCAATGCTCACAGTGCGGAACTTGAATTGATCAACATCTTATTAGAGTTATAGGAGGAGGTCTCCTTGGAGGAGCAACTCTAGCCTCCATGATGAGATTACTTTGATATTTTCTTTTCATTAGTCCTTTCTCCTTAGCAACTTTGAGAACCTAATGCACTGTTACATTTACAATTTTGAGTTTCGTTATTGGAGAAGTTGGAACCTGATATTGTTGGGTCTATAAGGACTATTTGATTTGATCAGTATAGCTGTTTCACTTTAGCCATCTTAGGTTGTCAATTCTTTTATTGGTTAGAACACTCTCTTCTAGTTCCACAGCTGATTGTACAACTTTATGCTTGAATAATAGTTATTGAGCACGTAGTTCAACGCTTCTCTTTCTCCACTGTCTCTGGGTTAGCTTGCTTCCAGATGAAGAAGCTCTTGCATTGCTACTTCTTCTCGAGGCTTCAGCCTCCATATTTATTTTCTCTTTTTACCGAGACCATTTGGTAGAGGATTCTTGGACACGTGATCCAGATGTCACGCCTTGATGCTCACCGTGCAGGAATTGCTTAGGACAATCTTGAGCATTACCCATTGAGAGTAGCCTTTTTAGTAAAGTTTTCTCATTTTCTATGATAATTGGCCTTTGATACCTCTTCTTCATAAGACCTCCTCTTTTTTTTTTGACAAATTTGAGGACTTTATGTACTTGAGTAGATAGAGTTTCAGGTTATTTCTTCTACAAGGTTTGAGCTAACTATTTTTGAGCCTAGAAAGACTATTTAACATTACGAGTAGAGCTATTCCTTTTCACCCATTTAAAAATTCAAACTTATTGTGAGTGGGAACACTCACTTTTAACATCAAGTCTGGTTGCATGGCTAGCAATTCAGCAATTGTCTAGCTCATAGTTCAGCATTTCTTCTCCTTTGCCTTTGAGTTAGTTTTCCTCAAGATGAGGAAGCTTTAGCATCATGCCTTCTTAATGCGAAAGGTTCAACTAGCAGAGTGGTCGCATTCAAAGGTATGACTGAAAATTTCTACCAAGTGATGGTTCTTTTCATGACTAACACCTCAGAATGACCCAATCTTTTGAATACAAAGGCTCTCTTTTGAGGAATGTTAGTAGTAGTAGTGGCCATTTCAGCCATTCTCCTCCCTGCATAGGTTTGTGTGTACAATACATAGGTATTTCAAGTAGAGGATCATTTGTAGCAATGGACAAGAAGTCAATACTACCAAATTGAATGGTAGGTCCAGCATTCCCAACATTGATAATAGCATTAACTAGATTGATGCTGGCTCTACGACCTAGCTGCATGATGAACGGTGTGTTCTGAAGATCTATTGATATAAAGAACAAGCAGATTAGTCATCATGACACAATTGGCTTAGATTTAGTTTCATTGATAATTGGTTCTTTTTTTCTTTTAATTTTAATGTTTTTATTGTACTCCACTATTACTACAGCTCATATTTGATTAGCCAAAGATGTAAAGAGAAACCTATCCCCAACGGAGTTGCTAGAAATCTGTGGGCTCCAAAAATTTGCCACCAACCTCTCATAATTGAAGTGAGTATATTAATGTGTCGATGTAATTTTTAGAAGACAGATGAAATAGTAGATAAGACACTACCCAGAAATTTCATCCTCATTTTGTGAGGACATTAGATATAGTTCTAGGTTTTCTATAGAAGTAAGCCCCTATAGTTAATTACCCCTCCCAATGCTGAGAGAAAACTTTTGATTAAGGCCAGTCGTTATATTGCTGAATGCGTAGCGTATAGTAGCAGTATGTGGAGTTTAAAATTTGGGGTTTAGAATTTATGAAGTTCACCATTATTTAACTTAAAGCATGTGGTTGGTGGAATGATGATGTGCTCGATCTAGATCCCATGGTTCCATCATCCGGGGCTATCGTGGTCCCTAGTCTACTTAGTTAGAGGAGGTAGTCGACCCAACCTCACCGTAGGATCTTTGTCAGCAGTCATGGGTTGCATCATCCAAGTAATCCTTGTAGACCTAGGGTGATGTTTGTCTTAGGAGACATGTTTAAGTATACCTTAGCTGATAAAAGGTTGTGTGCTTATCAAATATACCTTATGATTCATAACTCAAAGGGCTAAGCCATTGGGAACATACGGGCTACAATCGCGACCGTAATATAATGGTGTCATTTGGCGGCAACCACCCGATCAGAGGACTCTAGTCATAACCGCATCATATGTGGAGCCTACTGCCCAAACCACGTAGATAGAGGACACGGGCCACGTCCTTACTGGCATGAGATTATTTGAGTTTAAATATAGTGATTTATTTTACTTGACATTAGCTTCTTTGTGAGCTAGAGTTTTCTTAATCTATCATCTTCAACAAATGATGGTGGATGAGTGGATGAATTGTTTGCTTTAAGTATTTAAATAATGAATTTCATTTAGCTAAGATATTTACTTAGTTGAAATTTAGTTTTAAGATGAATTAATTTAGAGCTCAAGCATTTTTTGATGATAATATCCCCTTCGGTTGAGATTTTCAATCAACGTGGCCATCATCAGGGTATATAAGCCTGCTTAATCATTTAATTTATTATTTCGGATCCTGTCGACTCTATTAATTTAATGATAGAGAATTAGATCTAAATTTATATTTTAAGTATTTTGAATTTGAGAATATTGAATATAATATCATAAATATTTTGATAATAGTTACCCCTCCAGTTGATATCTTCAATCAACTCAACTATCATTAGGGTAGACCTTGTCAACTCTACTTATTTGCTAGTAGAGGATCGGGTTTATGACTTATGTGTAATTTAAATTCTTTAAAAAATTGATATCATAACAGACATTGTCAACTCCATTGTAAATATAGAGGATTGGGTCTTATGATCTAATGTAACTTAAATTCATTCAAAAGTTGATCATTTAGTAAACCTTGTCAACTCTCTTTCAAGCATAGATGATTAAGTCTACTATGACCATATTCTATATACCTGAATATTTATATCTTTCATGAACTTGGATTAGCATTGAAGATATTCATTAGCTTGCATGCATATAGTCATAAATAATTTAATTGATCTCATCATTCTTCTTCTTTTCTCTCTCTTTTTTCTTTTAAACTCGAGCAGCATCCTCAGACACCAAGTTTAGGTATTTAGTATAAGCGTCGGATCCCATGCAGTATTTTATAATTAAAATTATTTTGTTTTTAATTATGAGATTAGTTTATATTTATTTAATCTCAACACTTTGTGCACCCGACATTAAAATTTATACTTTAAATCTTTGTAATGCAACACAGTATTTATAACTTAGATAATTTCTCTAATTAATAAAATCATTGATTTTGAAAATCATAATTAGAATAAAATTTCTTTTATTTTTGAATTGAAAGAAGCTCCATAATTAATGTAACATTTAATTTAGTATCACCTTCTATCTGCTTGTATGAAGAATTATAGATCCCACGGTGATATAATGTGATCTAGAGCTCATGAGAGGACCTAATTATACTCAACAATGAGTTATTTAAATATAATATAAATCTTCACATAAATTATGGTTAAATTGTATCCATACTTGAATACTATATTTTAGTCACATTGTAAATCCTTGAAAATCCAAACATATATTCAATTGAATTCATTTTTGGATCATTTGAAATGAAGGGTTGCAAAGTCATGTTTGTATTCATTGATAGACTATCAACTTCATTGCATTTGCTATATGATCAAGTATTCGAATATTTCATAAGTTTTTTATGCTTTGATCATATAGTCAATTAAAGATTTTAAATTATTTTATTATGAGTTTTAGAATGATTTTAATGTTTAACAAGAGATTTTATCTCATGCAATTTCAATTCCAGTTAAGCTTATATATATTTTTTTATAGATTCATCTGTTTCAAAACTTGATAATCTCAAATTGAATATTAAAGTTATATTAATATTCAATTTAGGCTTAGAAATTTCTATTCAAATAGATTCCTTTAAGTCATTATCATTGTAAATTTCGACAGCATTTCGGTAGTATTCTGGCGTCATCCTCGCGTAGGGGGTTGCATCGAAGCTGCTTTGGCTTACCTGGTATGCTCTATTGAGCATAGCAGACGGTGTCTTGTGACACCACAACCAAGTCTTCATACCTATTAATCCCTATTGAGCATTAGTGGGGTCTTCGATCACTTGCATGTAGCAAACATATAAATGCAATTTTTATACATTCAAATTTTGTATTAGATTGTTTATTTTTTGATGTAATTATTTTTTTATAAATCTTGATTCTTTCCCCTTTTTTTAAGTCCAAAATTCAATCAAAATTTTAGCAGCATTCCGATAGTATCTGGTGTCATCCCTGTGTAGAGGGGACTGCATCAAAACTATTTTTGCTAACCCGATACGCTTTATTGAGCTTAGCGGATGGTGTCTTATGACACCACATCCGAGTCTTCATACCCACTAAGCTCTATTGAGCATTAGTGGGCTATTCGATCACCTACATGTAGCAAACATATATATGCAACATCTACACATTCAAATTTCGTATTAGATTGTTTATTTTTTTGACGTGATTAATTTTTTTTTATAAATCTTGATTATCCCCCCCTTTTTTTCAAGTCTAAAATTCAATCAAAATTTTAGCGGATTTCGATGATTCGGCATCGTCCCCATGGGCTACATTGGAACTTTGGTTTACACATATATTTAGCATAGTGGGTGGTGTCATGTGACACCCTGACTTCATGCCCACTAAGCCCTATTGAGCATTAGTGGGGTCTTTGATCACAATGGAGCCTAACACAAACTTGTAGTTGAGGATGAATTTGCCATTGAGATAGTAATCGATGAAGGGACCCAGAATTACAAGGGAAAGAGCTTGTATAGGAGCTATTTTGCTAAGTAGCTCAAAAGAACCAATTGAATACTTTTTTTGTAAGGAGCCAATTGAAATTTGCTACAAAGATGTTGAAAGCATCGCTATGCACACGCATACAAAACCTTTGCCATTAACTTTGGCATCTGTAGTTGTACAAACACCAACACCCATAACAATCACAAAAATAAACATCTTCACCTCCTTTGAATAATGCTTGTTATGAAGAATCCATTCCATCACAGAAACCATAGGAATCATTCTAAGCTTCGATATCTGGTAAAAGCCAACAAAATTAAGAATGAGGCTAAGGTTCATCCTTGTAATGGATGTGTTGCAACAAGGGAGAACTAGAGAAGCTCCCATAAGGGAACATGCTTTGATGCAAAATATCTTGGCATTTGAAACTAATATGACTAATGCAGTCACACCAAAGTGCAAACCAATCAAAGTTGTTGCAAACGTGAATGCATAACCAGCTGTGGACTTAAGTTGCTTTTTCACCATGATGATCCCCATAGAACTCACAATGTTCATTGCCCACACTCAGATGTATGAAATCAGATGGCTTCTTCTCATCTTCCTGCTTCATCCTCTCCATCCCTCCCTTCCTCCCTGTTGATAATGATGCTCAACCATGCCACCGTCACCTCTAGAGGAAAAAGCTTTTAGAGGTGGGGAAAGGGAGGAGGAAGAGAAAGAAATTGTCTATGGAAGATAGATGAGAGAGGGCTGAATGAGGTTTACTTCTTTTGAATCGAGCGAATTGGTAGAGCCAAAGAAAGAATGCCCTAGGAAAGGTTTGACCTCATCCAATTACCCCAATCTCCAAAAAATCTCCTTATTGGCCGATTAAAGGCTCTTAAATGCACATTAATATTTTCCATATAGGTTAATATGCGGGATTTGAAAATTTTGGGTGAAATTTTGAATGCGATTAAGAAATATTTATGGAAAATATTTAATCTGATCAATAATCCCTATTCATAGAAAAAATGAAATCCCAATAGTCATATTATGATTTAATTATTAAAATTAAATCAAATTGTGTTTAATTAAATTGGATGTTTGATTTTCTCAATATGACGTCAAAATTCTTGTGAATCTTATTGAAATTAAACCCACATAATATGAGTATCATTTCAAGGTAAATTTGATGTTTGGATTCAATGGCTTAATCCGTTTCATGATCGAAGGCCGTTTGATTAAAATCGGCATTGAATCAAGTCAATTTTGGTTCAAAAATGTGCGTTGTTGCTTACATGCCGTTATTCACACTCATCCTTCGACAGCGTTTGATAGGTTTCAACGTTTTCATGCTAACAACTTAATCAATTTCATGAACAAAGATCATTAGGCACATCAAAAAATTTCCCTCTTATCAGTTGACCGTCAAATTATGCAATTTGTATATTCTAATCAATTTCAATGTTTTAAAGGCGATGACAAAATCTATTCGTCGATCAGAGGTCTTTTTCAACTGATTTTGATGATATACAGTGCATTTCAACTCGATTTTTGTTCTGAAGTTCATCAAATTCATCTTGTGAGCTCAACTTGACTTATGGTGCATGCATGAAGGTCAACACTTTAAAGATTATTGTTGATACTAAGATTATCAATGTTATAAGTGTTTATGCTCCACATGTAGGTTTGGATGTAGGCTCAAAAGAAAAATTTTGGAATAAATTAGAGGGATTAATACAAAAGATACCTCTTGAAGAAAAACTATTTATTGGAAGAGATTTAAATGGATATGTTGGTAGAATGGTAGAAGATTTTAAAAATATTCATGGTGGTTATGGATTTGGAGTGACTAATGAAGAAGGTAGGACTATATTAGACTTTGCTTTAGCCTATGAATTTGTAGTTGTGAATACTTTATTTAAGGAAAGAGATTAACATATTATTACTTAAGAAAATGGATATAGTATAACATAGATTGATTATTTTATGATAATAAAAGTAGATCGTTTAGATTGTAAAGATTGTAAGGTTATTCTGAGTGAAAATTTAAGTACCCAACATCGATTATTAGTTTTAGATTTTAAGATGAAAGATTGTAAGAGGAAAAATAAATCAAATTATTATCTTAGGATTAGATGAGAGTAGTTAAAGAACACAAATAAAAATATTCTTAAGAATAAGCTACAAGAGCTTAAAATTTGAGATGTTCGTAAGGAAACTAATGTTATGTGGGAAAAAAAAATCAAGTGAAATTAAGAAAGTTGCTAAAAATGTGTTTGGAGAATCAAAAGAAAAAAGTTTCTTTTAATAAAATAGTTGGTGGTGGAGTCAGAGTGTGCAAGAAAGATAAGAAATAAGAAGCATTATTATAAAACTTAGTTTAGATATAAAAACTCGAAGAATTGGAAAAGATATAAAGTGGTATGTACAGATTCTAAGAAAGTAATATATAATGCAAAAAATTTAGCTTTTAGTGATTTATACAATAGATTAGATACTAAAGAAGGTGAAAGATGTATGTATAAGTTAGAAAGAGATGAGAAGAGTAAAGATCTAGTTCAAGTGAGGTGTATTAAGGATGAAAATAATAAAGTATTTTTCTTATAAAAAGGATATTGAAAATAGGTGGATGAGGTATTTTGATAAACTTTTAATGAAGGATCTAAAATACGATTGATTTTAGCAACCTTAATGCAGATTATTAGTGAGTTCTCACTTCCACATCATAGATCTAAGACTCTTATAGACACTAAGAGTTTCTTAGTCTTAAGACACTTCTAATGACTAGGTGAATACTTAAGCTAAGCCTAGAGACTTATAAGGTTAGCCTTAGAAATAGGTTATGCCTTAGGGACTTAGGAAAACTTGCCCTATAGCCTAAACCCAATCAATGCTTTCCTTCTCAAACCAAACATCAAATTCTTGCCAAACCAAATTTCCAAGACTTATAATCAATACCATGATCAAATTCAAGCTCAAGATTTTTCCATAAAATCCCATGATTAAATTCAAAACCCTTCCTAAGCCCTTTGATTTCATCATATGGACTTAGCGTAACCAAATTCAAATCAATCTTAATTCAATTGATTTTCTCAAGAGATCAGGTCAATCCTTCAATCATTTACCAAATCCAAATCCAAATTCCAAACCAAACAAATCAATCTCAAATCAAATCCAAGATCAAATTTCCTTCTTAAGCCTTATGACACACTCTCATAGGCTTAATCAAATATCAACCCAAATTATCCCAAACTTGATTGATTTCTTTATAAATCAATTATTCTTTCATTTATATTCATAAATATGAGTGAAATCCAAACTTAAATAGCCAAAACCAAATCAAACTAAATCAAACCAAGCCAAAATCCCTTCTTAAGCCATATGGACCTACCTCCAGGCTTAATCAAATCTTAAACCAAATCAAGCCAAAAATAATTGGTTTCTTTATAAATCAATTATTCATTCATTTATATTCACAAATATAAATGAAACCCACCCTCCAATGACCAAAAATAAATCAAACTAAATCAATTCCCTACTTAGCTTTTTTGCCCTACATTCTTAAGCTTGGTCAAATTGCTTCCAAATCACTCCAAACTCAAGTGATTTTCTCATGGATATTTTATATCTTCATTTATATTTCCAAATATAAATAAAATATAAATCCAAATAGCCAAAACCAAACCCAAATCAAATTAAATTTCCAATTTTATCCTTTTAGGCCATTTCCTTGAACTTGGCCAGATGATACCCAAATCAATTCAAAACCCATGGATTTCTTTATGAATCAATCATTCATTCAGTCACTCATCCAAATATAAACATAAACTATAATTATCAACCAAAATTAAGTCAACCCAAGTTAGCCTTTTTGACTTGAAAACTTTAAATGAGCCAAAATCCATTAGACTCTGAATTGATTATATTTGGATTTATTTTTCAATCTAGGCTCATGTGTGAGTTCAACTAAACTTAAATCAAGCTAAAACCAAACCAATTGACCCATTTAGGTCCACTTGACCCAAAGTGACCTAAAAGACCTTTTTGAGCTAAGTTCTAATCCAACCCAAATTGGATTGAACCAAGCCCATCCAAATCTCATATCATGATCAACAATCACCCTGGGATGATCAATCACCTCAATTGGGTCAAACCAAGCCAACTTGGTCTTTTGACCAAGTCAACCTTTAGCCCAAATTAAACCTAAACTAGGAAAAACCCACCATATACCAAATTAATTGAAACAATTGATCCAAACCAATTCATAATCAATGATTGAACATAATCAAACTCTCAATTGAGCCAAACTAAGTCGAATTGACCATTTGACCTAAGTTGACCCAAATTGGCCTAAAAGCCAAAAATGGGTCAAATCATGATTTAACCCAAATTGATTGCAACCAATGACTCAAGTTCATTCCAAGCTTCTTATTGAACTTGACCAAAGCCATAAGTGAGCCTAATTTGAGCAATTGGTTAACTTGACCCAATCTAGCCCAAATTGACCTAAAAGGTTAAAATGACCAAAATCTAAATTAAACCCAAATAAAACCAAAGCATACAATCATTTTCAATTAACCAATTGAACATGAACCAACACCTAACCCAACCCAAATTGTTCAAATTGGTCAAATCGGTCAACTTAGCCCATTTGACCTATTTGAATTCAAATGAGCCAAAATCAAACTCAAACCAAATTAATCAAAACCACTTGAACCAAAACTCTTAAAATCATCATTTAAACCTAACCTAAGCCTTGGTTTGACCCAATTTGATCAATTGGTCAACCCAACCCAACATGAACCCATGTGAACCCATTTGACCAAATGAAGGCTAAGCATCCAAAACCAACCCATGAGACCCTAATGGTTGGCCAAACTCGACCCAAATTGATCCTAAGTGCCCAAATCTACCCAAAAGTAAAGTGGTCCCCACCTAAGGGGATTAGCCATTGGACAAACCTTCCCACATAGGTTTCCTCCCCCATTTGGCAAAGTCCACTCTCCAATCACATGGGCAGCCATCCAATTGCCAAATGGGTATGCCTAGCCTTCCTAACCCACCCTAAGCTCACTAGGATTAGCCATGGACTAAAGGAAACCCAACCTCTTCCTCCTCACTCCAAACCAAGCACCCCATGAACAAAGGAAACCTAATCTCCCCACATCGGACCTTGAGCCACCTCCCAAGCCTCCCTCCACTCCTAGCGAGCCACATGGACCTAATGGAGCAAGTTCATCGGCGGTGGTGGCCGATGAGTGAGATTGAATCCTGTCCACCACCTGAGTGAGGATATACCCCTTCAATTCAAATGGGAAATGAAGCATTCAACTTTTTTTGAGCTAGAGAGAGAGTGAAGGAGAGTCTCCCATAGCCATTCCCCAATCTCCCAAGCTCCCCCATTTTTTCCTTTCTCGATTTTACATCAAACCAAAATAAGGGAGGGTGCCTTCGATACAAACTCTTCTATTTTTCCATCAAACTTAATTCCTCTTGCACACACCATCCTCATGTGTCGTTGAATCTATTCAAACCTTTTCCCAAGCTTTCAAGCCATCAGAGATAAGAGTTCAACCAAGATCGATCACCTATGACTTGTGTGTTGGTCATCCGAGCAAACCACCTCAAATCAAAGCTCATTATGGTAAAAATTTTATACATCCCTGCCTTCATGTATCCCCCCTTTCAGAAAAGAGGATAAATGAAAATAAAAATATATAAAATATGCCTTGTTGGGATGTCATGTAGATTCATAGATGTTCTTATTAAAGTGATCGAGTATGACATTGAGGAGAGGTGTACTATCTCGAGAGATAGAAGTCACCACCCTACAATGGACCTAATCACCCGAATAAGGACTCCTAAGGATAATTGCATATGTACCGAGATTCTTTCCCACTTTTGGAAAAGTAAAGTAAGGTTTATTTTAAATCAGTTCGTTAAGTTCCCTACAAGGGCAAGCCCCCATAATTAATTACATCCTAAGGGATGTGATCTCTTAGAATACTCTCGATTAAGGTAAATGATTATTATTTCCAAAGGTTTTAATAGGTAAGACTATCAATTGATTAGTTTATTTTGGAAGATCAAATGTGATTGATCAAAGAGAGGAGTTATTATCGAAGCCAAAAGAAAGATAAGTAGGAGATGTCCATGATGCTAGGAAGCCCAGCGAGCATCTCAAACTATCTTATGATTGGGCTTTACATTTTAGAAATTGATTTAATTTGTTTGAGTTAAATTTTTTTTTATTAGAAATTTAGGGCTTATGATTTTACAATACAAGATTATGGAAATGCCTAAGAGGTGAAGATTTATGCTTATGACCCATGAAATGGAGAAACAATCTCATAACCTAAATTTAGGGAGCTTTAGCGAGGGCCGAAAACACAACATAAATCTAAGGTGAAAATGGGTATTTTGTTTGCCTCCACAAGAGAGAACAAACCACCCAACTTCTTGGACTTACAATCGCTTGGGGTGGCCACCAACTAACTCCTCCTATGGTTTTAAATTCTTGTAGACAAGTCATATACTTTTTGCAAGATAGCTAGGTTGCTATTTATTTAAAAAGAGACTAAGTCCTTAAACTCACTCCCTAAAGATACTAGATCATGTAAAGTATGCTTCAAATGACCTAAATCTAATGCAATTCAGATTTCATTTTATTTTCATTTTTTGACAATTATTTTGACTTATGCTAATAGGATTCATATGCCTAATGCATGATAAATGAGATTCATGGCCAAAATTAGTGAGAAGGGAGGAGGTGTGTTTCCATCATGGCTCTCAAAGGTCAAGCCAAGTTTCTTTGGCAAAGATGGAAGCCCTCCAATCAAGAGTGAAGACAATATGCATTTGTGCATGATGTTATAAAATAAGTACTCATCCAGCTGAGGGGTTGCTAATTCTTTTATCTTGATTTTACCTAAGCTTTAGGTAAGGTTATGAGTTATTTATTTTTAGTTTTGAATCATTATGTTTGGTAAAAGATTTATTTTTCCTAAGAGCCTAATCCACATAGGCACATAAAGCAAGGAAGAAACTAGAAAAGAATGTCACTTAATGCAAACTAAATAAATCCGATCAATTTATATAAAGAATCATGAATAAGAGGCTATTTGGTGGTGCCGTACAAACCCAAAAATTAAATTGGGTAGCTAAGCTCTACTCTTATACAACCTGAATTATAAATGAATTAAATACAATTAAGCAAGGAATTCATTATTATGGGGGTCTTCAAGCTTTATTTCTTCATTCTTCTTTTTATCTTTCTTCTTCTTTTCTTCTTTCTTCTTTGGTTCCTCCTTTTGTATGGTTGGAAGGTGGGTGCTCCAAAAGGCTTCACATGATACATAAGATAAGATCTTATGACCAATGTTCATCCTAATCTCCATAATAATCATTCCAAAATCCTAATTACAAAATTTACATGAAAAGGAAAAGTAAATCTAGCTAACACATGCAAAAAAAAAGGTTAGCTAAACAAACCACAAAAATCTCAAGCATGTATATTGGACTTATCACCCCACACATGGGTGACTAAGTCCACCTGGCATATTGGATTATGCTTAAGGGTATAAGCACCTACACAACAAAAGCATTTATATTTTTGTTTATTACAGTGCCCCTTAAGCACAATCCCCTATAGAAGATAATGGTTAGACTAAGATCGCCCAACCATTCATTCTACGTACATACATCCTAACATCCAGAATAAAACATATATCACAAAATAAAAGTAAGCATCGAATCATACATCGCCCTAACCTAAAGCTAGAAGTGGTGACTTAGCCTAATGTATGTGCTTTAGAGGTTTGTGTGGTATGCTTAGCTATGGCTTTAAGTTAGAGTTTTATAAGTGTGAAGCATGTTCAACTTAGAGGGGGAATTTCATTTAAGTGATTTAATTATTTTGGGTTAATTTTATTTCATGTTTTGATTAAGTTCAAGTGAATCCTACAATTAATTACTAAGTTATGAAGAAAGGGAAAGAGAAGAGAACTTTTCTTTCCTTCTAACCTAAGTAATTTATAAAGTGGATTCATATTTTAGTTTTGTTTAGTGAATGTTTTAATTAATTATTTTAATTAATCCTAAGTTTAGATGAACTCTAAATAAGCCCATTCAAAAAGAAAGGCATTTCAAGATTAAATAAAATGAACTAAATTCACAAAACATACATCCCTTCATTTCTTTCCCAACATGTATAACATGCATATAAATGAGTCCTAAGCATATCTATACACATAAATGAGAATGTTTAACACACTTTATGATGCATGCTAAGTAATTCATTTAAGGAAATTTGGAAGTTTATGATGCATGATTTTCATTAAGTAACAAAGGGGTTTCTTATCCAACTTTCATATGCATATATGAATGTATGAAAGGCATAAGTGAGTACGACGCCATTGTTAACTAGAGGTATAAGGTACAAGACCTACTTAGGGCTACTTAAAGCCTCACAATCTTGGGGTTTTTTAGACTAATATACCACTTTTCTTAAATACAAGCATATGCACAAAAGAAATGAATAGAAAAGAAAGAATGCAATAAAATGTGTTAGTTGATTTATTTTATTTATGAAATTTATATGTGCAAGCATAAGTATCCTTCTTAAGTGATATTATAGGAATGAATATGATATGGAATTAGGCAAGTGTTAGGTTCTTTTCAAATGAACCATGCACCTTGCCAAATCTTATTCAAAACCATACTAAAAGAGAAGAGAAGGAAGACCTACACTAAGCACATCCTTATATTTTACTCACATGCAATCTTATGATTAAGATATAAGTAACACACTTTTAGTTTTGATAAGTGATTCATATATTTTGAAAATAATTGGAATTTAATAGTGATAATAGCCACTTATATTCTTACTTTAGCCAACACATGAAATTTAACATAAATGAAACATTATCATTTTAAATTTGATTTTTTTTAAAAGCATGGATGCATGAAACCACATGACATACATATTTAATATGTTGGGAAGAACTAAAATAATTAAATCATGTAAACACATTCATTTCAATTAAATCCTAAAGACAATCTTATGAAATAAGAAAGCTTAAAGTAAATCAAAGTTTATTTAGTATGATTATTGTTTGATTTTAAATTTGATTTAATTTTGAAAATGTTGGTTAAGTTTGCTATTCCTAACCCATTCCCACATGTGTTTGACATTTTTGTTTAATTTTTAGATGATTAGATTTATTTTAGATTTTGATTAGGTTAAGGTATGAATTAAATATGTTAATTAACCCTTACCTACACCACCTTAGCACAGTTAATCAAATAATTATGAGCCAATGAGATGACATAAAATCTCACAAGGAAATTAAATTTGCAATGCACCTAGGAAGAAAGGGGTCTAATGCATTTTGACTCATGATTAATGATTAATTAAGCTAAGGGTTTAACTTAAGTAATTTGAAAACACCCCTCTCACATATGAGTTAAATTTGATTTTCTTAATTGAACTTAGGCTCTTGAACACCTAAGCATCAATCCAAAGTAGATTAATTAAGTTCTAGAAAGTTTTAGAAATTTTAAGAAATTAATTAAGAGGGTAATTAGTGAATTAATCCTTAATTAAGAGAAGATTGTGAGAGAAAAGGGTGTTTAGGGGATAGCTTAGAGGAAATGCCCCAAAATTATTTCCTAAACCTCTATTCACTGGATCAAACCTTAATCACCTTCAATAAGGGATTAAAACACTAATCATACCCTTAATTATCCTTAATTATATAAAGGGATAATTAGGAAATGAATTAGCAATTCCCCCAATTACGCCACCAATAAATCCCAAGTAAATTAGGGGAGGCAATAGTCATCCCCCAAAATATACCCAAGAAGTTTGAGATTAATCAATGGATTAATTAAGGAGTAATTACAAATTTAGATTCCCAATAAAACCCAAAATTAGAGAAAGATATAATTTAAAATCCATTAAAATCAATTTTAGAATATTATAGATTGAATTATCTTTCAGTGGCAATTTACCTCATATTTTTGTGATTTTTCTTTAGAGAGATATGAATTTTTGAAGTTTAGAGAATTAATTAGAATTAAATAAACACTAATTAATTTCTTTAATCCAACGGTGTGACACAGGCGGTGACTCAGATGCGCTTTACATGCTTCAAGCAACGAGCGACCACTTAAATGTTTTGTCACAGCATCGCATGGCGGCGGCGCTACGTGGTTTGGTATCCGCCATTCGATCAAGGATCGAGCAGCCATGAATTAACCCGTTTAGAGGGATGAAATAGGATATAAATGTGCATTTAATCTCAGCCATCCATTCAAAATGCACAGATGGATAGCCAGAGATCACCCCTATTCTTCCTTGAGGAATAATGGAGATCGTCCACTTTCAAAGGGAAGATTCGAGCTTGATCGAGCTCGAATTGGGATGAAAATTGTACACACCATCTAACCCTAATGACAATCACATCTAATGGTTGAAATTTCATGCCATTAACATTTATTTCACAAAGTACCAACACACATGGAGCTTACTGGTCAAAAAATGTCTAACCTCGCTAGAGGTGATCACTAGTGCTCGATTCTCTTGGAGGAGCTTCGTCTGGTTAAGATGAAGCTGCGGTGAAAGTATTAGCTCTTGAGGTTAAGTGGATTTCTATATGGATTTCTATATTAGCTTCGTCTGATTTGAAATGTTTTGGTTGCTTTGGTTTGATTCAATTTGGTTTAGTTTTGTGTTTGGCTCATATGACTTCATTAAGGTCAAATGGGTCAGTTGACAATTGACCCATTTGACCTATTTGAGCTAGGTCATGGGTGGGTTTAGGTTTGGTTAGTCATATGAAGTGGATTGGTATCTTTATTTCCAATCAATTTTGGTTAAGTTTGAATTTGGCTCAACATGACCCTTTAGGTCAAGTTGGGTTCAAGATCAATTGGGTTGGGTTAGGTCTAGTTGGCCAATTGAGGCTTTGGTCAAGTTCAATAAGTGATTTGAAATGAACTTGACCCATTGGTTTGAATTAATTTGGCTTAGATCAAGTTTTGACACTTTTTGATCTTTTAGTTCAAGTTGGGTCTACTTGGGTCAAGTGGCCATTTGGGCTACATTAGGCTTAAATGTTGACTTGGTCAAGTTCAAACATAGTTCATGAATGAACTTAGATCAATGGTTTCAATCAATTTGGCCTATGGTAGATTTTGGCTATGTTGGGTTTCATTTTGGTTTGGTGTTGACTTGGTCAACCCTTAAGTTGACTTGGTTTGACCCAATTTGATTGATTGATCATCTTGATGATTGTTGATCATGATGATAGGCATAGGTGAGTTTGATTCAATCTAATTTGGTTTGATTAGAATTTGGCTCATAAGTACTTAGGTCACTTTGGGTCAAGTGAGCCTAAATTGGTCAAATGGCTTGGTCAAAGCTTGATTGAACTTGTATATGGACTTATGATTGAAATATAAATCTATTTGCAAGTGGTTTGAAGTCAAATAGGTTTTGATTCATTTGATAATTTCATATTCAAATGAAGAACATGAATGGATTTGGGGTTTGATTTTTTGAATTGGATTTTGGTTAAGTGATTGAAGCTTGTATTTATATTTGGATTCAAGATTGTAGAGTTGATTGAATCATGAAGGAAAATCAAGAGTTTGGCTTGATTTGAAGTTGATTTAGCTAAGTTCAAGATTTTGACTTGAAAGGCTTAGGTTGGATTTTGAGTGGATTTGAGTTTAATTTTTGGAAGTGGTTTTGATTGTTTGAATTTATATTTCATTTATATATGTGAATATAAATGAGAATATAAATGGATTATGAGAAAATTTCAAGGATTTGAAGTGATTTGCTCATGATTTAGGCTAAGTCCATGAAGAAAATTTAAAGGACTTTGGAAATTTTTGGAACTTTTGAATTTGGTTTGATTGATTTGAATTTATATTTCATTTATATATATGAATATAAATGAGAATATAAATGAGTTATGAGAAAATCTCATGAGTTTGAATTGGTTTGATCATGATTTAGGCTAAGTACTTAAGAGGGAAATTAAGGACTTAAGAAGAATTTTAAATTTAGAATTTAATTTTGGATTTGATTTAATTGATTTGTATTTATATTTCATTTATATATGTGAATATAAATTAGAATATAAATGAGTTATGAGAAAATCCCATGAATTTAAATTGATTTAAATTTGATTTTGGCTAAGTCCTTAAGAGGGAAATTAAAGACTTAAGAAGGATTTTTGGAATTTAAATTTTTGGATTTGATTTGATTGATTTGTATTTATATTTCATTTATATATGTGAATATAAATGAGAATATAAATAAGTTATGAGAAAATCTCATGAGTTTGAATTGATTTAGATTTGATTTTGGTTAAGTCCATGAAGGAAAATTTAAAGGACTTAAGAAATTTTATGAATTGATTTTGAATTTTGAGTTTAGTTTGGTTGGTTTGAATTTATAATTCATTTATATATGTGAATATAAATGAGGATATAAATGAATTATGAGAAAATATCATGAGCTTGAATTGGTTTGAATTTGGTTTTGGCTAAGTCATGAAGAAGGAAATTAAAGACTTAGAAAAGATTTTGAATTTGGAGTTTGAAATTTTGAATTTGGTTTGATCATGGATTTAATCATGTTGCATTGATTTGAGTTTGGAGAAAATCAAATAAATTGATTTGGAGTTTGACTTGAAGGAAGGAAGGTGAGTGGTTCAAGTTAAGGGTATTCCTAACACCCAAGGCATGACCTATTCTATGAACCCTTCTAAGTCTCTGGTGTTGGGTTGAGTGTACACTAGTCACTAGTCTTAAGACTAAGAAACTCTTAAATTCTAAGAGAAGTCCTATGTCTAAGATGGAGGGGTTGAGAGCTCATTCTAAAAATGAGGTCAACACTCGTGCAGCTCAACAAGGCTTCATCTCTACCATATGAAGCTTCCTCAATCAGTTGGAACTGCCGGTCACAAGCTCTGGTTTGGTATGCCATTAAAATTGATCATTATATGAAAATGGTTTGGTCCTTTGTGAAGGAAAGTTCCTTGTCATGAGATTTCCACCGTTGGATCTCCTTATTTTACCTCCTTGAAGGTGTGTGATTGATTTGATCTCCATTCGAACTTAGATGAGCTCATATCGACCGACGAACGACAGATGGTCTCCGTCTCTCGCTACTCGAGATGAGATAGATCATGGGCTATCTGTTCTGTATGATTGAAATGGACGATCCTGATCTGATCACACTTAGATCCCCTGATTTTCCTCTCTAAACTGCAGGATTAATCATGACCGTCCGATCTTAAATTGGATGGTCCACGGGAAAGCGTATATGCCGCCCATTGACTCAGACGCACGATGTGACAACTTAAATAGCCTATCTATGTGGAAAGTACACCACATCAGCATGCCGCGTCAGCAGCCACGTGGTGCCATGGGATTAGGGCTTAAATAGGGATGTTTAATTAATTTTTAAAGTTGAAACTTTCAAAATTTATAACTAATTGTAAAAAAATTCTAAAAATACAAATAAAGGCTTGTTTTGAAGGTATTTCAGAGGAGAACCCAATAAAAATATTATTAATTAACTTTGAATAATAATTTCTTCTTAATTAAGGCTTAATTAAAATTTTAATTAACTTAATTACTCTTTAATTAATCATCTGATTAATCCAGACTTTCCAGAGATGTGTAGGGATGACCTCGCCTACCCCATTTTTCTTGGAAGTTATTAGCTGATTAATTCAGGTATTTAATTGGTTAATCCAAAATTACTCTCTTAGCTTAATTAATGATAATCAAATGAATAATGATTTGATCATTTAATTGAGTTAATTAGCTTTTATTAACAGTGGAGAAACTTAAACAAATGGATTGGGACCCCTCTTCTAATCTCTTCCTTAAGTCTTCTTCATTCCCTCTTTAAAATTAATTAATTAAAACTCATTAATTAATTAATTAAATTAATCAAAATCATCATATCTGAACTTTAATTAACTAATTGAAAAGATTTAGGGATTGGGACTTAGGCTTCTTTCTTTGTCTCTTTTCTTAAGTCCATTTCATATTATTGATTAAGGATAATTAAGATTTAATTAGATAATTAATGAACTTAATTAACTTAATTAAACTTTTTCTCTAATTAACTCTTGGGTAGCTCTTTGGGTGTTCAATAACCTAAAGAGAGAGCTAATGAAATTATGGTTAGGTCACATGTGTGAGAAAACTATAAAAGTAATTAAGTGAGTTCCTTAAGCTTAATTAATTAATATTTAGGAGCTAATTGCATTAGGCACCTTTCATTTTATAGGAGCATTATTTACTTTTCAATTTATTTACGTAGCATATTAGCTCATAATTGTTTAATTAATTACCTTAAGGTGACAAAAGTAAGGGTTAATTAATTGATTTAATCCATACTTAACCAATTCATAAATTTAACCTAATTGCTTCTCATTAAATCAAGTTAATTCGCACATATGGGGAATGAGATTAGGATTAGGAAACCTCTTTCACATCCCTCAGATCAAATCAAACATGAACTAAAAAATGGTTTTAAGAAACATTGGTTTATTTTAAATAAGCTTGTTCAATGTGTTTGTCCTTAGCAATTAGTTTGATTGAATGAAATTACTTGCTTGTGTTTCTTTATTTCTTTCCAATCATGTTAAAATATTGTATGGAACTTGTAGTCATGCATTCATTTCTTTCAAAAATTAATTAAATAAAAATGATTTCCTTTATGTCAAACTTGCATGTGTTGGCTTAATTAAAAAAATGTGTGGCTATTATCACTATTAAATTGCAAATATATTTTCAAAAGCTTATTAATGAATAATAATATATATTATGACTCTAGTTATACATACATAAGAGGTGCATGTGAATATAAGCTTAGTCTATGAAGGAAAGTTCCTTTCTTTCATTCATATGTTGATTTGCATAATTAAGAATATTAGTGGGTATATTAGTCTGGACATTCCGGGGATGCACGGATTTAAGTAGCCCCAAGGAGGTTCCTACCTCACTCCCCTAGTGCAAAATAATGGCGACATACCCGTTTGATATCATCCTTATGCATTTTGACATCAGAATTTATATAGAGCTTTAATTCATTCACATAAATAAATAAATTAAATCAAACTCTATTTTTGCATGGTCTTCTATTCTTATAGTTGCTTATACATCCATATATATTTAAGAATATTGGGTACATTAGTCTTGACATTCTGGGGACGCACAATTTTAAGTAGCCCCAAGGAGGTTCCTACCTCACTCCCCTGGTGCAAAATAATGGCGACGTACTTGCTTAAAACTTTCATACATTTGAATGTGTATTTAGCTAATGAATGAAAACCCCCTTTTAATTAAAAAGACATTCATTCATATTTTGCTCAGGATTGATTAGTCATATGATTTAGTTCTTTTCTTATGCTTTTATATAAGAATTTAGATAGAGCTTTAAATTAATATAATAAAATAATTCAACCAAATGAAACATCAATTTCAAATACATTTCTTACATTCATTATTTAAGTCTACTAAGATATAAATTACATGTATAGTTAAGTTTAGGACTCGATCATATGCATGTTATATATGATGGAAAGAAAAGAACAAACATGTGTTATGTGATAGTAATTAATTCCAATTAATCTTAAGATGCCTTTCTTATTGAATGAGATTATCTAAAGTGAACCTAAATCTATGATTAATTAAAATATGTAATAATCCACTCACTAAAGGGAATTCATTCAATTAATTTGCTTTAGATGTGACTTAAGGTAGGGATGAAGGAGAATGATCTTCTCTTTTCTTCTCTTTATAACACTTAGTTGTTAAGTGTAAATCAAGTGAACTAAAAGAAAACACCAAGTAAAACTCATAAATTGATTAAGTCATTTAAAGTGAAACCACCCTTCATAATTAAATCTCTTCATACTTAGAAAATTACAACAAAGCCTAGCTAAGACATACCACAAGCCTTAATACACACACCTTAGATTAAGTCACCATTTATGGCTTTATGTTAGGATGGTGCATGATTTGATGTATGTTTATTTTATGATGTATTATTATAGACTGGATGTTAGGGTGTGTGCAGCCTAGGATGTTTGGTGATTAGCCTAATTATGTATTCTGAAGATTGTGCTTAAGGGGTGCTTAAAATAAATAAAAATGCTCTCTTTTGCAGGATGTTTAACCCCTAAGCATAATCTAAATTAGGATAGGTGACTTGGTTACCCATGTGCATAGTGCTAAGTCCAAATTATACATATAACATCTTGGGTTGTATGGTGTGTTTAGCTAACACTTGTCTTGTAGGTGTAGTTAAATTTACTTTTCATATTTTTGATGTAATTGTGCATTAGGAATTAGGATTAGTGTTATGGGGGATTAGGATGAGCGGAGGTTTGAAGGCTTTGTCCTAGGAGGCTCCCATGATACCTTTGAAGCAAGCAAATTTAAAGGAGGAATGAAAGTGACATGAAGAAAGAAGATATGAAGACCCCCATAATATTTATTCACTTATAATTATAATTGTTCTTTCATATACGAGGTCGTATAAGGGTAGAGCTCGATTACCCATTTCTCTTTTTGGGTTGTATGGCAATACCTGACAGCACCAACCTATTATTCTTTTTTATGTTGGGTTTATAAATTGTTTGATTCTTTATTTGCAATTGTGTAATAGAAATGACATGTATTTTTTAGTTTCATCAGGTATGGTGATTTAATGTGTGGCTTAGATCCAGTTAGGCTCTTAGGAAAAAATAAACTTTTTACCTCAACTACAACTCATAACTAATTTTCTAAATAACTCATAACCTCATTTAAAGCCTAGTATTAAATCAAGATAATTAAAAGATTTAGCAACCTCTTAGCTGGATGATGTATGTTTAAGATCATGCATATCATCTTATTTCACTTTTGCTAAGAGAGGGTTTCCATCATTGCACGATAGGTGAAGACTTGACCTTTGAGGGTCTCCCTTGTGGTACAAAACACCTCTTTCTTTCTGATTTAGCTAATAATCTCATTTCATCATGTATTTAGACAAGTAAAAAATTCTATGGCCTTTGTCAAAATGAAGAGTCCAAAATCAAATAAAAATTGATAAAATTTGCATTAGACTAAGTCATTATTCATACCACTCATGCTCTAGTCTCTTAGGGGCTGGGTTTAAGGACTTTGGTTTCTTTCTAAATGATAACAACCTAACTATCTTGTAAAACATATGACTTGACCACATGGTTTTAAAGCATAGGAGGAGTTAGTTGGTTGCCACTCAAGGTAGTTATAAGTCCAGTGTGGTTTACCCTTTCTTATGGAGGTAAACAATATACCCATTTTTGCATTAGATTTAGACATGCTTTGGCACTCGCTAAAGCTCCCTAGATTTAGGATTTGAGGTTACTATTTCCCCTCAGGCTACGAGCATAAATCCACCTCTTGGGTATTTCCACAATCTTATATTATTGTATTATAAGTCTTAGCTTTCTAATAAAATTTCAACTCAATAAATAATTCTCTTCAATTTCAAATATATAAAGCCCAACCATAGGATAGATTGGAATGCTCACTAGGTTTTCTAGTATCATGAGTATTTTCTACTATCTCCCTTTAGCTTTAATAATAAGTCTCTCTTTTTGATCTATCCCAATTGATTTTCTAACATAGCCAATTTATTGATAGTCCTATCTTTGAAATCTTTGGAGACAATAATTGCCTACTTTAATCGAGAGTATTCTAAGAACTCACCTTCTTTAGGATGTAATTAATTATGGGGGCTTGCCCCTATAGGGAACTTTAGAACTCAGTTTAAATAAACCCTACTTTATTTATCCATGTAAAGTAGGAAAAAAATCTCTAGTATATTCGAAGACCCATCATGCCTTAGAAGTCCTTATTAGGTGATTAGGTCCATTATAATGTAGTCATTTCTATCTTTAGAGATAGTGCACTATTTTTTGATGTCGTACCCGATCACCTCAATAAGTTCACCCTCAGATCTACGTGGTATCCCCATATATACAAATCAGGAATAAACACCACAAATTTTTTTTGACAACTCATGGGGATGGTTCCTCTCTCCATCTCTAGTAGACAATTGTTGTCTCCAAGGATCTATAGTGGACTTGTATTTCATATGAGTTTAAGGCTATCTCTCCTTCCGTTGGCACTTAGCTTATTTCATTCTTAAGCAAAGCTAGTAAACATCCTCTAGGTTTTAGGACCTCACTCCTTGTAGGTCTTGAAACCCCTATTGGGTTTCCCAATAGGTGAAAGATAAAATTAACTAATGAAAGGAGATGACAGAAATTTAGAATCTCCTTACCACAAGCTTGGTGAGGCAAGATTCATTTTAATATTTAAGAAAATAAACTCTTTTGCAAAATGTTACTTTCCAAAAGTACTTTTTCAAAATTCACATAACAAAAGATCTTGCACAAAATTCATAAGAAATTTTCAAAAAGTACAAAACTCATATAACCAAACCTCGTATAACAATCCCCATGATTGTTTACATGGAGATTCTTTTCAAAATCAAAATCAAAATCATTTTTCAAAAGCATCTTTTGGAAAAAGTTTTCTCTATTCAACATACTCAAATTTGTTGGAAGATTCTATTTTTAAATAAAATCATAGTATAGAATTGAACTCCTTAACATATGTCACATATACTAGAGTTGAAGTTTCCCCATTTCAAAAGTAAAAAATTACACACATGAAACCATGACATATTTTGGACTCCATTTGACATACCCAAATTTGTCGAATAAGAGTTCCATTTCCAAAATTCACAAAACTAAATTGAACTCTATTTAACATACCCAAATTTGTTAAATAGATTTCTTCTTTCAAACAAATCATAATTACACTTAACTCCACTTAACATACCAAATTTGTTAAGTTAGAGTCTCATTTTCAAAAACAAATCACATCACATTTTTTGACTTCCACTTAACATACCAAATTTGTTAAGTGAGAGTCTCATTTTTCAAAAGTAAATCACATCATATTTTTGGATTCCAGTTAACATACCAAATTTGTTAAGTGAGGCTCACTTTTAAAATAAATCAAATCACATTTAGCTCCCACTTAACATATCAAATTTATTAAGTGAGAGTCTCATTTTCAAACATAAATTAAATCACATTTGACTCCCACTTAACATACCAAATTTATTAAGTGAGAGTCTCATTTTCAAAAATAAATCATAATCACATTTGGTCTTCTACTTAACATACCAAATTTGTTAAGTAAGAACATCATTTTCAAAAGTAAATAAATATAAATCAAATCACATTTGACTCCACTTAACATACCAAATTTGTGAAGTGAGAGTATCATTTTCAAACACAAATCAAAGCACATTTGGTTCTTACTTAGCATACCAAATTTGTTAAGTAAGAGCCTCATTTTGAAATCAAACAAACACATATTAAACACATTTGGCCTCTACTTAACATACCAAATTTGTTAAGTAAGAAGCCCCATTTTCAAATCAACATATATCACACACATGACCAATCATCACAAGCAAAGATACTTTCACAAAATATTCAAACATATAATCAAAACCTCTTCTTAGCATCGAAATTTGTTAAGTGAGGGTTTTCTAAATCAAAAATTTCAAACAAGATATATAATACAAATATCTTTAAAAGCCTCTCCAAATATTTGAACCCCACCCAACCAACTTAAATTGGTTGAGTATAGGTTCTAAATCAAAATCATATGGCAAAGTATCTTCTCCAAATATAAAAATCTCTCCAAAATTCAAAGAACACCACTTAGCATACCTAAATTTGTTAAGTGTGGGTTCAAATTCCAAATTAAGTATAGAAGTCAATGATTGAAGGCAAACATCAAGGCAAGAGTCTAGCTTAATTATATTTCAACAAATGTAGTGATTTTAGTACAACCAGTCAGTCTAGCTTCCAATCAGTGCAGTGATCATGGCTCCTAGCAAGTTCATCTTCTCTTTCCCTTCTGGTGTAGATTTGGCATTGGATCAGGCCAATATTACCACGACTAATCGCCAACCTGATCTACTTTGGCCGTGGCTCTGAGGGGGTCCGTATTACTTATGAGGGGTAGCCCTCATAACCGTTACTAGGGATGAGGTGGTGAGATAGATGCAACTCATCCACTTGGATATCCCATCGACTGAATTTCCTCCTTGAAGAGGAAGGCCCGGGTTCACATGTGTCAATTTCACTGCCCATCCAATTGCTCCTATCATAGCTCCAGTGAGAGCTGCTACCTCCTCATTGGTCACACTAAAGGGGAAGGCTATCTTAGCCTCTGAGATAGTCTCCTCCACTTTTGAGGTAGGTGCCAATTCTCACTCTACACTGCTCACTCACATCCAGTGCCACAATAAAAATTGGAAGATTAAGTGAGGTCATGAGTGAGCAACTTAGAGAGCTTGACGTTGCTTCCCAGATAGCTAAGGAGGGTTCTCCTTGTGAGACCTCTCCACTTCTGAGTGGTAGTAGGTTCCACCCCTTCTTGGCTGGAGAGAGGATTACCGTGAGGATCGGCCGCTTCCTCCACCACCAAAGATACTACGAGACATCGAAGGAGCATAGAGGCCCTATGCCGCACTTCTAGACTTTCTATGCCAGGGTCGGTAGAGCTTACAAATGCTTGAAGTTCGGTACCTTATTTGACTTATGATCCATGATCCCTAGGAGTGTTAGGGGTCAAATCCATAGAGAGAGAGAGAGAGAGAGAGAGAGAGAGAGACACACACACACACATAGAGGCTCGAGTATCTACCCAGGCAGGCAGGAGAGAGCGTCAGAGGTATGCCCGATAAATGGCAGCCTCTACTTCGATGGACTTTTCTGATCATCGCCCTGTCATGGCCAGTCACTTGGACAACATTATTCTTACTTGTGCAGTCTGTCGTAGACAGAAATCCCTAATTGAGGGGCAGTTAATGTTGCCATTACACTTCTCCCCTCACCGTCCACCATCACTAGTTTTGCTCATAGCATCTACCACTCTTGCCAAGGTTTAGAAGCCCCCATCTGGGGAGAGACCTTCCTCTGGTGATTCGGCTATGGCCCAAAGATCCCGCTCCATCCATTCCACCTGTTGAGGTGAGATTGAGCTCCCCTTCTCGATCCCCTACCTCAGCTATGGTTAGGAAGGAGTGGCGACCCAAGAGCATTATCGTCACACCACCTCCACCGCAGCATACATAGATAGAGAGGGGAGTGGACATAGACACGGTCCCCATATAGTTGATCCTCTCGGTGAGGAGGTCTTGATAGTAGGCAGCGTCCATTGCATAGAGGCAGAGGAGCACAGTTCTATAGCTAGCAGTCAGTGGGTATTTATCCCAATCCAGCCAAGCATAGTAGACCGATCGATAGATGACATATTAGTAGACTACTTTATCGAGAAGAGGAAAATTCTCGGGAGTGACCACTCATATCAGGATGAGGATAGGGTCTGCATCGATCCTGATACGGATGACATGCTGGATGATATAGCTGAGGACCACATGGTTGATACACGGGGATCCTTACAATGGGATCATATTATCCAGGAAGGTGCCGTGCTTGAGGAAGGTGAAACTTCTCACTCGACTCAACACCTCCTCCAACAGCTCATATAGAGGGATGATCATATTGACAAGATGGGGATGAAGATTGAAGAGTTGATGGCAGTAATTTTAGCATTACAGAACTCAGCCCTAGTTTTATAGTCCTCTCCCATGATAGCCAACCGTCTAGAGTTGGTACACACCTTAGAGCATCCTAGGTGCACTCCCGTAGAGGATGACACTGGTAGTTTGCATAGGAAGGTTATAGATGGCACCTCCATGCATGAGAAGGATATTAAGCATATGATAGAGTAGTAGATGAAGAAAGCGATGGCGCAAGTCTGGGGGAGCTCATCTATTCCAAAGGTAGACCATACCTAGAGGAATTTGATGTAGTTCAATACCCTAAGGGTTTTGTGCGCCTTCCTTCAAAATCTTTGATGGTAATGGGAAATCGCATTAGCATATCACATATTTAAGAGTCGATTGTTGCAATGTCAGTGGTAGTGATGCACTATTGTTAAAACTTTTTGTCAGCCTAGTACTAGTTGCATTGATTGGTATGCCAAATTTCCCAATGGTTTGGTAGGGACTTTTGCTGAGATGTAGCACCACTTCATCAAGAGGTTTGCTGGAGCTCATCAAAGAGTGACTGTAGGCGATCTTATTATAGTGACACAAGTTCTCAATGAGTCCCTTATTAATTATATTCTTAGGTGATGCAACCTGAGCATGAAATGCGAGCTGTAGCTATCTGAACAACATGCCATTGAGATTCTCCTCAAGAATATTTATGGCCCGGTCGCCTTCATGCTTAAGGGCTTTACCATCCAGACATTTAAGAAACTAATTAATAAGGTGGCTAGCCTACAAGAGGAAGCCAAATAATTACCCTTTCCCGACCAATCATCTCGGCCCAAGCCACAGAAGGTGTTCGAGAAGAAGCCAGGGATAGTTGTGTCAGTGGATAGAGGAAAGTAGCTAGCCAGAGTCTAGTATGAGAGACCTCGAGCTCAATAGCCTCTTTTTCCACCTCCTCTATCACCACCTCGATCGTCATATCAGCCACAATCACCATAACAGCCATTCCCGCCACATCAGTAGCCTACCCTGCAGCGATATTCCTATCCCTTGCCAGATAGTTATTACTCACCTACTCTTGCTGATAGATTGAATAAGCCATATTCATTCAAGAGGGAGGTAGTTAGAAAAATCTTTAAGAATTTCTTAAAGAAACCTAACTTTCAATTGCCACTAAGAGGCCAGAGAAAGTGGGCAAGAGTAATGATCCTAACTCGTGCCCCTACCACCACATGATTAGTCATGTCTTAGAGGATTTTATTACATTTAAGTACTGGCTTAAGTGTAGCTACAAGTAAGGTGCCGTAGTTATCCCCAAGTTGTACTTAATAGAATAGCCATCCAGTTTTATTAGGATAATTCTTGGGGAAACTTATGATCCTCTCAAGATAAAAGAAGGTTGAGATATTTCCTTATCCTGAACCTCTAAAAAATTAGTTTCTAAAATTAAGAAACTCTCTCTACAGGTGCCTGAGGTAGCTCAAACCTCCAACACTAAAGAAGATTTGCAAGTTTCCAAAGACAACTTGATGAAGGTGAGCCAGCGTCAGTCCACCTTACTTGACTGGGATAGTTCAGTAGCGCAACCACCGTCCAAGTCCATCACTCCATCCATAGTTGCAGCTACTACTTCTTCCTCCACTAGTTCCTCTTCTATTAGCAGGAGCATTGTATCAGTGAACAAGGGCATTAAATCCCTTACCTCGCTTACTTTGTTAGATTTCTACCATATACCTCCACTTAAAAAGAAATCAATGAATAAAGCTTTCACTTACATCTTGTCCATTCTGATGCTTTAGATTTTATTCTTCTTGAAAACTCTTCAAGTCTAGAAAATAATAATGATAGCTCTAGTCATTACGATCCACCCTCTTCTGATTCAGAATCAAACTTTCTTTTTCTAAATCAATTGGGTTCACCTCTTGAGATTGACTTGGAGTCAACTAACTCTGATGATCCCATAGGAGAAGCTGTAGGTATACATGATGAGAAGGTAGAACTTTCCCCAAGTTCATCATTCCATGAAGTCATTGAAGTTAACCTGCGCAGTGGCAAAGTTTTACCTCCTAGGGTAGCACCTCTTGATAAGGGTAAACAAGTCATTAGTTTCAGTGAGTAGATAACCCCTCCACAAGATGCTTCACCCATAGATATGCTTATGGAGGATCATGTTAAAGGTGATTATAATGCCCTAGCACATCTTAGAAAGTTTCCAGCTAAGTTAAGCATATATGATGCCCTTATCTTATCCAAAGAGATGAGGGAATCTCTAGTCAAGGCTTTTCTTGACCTAGAGATATGCTTAGCTCAGCTGACCGCTACTGAAGAGGAGGCACACATCTCAAAGGTCATCTTATTAGTTATATTCAGTGATCAAGACTTACTTCTAGGAACTACCAAGCACAACCACCCTTTACATTCATATACAGAGATAGATACTAAGAGTGGCCCAAGGTGCATTAGTCAACATTATGAGTTTAAGAACCCTTTTCTATTTGAGGATCGACATCTTTAAACTCCAAAAATAGAGAATGATGTTGAGAGGATTCAATGAACATGGCGAGAGGGCCTTAGGCTCCATAGTGTTACCATTAGAGATAGATGACTGAAAGACTAAAGCCAAGTTTCATATCATAGACTTGGATACATCTTTCAATGCTTTGCTTGAGAGACTGTGAATACATGAGAATAACACAATTCTATCCACTCTACATCAGTGCATGAAGTTCATGAGAGGTGGGATTGAGTACCATGTCAAAAGAGATCTCAAGCCCTTCACAGTTCATGAGGTCGGGATATATAAGGATATAGCCTATTTTCTTCTCCAAAACCAAAAAGTCTATTCTCATGAATCTATTCAAGATCCCTAAGAGGGACAAAAAGAAAGAAAATAAAAAGAAAAGAAATAGAAAAAGAAAATAAAAGAGAGCGAGATGTGGACTTAGGGGAAGATATTGAGCGACATTAGATTCTACCCACAGTTTGTTACTCCATTTGAATACATGGGTAGGATGACTTGACCTCCACCAAGCATAGGTAGAGGATAGTTTAGAGGCAGCCACCGAGGTAGAAAGCTTCCCTATTGGCCACCCAATAGAAGGTATGTCCTAGCCACCGGGAGAACACTACTATCCACAGACTTACAATCTAGTTCAGAATATGAGTCTTATGTGGTTAGCACACCAGCCAGCTCTTCTTAGCATCAGATCCCTTTTGAGGTGATGTTGGAGCATGATTGTGATGAAGATTGAGCACCAAAGCAAAGCATAAATGTATCCAAATATGCATATGAGATAGTCAGGAATCAGTTGGGAACCTTAGATCTAACCCCACTCTCTTTCCAAAAGTTAAGAGTTTGGTATTAATAAATCCTCTAAGTCATCCACACATGGGAGACCTCAGAGATTCTTTTTAGGAGCATCATCTTCAAGTTAGGGAGCTGATGTAGAACTTGAGGATGATTCATATAAAAATTTAATTCAATAATCTTTTGATTGGTATTCGCCTTGTGTTCTTAATTTAGCAAAGAAAGGATTACTCTCACATACTTGTTCTAAACATAGGTCTGATTACTTTGAATGGTTTTGGGACAACCAAAGAAGACATCCTCAATCAAGATAAGAACTAGGATTCACTACAGTGGGCCCAATGATGACACTCATTGCCTAGTCATCACCAATCATTTGGAATCTGAAAGGTTCTTTTTAAATCATGCTAACTCATATGAGGAGGTGTGTTTAGAAACTTTAGATGATCTAAATGATCTTGAAGTCAGAGATGCACCGCTAGAGTTTGAGTTGGAGATCAGATCAACTATCAACGAGCTCAAAGAAATCAACTTGGGAACCAAGATAATCCACGTTTGACATTGTGGTGTTTATTTTTCATATAGGGGACACCATGTAGATCTTGGGGGGGTACTTATTGAGGTGATCAGGTACGATATTGAGGAATGATGTACTATCTTGAGAGACAGAAGTCTCCATCCTATAATGGACCTAATTACCTAATAAGGACTCCTAAGGCCAATGGGTCTTGAATGTACCAGAGATCTTTCCCCTACTTTACATGGAAAAGTGAAGTAGGGTTTATTTTAAGGAGGATTCGTTAAGTTCATGAAGGCAAGCCCCTATAGTTAATTATATCCTAAGGAATGAGGTTCCTTAGGAATACTCTCGATTAAGATAAATGATCATTATCTCCAAAGATTTTCAAAGATATGACTATCAATTAATTAATTATTTTTAGAAAATCAAGTGGGATTGATCAAAGGAGAGAGTTATTATTGAAACCAAAGGGAGATGAGTAGGGGTTGCTCATGATACTAGGAAACCCAATGAGCATCATAAACTATCATATGGTTGGGCTTTATATTTTTGAATTTGAGGAGAATTATATGTTCAAGTTGAATTTTTATTAGAAATTTAGAGCTGACAATTCCACAATACAAGATTGTGGCAATGCCTATGAGGTGAGGATTTATGCTTCTATCCCCAAAGGGAAATAACAACCTCAGATCCTAAATCTATGGAGCTTTAGCTTAAGCCAAAGTGCAACCTAAATCTAAGCGAGAAAATGGGCATATGGTTTACCTCCACAAGAGAGGATAAATCACCCGATTGTTGGACTTACAATCGCATGGGGTGGCGGCTAACTAACTCATACAATTTTAAATACATGTAGGTAAGTCATATGCTTTGCAAGATGGTCAAGCTATTATTTATTTAGAAGAGAAACTAGGTCCTTAAACTCACCTCCTAAGAGACTAGATTATGAAGGGCATGAATAATGACCTAAATCTAATCAAATTTTGTAAAGTTTTATTTTAATTTTTGGATATTTTTATTTGACACAAACTATGAGATTTTATATGCCTAATACATGAGAAAATCTATTATGGGCTAAAATTAGAATGAAGGAGGTGTGTTTCCACCATGGATTTCAAAGGTCAAGCTATTTTCTCTGGCAAAAGGTGGAAGCTCTCCATTAGAAAGAGTGAGACAATATGATTTATGCATGATATGAGACATACAACATCCAGCTAAGGGGCTGCTAAATCTTTTATTATCTTGATTTATGTCTTAGGCTTTAGGTGAGATTATGAATTATTTAGTTTAATTTTGAATTAATTAATTGGATAAAAAATTTATTTTTTCCTAAGAGCCTAATCGCATCCAGGCCATTCAACAATCATCAAACAATTAAGAAACTAGGAAAATCATGCCATCCTAATTGCGCAATCATAAACATAACATCAATCAATTTATAAAATTAGTGCAGAAGAAAATGAGGCCAATGTGGTCCGGTTCCACCGCAAAACCGAGAAGAAAAATGGGTAGTCGAGCTCTACCCTTATACAACCTGGATTACAATTGAATAAGTACAATTAAAAGGAATTCATGTTATGGGGGGCGTGGGGTTCTTCATTTCTTCAAGCTTTCTTTCCTCCATTTTCTTCTTTGATTTGGTTCACTCCAAAGAATGACACGGTATAAAAAGAACCTGACCTCTTTGACCAATGTTCATCCTAATCCCCCATAACATTCATTCCAAATCCTAATTGTAAAATTTACATCAAAATGATAAAGGTAAATCTAACTAAACCTGCAAAATAAAGGTTAATTAAACATACCACACAACCCAAGCAGTTATATTAATAATTTGGACTTAGCACCTTACACATGGTTAACCAAGTCCACCTATTCTAATTTGGACTATGCTTAGGGCTAAGCAACCTGCACATCAAAAGCAATTATATTCTTTTTATTTTTATTATAGCGGCCCCTTAAGCACAATCCCCTATAGAACACATGATTAGGCTATGATCACCCTATCATTTAGTCTACGCACATACACCCTGACATCGAGTCTAAAATATTATGCCATAAAATAAAATCATGCATCAAATCATGCACCGCCCTAACATAGGGCTAGAAGTGGTGACTTATCCTAATGTGTGTGCCATTTAAGGCTTATGTGGCATGTCTTAGCTAGGCTTTAAAGTTGAAATTTTCCAAGTGTGAAAGATTCAATTTAGATGGTGGTTTCATTTTAAGTGATTTAGATGACTTTTCAATTTTAGTTGGTGATTTGATTTGGTTTGAATGAACCTATACTTAGTGACTAAATATTATGAAGAGAAGAAAAGAGAAGAGAACTCTCTTTCATCCCTACCTTAAAGCATTTCTAAGGTAGATTCATTAATTAAATTCTCTTTAATGAATGATTTATTATGTGTTTTAATTGGTCCTAAGTTTGGGTTCTTTTTCAAATAATTCCATTTAATGTGGAAGACTTCTTAAGATTAATTCAATTGAAATACTATTGCATAACTCATATTGATTTATTCCTTTTCAACACATGTAACATGCGCATGATTAAGCCCTAAACATACCTACACATACAATATGTTTTGGTCACCCTTAAATGATGCATGTGAGTATGTATGTTTGAATTCTTTTCATATATATATATATATATATATATTGTTGGATTAAGTTTGGCAAGTTAACTTGAAGCCCTCTGTGACCTCACTTTTGGAGTGAGCTTTCAACTTCTCTATCTTAGACATAGGACTCCTATAGACACTAAGAGCTCCTTAGTCTTAAGATACTTCTAGTGATTAGGTAAACACTTAACTTAATCCTAGAGACTTAGAAGAGTTAGCCATAGGAATAAGTTATGCCTTAGGGGGTATTAGGAAGATTTACCTACCCTATAGCTTGAACCTAATCCTTACCTCTCTCCTTCAAACTAATTCAAATAAAATCTTAAATCAAAGCCAATCCAATTGATTTTCTCAAATTATAAAATCAATTCCAAAATCTAAATCATGAATCAATTCCAAATCAAATGATTGAAACCCATGGTTAAAATTCAAATTCCAAAATCTTTCCTAAGCATTTGATTTCATCTTATGGACTTAGCCCAAACCAAATCCAAATTACTCCAAACTCAAAAGATTTTCTCATAACCTATTTATATTCTCATTTATATTCACAAATATAAATGAAATATAAATTTAAATAACCAAAATCAATTTAAAACTCAAATCTAAATCTAACCAAAATCCAACTTATCTTTCAAGCCAAATCATTCTCAAATCAATCCAAACCTTTGGATTTTCTCTTCAAAAAATCATTCCTTCAATCATATGCCCAAATATAAACATGAACTACAATTACCAAACCAAAATCAAACTAACCCAAGTCAAACCCATGTTCACCCTTTTGACTTGAAATTATCAAATGAACCAAAAACCCATTTGACTCCAAATCACTTGCAATTGGATTTATATTTCCATCATAAGTCCATGTGCAAGTTCAACGAAACTTGAATCAAGCCTTGATCAAGCCAATTAACCCATTTAGGCTCACTTTACCTAAAGTGACCTAAAGGACCTTTTTGAGTCAAATTTTAATCCAACCCAAATTGGATTGAGCTAAGCCCATCTAAGCCTCACATTGTGAGCAACAATCATCCTAGGATGATCAATCACTCAAATTGGGTCAAACCAAATTAAACTTTGTCTTTGACTAAGTCAACACTTAGCCCAAATGAAACCTAAACAAGTAAAAATTCACTATAAACCAAATTGATTGAAACCATGTATCTAAACCAATCCATAATCAATGATTGAACATGATCAAGCCATCAATTGAGCCAAACCAAGCCTAATTGGCCACTTGACCTAAATTGACCCAAATTGACCCAAAAAGCCAAAATGGGTAAAATATTGATCTAAGCTAAATTGATTGCAACCAATGGATCAAATTTATTCTAAATTGACTGTTGATCTTAACCAAAGCTTCAATTGACCAATTGGACCAAACCTAGCCCAATTGACCATGAACCTAACTTGACCTAAAAGGTCAAATCAACTTGAAATCAAACCAAACCAAAATTGATTGAAACCAAAGCTTTTAATATGTTCCAAATGATTAACCAAGCCTAAAACAACCCATGAACTAACCCAATTGGGTTAAATGGGTCAAATTGATCAACTTGACCCATTTGACTTAAATGAACTCAAATGAACCAAAACTAAATATAAACCAAATTGAACTAAACCAATGACACCCATAGGCTCCAAATGATCATTTGAGCTTGACCTGACCCATGGTTTGACCCAATTTGACCAATCGATCAACCTAACCCAATTTGACCCAACTTGACTTAAATGGATCAAATTGAACCAAATCAAATCAAATGAACTCCAAATCACTTGAAATTTAGCCCAACCCATCTTTGAATCATTTCAAATCTATCCAAATCAAAATAAAGGCCAAATGACCATTTTGCCCTTAGGTCAAAGAGTATCCTTTGACCAAATTCACTTAGAATTTGGTCATTTCTTTCTCAAGGCCACTTGGAATCCTTCTAGTGGTCCACATGGACACCAAGGAGGGTGCTGAACATGACCCAATGAGCTTGGGTCAGCCATGACCCATCCCAAGGCCAAACCAACCCCTCCAATGAGAATGAACACTTGAATCACCCAATGCACTCACCTAGCACATGGGTATCCACTCTCATTCCTTCCACTACCTAAAATGACTCACATGGGATGGTTGACAGCCCAAACTGGTCAACCAATCTCACCCATTGATCAAAAATAGAATTTCAGCCTCTTCATCATCCGATCCAAGGAGGGGGGAGATATACTCCCCCTCATTCCCACTCAATGTATAAGCACTCAATTCAATAGAGCCAAAAAGAGTGAGTAGAAACTCCCTTAGCTCTTCCAAGCCCTTCCCAAGCTCCATTGATTTCTCCTTCTTAGTTTTTCTCAAAGAAGAAATAGGGGAGCTCAATCTAAATCCTAACTCATCCAATTCTCCATCAAAACCAAATTAAGCTTGCACACACCCTTAGAGGACCTCATCGAGCTTAACCAAGTCATTTCCCAAGTCTCCAAGCCACGGGAAGCATCACCTTGATCAAGCCGATCACCATTGAAGGGGAGCTTGGTCAACCGAGCCATCCACTTCAAATCAAGATCCAATACCTTCAACAGGGCTTTGTATCTACTAAGCAAAGCTACCTCCTCCATTGGAAGCGCCGGTGATAGCCTCCGGTGAGGTAATTGCTCAAAACTGTAGCCATAGGAAAATTTACTTCGTCCTTTTTGAAGAAAAGTGTCATCCCTTGGGATCTTATGATGCATCCCCTTCTTCAAGGTGAGATCATTTTGATCTCTGAGCTCGGTGAGCTTGAATTGAATGGGAGAGATGAAAGTGTGTTTCTCTTGCCGTGAAGGAGATCACACCCGCCTTTCCATGATGGAGATGCGTGATTAGATCACGATAGATCCCTCGATTTAAGCCTAAACGTGGGATTAATCTAGACGAATTGACGTATGGAGAAAGTGCGTCAGGGTGACTGAGTAAATGTGATAACTTAAATAACCTATCATCATGCCACATAGAAAAGCATCGTGTCGGCATGGCACGATGGGATTGGGGGTTAATTAAGCATAATTAATCTATTTTTAATGTTGAAACTTCCAAAATTCATAACTAATTGTAGAAAAATCCAAAAAATACAAATCAAGTTCATTTTAAAAATAATTCAGAGAGTAATAAAAAATTAAAATTAATTAATTTTGAATAGTGATTTTAACTCAATTTGAGTTTTATTGGAATTGTAATTAAGCTAATTACTCCTTAATTACTTCAATAATTAATTTCAAACTTCATAAGGTTGATTAGTGGGATGATCTCTCCCATGATTTTCTTGGAATTTATTGTTGGATTAATTAGGGGAATTACTTGTTTCACCCCTATTCATTTTTTAATTAATTAAATGATTAATTAACCTATTAAATAGTGATAAATTCATTAATTAAGCTTTGCTAATCATCATGAAACAGTGAATGGACTTAGGGAATGAGATTAGGATTTCTTTTCCAATCTCTTCCCCTAAGTTTATTTCATTTGGATAAACACTTAATTAATTTATAAATTAATTAATGGCTTAATAACTTCATTAATTAGATCAATTAATCAAATTCAAAAACCAAATCATTCTAGAACTCAATCACTTAATCTTGGGTAGATTCTTAGGTGTTCAATAACCTAAGAGACTTCAAAGAAAATTATAATCAAACTACATGTTTAGGATGGTTATGGAAGTACATAATTAAACCCTTTAGCTTAATTAATCAATAATTATGAGCCAATTGCATTAGGACCCTTTATTTCTTAGGTGCATTGCTGATTTAATTTCCATGTGATTGCATATCATATATTGGCTCATAATTTCTTGGTTAATTATGTTAAAGTGGTATAGGTAAGGGGTAATTAATGGATTTAATTCATATGTTAACCTAATCAAAATATAAAATCAACCTAATTATTCTAAAATTAAACTAAATTGATTCACACATGGGGGAAATGGGTTTAGGACCAACAAATTCTTTCTCACATTTCTAAGTCAAATCAAATCCAAAAATAAAAATCTCCTTAAAGAATTTTTTATTCATTTTTAATGATCTTATTTCATAGGATTGTCCTTAGAAATTAATTATGATGAATGAAGTCATGTGCTTACATTCCTTTATTTCTTTCTAATCATGTTAAATATTATTTTCCATATGAAATCATGCATTCATTTATTTTGAAAAATCAATTAAATAAAATGTTTTGACTAAAGTTAAGAATATGAGTGGCTATTATCACTATTAATCCAAAATTATTTTCAAAACCTATAAATCAAAGAATATGAATGAAGTGATGCTACTTATAAGTACTTGTAAGCTTGTATGTGATTATAGCATAAGATATGTATTATGTTATTTCCTTTTCTTCTCTTAACATGGATTTGAATAAGATTTGCAAAGTGTATATTTCATTTTAAAAGAACACAACACTTCCTTAAATCTATTCCTATGCATTTCTATGTTATGACTTAAGAAGGATCTTCACATTTACACATGTAAATTATACAACCAACTCAAATTGCATGTTTCCTTTTTTTATCTTCATGTACTAAAGTTAAGAATATATGGTATTATCACTATTAAAAAAATTATTTCCAAAACCTATCAAAGAATATGAATGAGTGATGCTACTTATAAATTACTTAGCTTGTATGATTATAGCATAAGATATGTATTATATTTCCTTTTCTTTTTAACATGGTGGATGATTTACAAAGTGTATATTTCATTTTAAAGAACACAACACTTTCTATTTAATAAAATTTTATGCATTATGACTTAAGAATCTTCACATTTAAATTTTCAAACAAACATAATCTTTTGCATGATTCTTCATCCATTTGTTTCTTTTGTACATTTACATGTATTTAAGAAAAGTGGTATATTATGACATCAGGATAGTGAGGCTTTAAAGAAAATGGGTCTTGTGTTATGTGTAGAAAAATAATCATCTACTTATTTCTTTTATATGGATGTGCATTTAATTAATGGATAAGTCTCTTTTATTAATAAAATCATGCATTAATGGAACATTCAAATAAATATCTCTTTGCATTCATCATCAATAAGTTTCATTGCATGTATAGCTTTCTATCATCCATGCATGCATACATGGTGGAAAAATAAGTGTGTGTTATGTGATAGTAATCCATCTAACTAATCTAAAGGCCTTTCTTGTTGAGTAAGTGAAAATCTAAACTTAAGAATAATAAAATACCTAATAAAATAATCACTAAATAAAATTGATTAATGAATCTAAGAAATACTTTTGATGAAAGAAACCACTTTCTTCTCTTTACAATATTTAGTCACTAAGTGTAGGTTCATTTAAACCAAATCAAATTATCAACTAAAAATTGATAAATCAACTAAATCATTTGAAATGAAACCACCCTAAATTGAATCTCTCACACTTAGAAAATTCAAACCTTAAAGCCTAGTTAAGACATGCCACACAAGTCTTAAATGACACACATTAGGCTAAGTCACTATTTCTAGCTCTATGTTAGGGCGATGCATGGTTTGATGCCTGATTTTATTTTGTGATGTAATATTTTTAGACTAGATGTTAGGGTGTATGTGTGTAGACTAGATGATAGGACAATCTTAGCCTAAGCATGTCTTCTGCAGGGAGTTATGCTTAAGGGGCACTGTAATAAAAATATAACTGCTTTTGTTGTGCAGATTGCTTATACCCCTAAGCATAATCCAAACTAGGACAGGTGGACTTGGTTACCCATGTGTGGGGTGCTAAGTCCAACTTATTTATATAACTGCTTGGGTTGTGTGTTATGTTTAGCTAATATCTATTTTGCAGGTTTAATTAGATTTACCTTTCCATTTTGATGTAAATTTTATAATTAAGATTTGGAATGAATGTTATGTGGGATTAGGATGAACATTGGTCATAAGACCAAGTCTTGTGCACCATGTCATGTCCTTAGGGCAAACCACATCCCAAGTCAAGCCAAAAGGAAGAAAGAAAAGAAACAAATCAAAATGAAGAATGAAGAATAAAGACCCGCATAACTTGAATTCCTTTTAATTATAATTATTCATTTGTAATCCGGTTGTATAAGGGTTGAGCTTAGCTACCCATTTTCCTTTTTGGGTTTATGCGGTGGAGCCCGACCACATCGGCATCTTATTCTTTTGTGCCAATTTTATAAATTGATTAATATTTGTTTATGATTATGTAATTAAGATGGCATGATTTTCCTAATTTCTTCATTATTTGATGAATGACCTGAATGCGATTAGGTCTTAGGGAAAAATAAATTTTCTATCCAATTAATTAACTCAAAATTAAATTAAATAACTCATAATATCACCCAAAACTTAAGACATAAATCAAGATAATAAAAGATTTAACAATCCCTTAGCTGGATGTTGTATGTCTCACATCATGCATAAATCATATTACTTCACTCTTGCTAATGGAGGGCTTCCCCCTTTGCTAGGTAAAATGGCTTGACCTTTGAGAGCTATTGTGCAAACATACCTCCTTCTTTCTAATTTTGGCCCATAACCAATCTTCTCATGCATTAGGCATATGAAATCCCATAGAGTGTCAAATAATAATGCCCAAAAACCAAAGTAAAACTTAACAAAATTTGTATTAGATTAGGTCATTATTCATGCCCTTCATGATCTAGTCTCTTAGGGGTGTGTTTAAGGATCTAGTCTCCTTTCTAAATAAATAATAGCCTAGCTATCTTGCAAAGCATAACACTAGCCTACATGTATTTAAAATTATAGGAAGAGTTAATTGGCGGCCACCCCTAGGCAGTTGTAAGTCCAATAATCAGGTGGTTTTTTTCTTTCTTGTGGAGGTAAATCATATACTAATTTTTTCTTAGATTTAGGTCATGCTTTGGCCCTCGCAAAAGTTCCCTAGATTTGGGATCTGAGGTTGCTATTTTTTTTGTGGGCTACAAGCATAAATCCTCACCTCTTAGGAATTTTATAATATTGTGTTGTGGAATTGTAAGTCCTAGATTTCTAATAAAAATTCAACTCAAACACATAATTCACCTCAATTTCAAAAATATAAAGCCTAATCATAGGATAGTTTGGGATTCTCACTAGGCTTCCTAGTATCATGAACATCCCTTACTCATCTCCCTTTAGTTTTGATAATAACTCTTTCCTTTTGCATAAATCCCACTTGATTTTCTAAAAATAACCAATTGATTGATAGTCCTATCTTTGAAATCTTTGGAGACAATGATCACTTACCTTAATTGAGACTATTCCTAAAGAATCTCATTTCTTAGGATGTAATTAACTATGGGGGGCATGCCTCCATAGGAAACTTAACGAACCTAGTTTAAAATATACCTTACTTTACTTTTCATGTAAAGTAAGAAAGATCTCTGGTACATTTGAAGACCCATCATCCTTAGGAGTTCTTATTAGGTTATTAGGTCCATTACAGGATGGTGACTTCTATCTCTCAATGTCATACCCGATCACCCTAATAAGTACATCTGTGGATCGGTGTGGTGTCCACATCATCAAAAATAAGAACACCACACCCTCTTCTAAATTCTTATGAGGAAGTGTATAAGGAAAGGAGCTCCAAACTCACATGGCCAATTAATCCAATCATTTAGATAATTTCTAATGCATGCATTTTTAATAGAAAGATCAAGGATTAGCATTTCCTAATCAAATACACATATGTATGTATAAAATACATAAGCAAGTACATGCCATTGTTAAACTAGGGAAGTGAGGTAATCAAATGACCTCCTTAGAGCTAGCTAAAGCCACTCATTCCCGGATGTCTAGACTATATACTGCTTTTCTTAATTATATACACATGTATTTATAATTTGGAGAATTAAATCATGAAAAGGTTTTATTTTAATTTGATTGAATGGTTTACATGCATGAATTGATGTTTTTATCTAAACCCTTATATATATATATATATATATATATATATATATCTATATATATAGATTGGAATCAAATAGGGTACACGTCATTGTTAAACTAGGAAAATGAGGTAATCAAATAACCTCCTTGGGGTTAGCTAAAGCCTTACATTCCTGTGATGTCCAAGCTATATACCCCATTAACATTCTTACTTATACAAATCAATACATGGATAAAATAAATATACATTCTAGCTATAATCACATACACCTCCTATGTATTTATAACTAGCATTTATAATGCATATAATCTTTTGTTTATAAATTTTAAAAATTATATTTTGAATTTAGTAGTGATAATAGCACATATATTAAATTTAAATCAACACATGCAAGCTTGACATAAAGGAAACCATTTGCTTTAATTAATTTTGTAAAGCATGTATGCATGAGTCAAATGTCATTCAATAATTTAATGTGATTGGAAAGGAATAAATGAACACAAGCATATGATTTCTTTCAATTAAATTACTTCTTAAGTGCACATTACATGAAAGGATTTAAAGGGAACCAAAGCTTGTTAAACCATTCTCATGTTTGGATTAGGAAATATGAGAATATGTTTGCTGGTCCTAAACCATTCTCATGTTTGTGATTAAATTTGGTTTAATGCAAGGATAAGTAAGTTGATTTTATGATTTGATTAAATTGTTGTATAAATTAAATCCATTAATTACCCCTTTCTTATAACACTTTAACATAATTATCCAAGTAATTATGAGCCAACATATGATATACAACCACATGGAAATTAAATTAATGCATTAAAAAATGAAGGGACCAATTGGCTCATAATTATTGGTTAATTAAGCTAAAGGTTTGATTAAGTACTTTTATAACCCTCCTATACATGTAGTTTGATTATAATTTCCTTTGGAATTCCCCTAGGTTATTTAACACTTAAGAATCTACCCAACAATTGAATGATTGAGTTCTAGAATGATTTGGTTTTGAGTTTGATTAATTAAACTATTTAATTAGGTGATTAAGCCATTAATTAGTTGCAAATTAATTAAGTGTTATCCAAATGAAGTAAATTTAGAAGAAAATATTGGAAAAGAGGTCCTAATCTCATTCCATATGTCCATTCACTATTTATAATGATTAATAATTAATGGATTCATTACTACTCAACATGCTAATTAATCATTTAATTAATTAAGAGAGAGATTAAGAATGAAATAAGCAATTCTCCTAATTAATCAATCAATAAATTCCAAGAAAATCATGGGTGGAAGAGGTCATTCCACTAATCAATCTCAAAAAGTTTGTAATTAATTGCTAGAGTAATTAGAGAGTAATTAACTTAATTACATTTCTAATAAAACCTAAATTGAGTCAAAATCACTTTTTAAAATTAATTTATTTTAATTTTTTATTATTCTCCTCTCAATTACCTTTAAAATGAGTATTTATTTGTATTTTTGGACTTTTCTATAATTAGTAATGAATTTTGGAAGTTTCACCATTAAAATCAGATTAATTAAGCCTAATTAAAATCCTAATCCCATCGGGCCACATGGCAGCTATCGCGATGCGCTTTTCACATGGCGCGATGGGATTGGTTATTTAAGTTATCACATCCATCGGCTGAGTCAGCTGGCGGGGGACGTGCTTTCTTTGTGAGCCATCCGATCTATGATCAAATCATCGAGATTAATCCCATGATTTAGGCTAAGAATTACAGTGAATCTAGCATGATTTGATCACAATCGTCCGTTCTAATCATGTAGAATAGATGGCATATGATCCTTCTCCTTCACGAGCGATGAAAGATGAACACCATTGTTGAAAGACCAATTGAAAATCCCCTATAGCTACAATTTTGAACAATTACCACAGGAGGCTATCACTGGCACTTCCAACGAAGGAGGTAGCTTCGTATAGTAGAGACGAAGCCCTATTGAAGGAATTTGATCTTGATTTGAAGTGAGTTGCTCGGTCGACCAAGCTCATATTTAATGGTGATCGGTCTTGATCGAAGTGGCACTTCCTCGTTGCTTAGAGGCTTGGGAAATGGTTTGATTGAGCTCGATGAGGTGTGGTGAGGGTGTGGGTAAAATGAATTTAGGTTTGGTGAAATGAGGAGGGAGTATTGTTTAGAATGAGGCTGCCCTATTTTGGCCTTGCATGCATAGGAGAAATGTCGATCGAAGGAGCTTTGGGAACCTTGGGAAAGCTCTGGGAGGATTCAAAAAATGCCCCCTACCCGAATGGGAGTGAATTCTCTTCTTTTTAGTGAGAATGAGGGGGGGGGTATATCTCCCCCTCATTGGATCAGACAGTGGATGGCTGATTTATCATTTTGGCTCAATGGCTTGGATTGGCTGATCAGTTTGAGCTAAAAAACATCCCATATGGGTCATTTTGGGTGGAAGAGTGAGGGAAAGTGGTTTCCCATGTGATTGGTGAGTGAATTTGGTGAGCTAAGTGTCCTAAGGTGATTGGGGAGGTTGGTTTGGCCTCCCCTTGGGTCATGGCAGACCCAAGCTCATTGGGTCATGTTCACCACCCTCCTTGGTGCCCATGTGGACTAATAGATGGGTGCTAAGTGGCCTTGGGAAAGGAATGACCAAATTCTAAGTGAATTTGGTCATGGGATGCCCTTTGACCCAAAAGCAAAGTGGTCATTTGGCTATGAGTTTGATTTGGGCAGATTTGAAATGATTTAAAAATGGGACGGGCCAAATTTCAAGTGATTTGGGATTCATTTGATTTGATTTGGTTCAATTTGACCCATTGGGCCAAATTGGGTTAGGTTGACCAATTGGTCAAATTGGGTCAAACCATGGGTTAGGTCAAGTTCAAATGATTTAGAGCCTATGTGTATCATTGGTTTGGTTTAATTTGATTTAGATTTGATTTTGATTCATTTAGGTTCATTTGGGTCAAATGGGTCAAGTTGACCAATTTGACCCATTTGACCTAATTGGGTGAAGTCATGGGTTAGTTTAGGCTTAGTTGATCATTGAAATGTATTATAAGCTTTAGTTTTAATCGATTCTAATTTGATTTGATTTCAAGTTGATTTGACCTTTTGGGTCAAGTTGGGTTCATGGTCAATTGGGCTAGGTTGGGTCTAATTGGTCAATTGAAGCTTTGGTCAAGTTCAACATTTAATTTGGAATGAATTTGACCCATTGGTTGCAATCAATTTGGCTTAGATCAAGATTTGACCTATTTTGGCTTTTTTAGGTCAATTTGGGTCAACTTGGGCTAGGAGGGCCAATTGGGTTTGGTCTAGCTCAAGTGAGGACTTGGTCATGTTTAATAATTGATTATAGATTGATTTAGATCAATGGTTTCAATCAATTTGGCTCATAGTAAATTTTGGCTTGTTTAGGTCTCATTTGGGCTAAGTGTTGACTTGTTCAAAAGCTAGGTTTGACTTGGTTTGACCCATTCGAGTGATTGATCATTCTAGGATGATTGTTGATCACAATATGAGGCTTGGGTGACCTTAGTTCAACCCAATTCGGGTGGATTAGAATTTGGTTCAAAAAGGGTCTTAAGGCTACTTTGGTCAAGTGGACCTAAAAGGTGAATTAGCTTGATCATGGCTTGATTCAAGTTTGGTTGAACTCACATGTGGACTTATGATGAAAATATAAATCTAATTACAAGTGGTTTGGAGTCAAATGGGTTTTGGTTCATTTGACAATTTCAAGTCAAAAGGATGAACATGTTTGACTTGGGTTAGTTTGATTTTGGCATGGTGATTATAGTTTATGTTTATATTTGGGCATGTGATTGAAGGAGTGATTATTTGAAGAGAAAATCCAAGGGTTTGGATTGATTTGAGAATGATTTGGCTAAATCCAAGAAATTGGCTTAAAGGATATAAATTGGGTTTGGATTTGAGTTTTGCATTTATATTGATTTGATTTTGGCCATTTGAATTTTTATTTCATTTATATTTGTGAAGATAAATGAGAATATAAATGATCCATGAGAGAATCATGTGAATTAGGAGTGATGAATTTGGCTAGTAGGTCAAAGTTTGAAAAAGGGGTTTTGATTTGGTTTGATTTATATCATTTGATTTGGATGATTTGGATGCCAATTTCATTTATAGTTGTGAATACAAATGATGGAATAAGTGATTTATAAAGAAATCACTTAGCTTTGGGTTTGTTTGAAGGGTTTGGCTAAGCTTATGGATGTGATTCATAAGGCTTAGGAAGGTTTTGGATTTGGAATTGATCATTTGTTTCAATCATCTAGAATTAGAGTTGGATTTGAAATTGATTTTGGATTTGAATCATTTGGGATTGGAATTGAATTTGGAGTTGATTTTGGATTTGAGAAACTCAATTGAGTTGGGATTCATTTGAGATTTGAGAAAATCAATTGAGTTGGAATTGATTTGGATTGGTTTGAAGGAGTGTACATGGGCTGGATTTAGGCTATAGGATAAGTGGTTGCCTTAAATCCCTAATGCATAGCCTAATCTTATGATAAACCCTTGTAAGTCTCTAGGGTTAGGTTAAGTGTTCACCTAAAGATGGAGAAGTTGAGAGCTCACTCTAAAAGTGAGGTCAACAAAGGGTGCCCAATAGGTGTGGTGTGACTGATGAGGCATACCACATGTATTGGTGTTGATCGAGATGATCAATAATGTTTGAACGATCACAAGAACTAAAACAATCTACTCCTAAACTTGAAATGTAGAAGGAATCAAGATCTTAGTGCAATGTAGCTCTACTTATGTCAAAGACATAAGAGAGTGAAGGAGAAATCCACTAGGGATTGAGTATGTGAGCCTTCCACTTGGGAAAAAGGTTCAAGGTATCCATTGGGGATAAGAGGTTGTGTAATTTGCCCAGGATTAGAATTTGTAATCCAACATGGATAAAAGTGTGAACCTTCCACTGGGGGAGTGGGTTCGGGATAGATTGAATTGACTCCACTGGGGAAATTGGAAAGATTTGCATCTCACTGAGGAGAAGATGATTGATTGGATTATTTAATTTGACTCCACTAGGGAGGTCGGTTGGTTTTATTTTAGATTTTAAATTTTGAATTCTGAGATGGACCCTGTTGGTTTGTGATGGACCTCTTTGAGTAGAGGCCATGTCGGCCTTGGCCTACCAGTTTTACGTATTGCTCAATGATCTACCAACCACATAGGAGAACTATCCAACCAAATGGGTTGCCTTGATGTGCCATTCAGGAAAAAGAACAGATTTGCATCCTTCAATGTAGGGACCAATCAGGGTGATTTGGCACACAAATCAACAACCTTAGGCTGGATAATGAGTGAATTCCATTGGGGGACTTAAATCAGCTCAAAGATAGTCAAAATCAATTTTATTTTAATTATATTTGATGGACCCCATCGGTTTGCGATGGGCCGTACTGAGTGGGGGCTATGTCGGCCTTGGCCTACTTCAGATTTACCGATCCAAAGAGGGTAGTTTCCTGGCCGAAGGGGAGAACTATTCAACCAAAGGGGTGTCTTTCGCTTTGCTATGGCCAATTCATGGAATAAAGCACAAGGACTCACATCTTCTTGAACAAATGTCCACTAGGGCGACACATTAGCAAGGTAACATGTCGACCCGACCTAGTACTGCCCATCAGTTTATGACAATCATGCTAGAAAGAATGCATAGTAGAATTACATCTCCTAGAGCGAAATGACCGCCAGGGCAAGCTATTTGTGGAAAAATAGATTGAACCGACCTAAGGGCGACTACTGAGAGAGTGCCAACCCGTGGGACTTATCTCAACTCAAGTGTAGTCATACAATTCTTATAGGGAGTTTTATTGACACTGCCCTAAAGATAGGATGCTTGCTTGGGAAAGGGTCCGTTGGGAGACTTGAATTTCTAATCCACAAGTGAATAAATTTGTTTGTTTATTTATTTATCATGGACCTTGTTGGTTTGCAAGAGATCACACTGAGAAAGAGCTTATATCAGCCTAGACCTATCTCATATTTAATGGTTAGGAGAATCTGCATCCATGAATAAATTCTCCAAAGCATGGCTATTAGGAAAGGGGATTATCCAATCCAAGAGTAGCTAGGTAGTGTCTAAATGGGGTTTAGGGCGTCAAGTAGAGTGCCACGGGGAGGGGCCACTAGGGCTTTATCTTGATCCAAGAAGATAATGTCATAGGGTATTTGGTGGCCAACTCAAGGAGAAAGCATGAGGACTTATATCTGCTAAGAGTGGTGTATCCACCGGGTGAGTCGCTGTCAGCATAGTGAACATCAACCAACCTAAGGTGCCCGTCGATTTGTGGTAATCAGCCTAGGAAGAAAGCATCGGGGACTCAAATCTTCCTATAATAGAAATGATTGTTAGAATAGGCTATCTTTAGCTCGACATGTACTATTTGACCTAGGGCGACTATTGAGTGAATGCCACTAGGGGACTTATATCAACTCAAAAGTAGTCAAGAGGAAAGAAAGGAGCTTCTTAATCTCACTTGACCCGGTCAATTCATTGACTAGTTTAAAAAGAAAGCATATAGACTTACATCCTCTCAAACACAGTCAATTATGATGATAGCTTACCGACCACATAGTAAGGCCAACCATGCCAACAAGGTGCTCGTCTGTTTACAGCGGCCAAGTCAGGGAAGAAAGCACGAGGACTCACATCTTCTTGGACAAAAGACCACTGGGGTGATGCATTAGCTAGGTAACATGTCAGTCTGACCTAGAGTAGCTAATGAGTGAGTGTCATAAAGGGCTTGCACCTACATCAAAATAGCCCGAGATAAAAGATATATGTTTGTGTTAAAGGAGGACAGGATGCCACCTAGGTTCTCTTACACTTAACTTAACTATGCTAGTGAAAGATGCCTCTGGTTCTCTACTCTACAACTTGGGAATCATGTTTAATTGGTGTTCGTGATGTGAAAGAAGGATAGGATGACTCTTGGGTTCTCTTACACTTACCCTAAACACGTCATGGTAGATTTGCAAACAAGCAAACAATGCTTCAAATGAAGAGAATATTTTGATGAATTGGAATAGAATTTTTGAAGATAATTATTTTCAAACATGATTTTATGGATAATATTTTTCAAATAGAGCCCATTGATTGGAAGCATCGGGTGTTCCCCTTTATAATTAATAAGTTGATAATATCCTCCTTGGTAGGCCTTCTTTATGATAAAAGGGCCTTCCCAAGTGATATCAAACTTGCCTCCCATCTTTCGATAGACAACGGTCGGTCTCCTTAGAACTAACATAAGCTCTCATACTTGAAAAACTCTAGCGTTGACCAGCTTGTTATGAGCTTGAATCTTGGCTTTGTACAACTCGAGGTTCTGGCATGCCCTTAAGTGTCTCTCCTATAAACCTTCAAGCTCTTCTAACCACCGCATTACGCTCAGAGTGATTTTACTACCATTTACCACTTGATGATGAACTTCTAATGGTGGAATGACTTCAGACCCTTACACTAAGGAGAATGAGATAGATTGGGTTAGAGTTCTGTATGTGGTGCGGTATGCCCACAAGGCTTCAACTAGTTGCTCATGCCACTATGCTTGTTGTCATCGAGTGTCTTCTTTAGTATCTAGATGAGAGTTTTATTGAATGTTTCTGCCATTCACTAGGATAGGAGATGTGGAGTATCTCTATACTGTCTCTGGGTATTTGATTAAAGGTTTTCATTTAAGTAGATCTAAAACTAAATATATGGAGTGTAATTTTAGTTGTAGAAGTTCTAGTAGAGTGTTGTGACATTAGGTGAACAAGTCATTAATAAGAGTGAGTGATTCAGATATTTAGGCTCTATTGTTCAAAATGATGGTGAAATAGATGAAGATGTTATTAGTAGAATTCAAGTTGGATGGTTAAAGTGGAGGAATGCATTTGACATGTTGTGTGATAGAAAAGTTCACTTAAACTTAAGGGAAAATTTTATAAGATGGTGGTGATACCTGCAATGACTTATGGTGCAAAATGTTGGCCAATAAAAGAGAAACATAAGACTAAGTTAAGTGTTATAGAGATGAGGATGCTCAGTGGATGAGTGGCTTTACTCTGAGATAAAATCAAATCACTTGAAAAAAGTTGTGTAGCTCGGTGATAAGATTAGAGAGTTGCCTTAGATGGTTTGGCCACATAGGCAAATCGGCCATCAATGACCGATTAGAGAGATGCATTAGATTTGCCTTATGTTAAGAAAGGTAGAGGTAGACCTAAAATACTTGGTTAAGATGTATAAAAAATGACCTTAGTATACTTGAATTAAATGAGAATTTGACACATAAGGACACAATGGAGATGAAGGATTCATGTAGTACCCACTTAGTGGGATAAAGGCTTGTTATTATTGTTGTTGTTGTATTATTATTATAATATTTATCAGACACCCCAAACCTATATAATATGATTTTAAATTGGAGCACTGTTGAGACCTATGAGTGGGATTGCCTCCACCCACTTAGAAAAGTAGTCGGTGACAGCTAGGATGAATCGATGACCCTTAGAAGAAGGAGGACCAATCAAACCCACTATATCAGTACCCCAACACTCGAATGACCATGAGGCCAATGTAGGGTGTAGAATGGTAGGTGGTTGGTGCAAGACTACACCATATATCTAACATTGATGGCATCTCCTAGTTACATCCATGCAGTTTGTAATAATCGAAGGCTAATAGTATCCTAGTATCTTGATCTTTGCCTTCCTCTTCAGACCAAATTGATGCACTCGTATAGAATTGAATGTACCTCGATCAATCTTACGGGCTTCATGTTTTTCTAAACAGCGCAACCACATTTGATCAAAAGACTGTCGGTACAAGGTGACATCCATGAGAGCATAGGAGAGAAGTCTTTGCTTCATCTGATGGGCTTGTGATTTCTTGAGATAGTTTGCCTCTAATTAAGTAATTTATGAATAGTTGCCTCCAATCCAGCTCCTCATCTTTCTTGGAAATAATAACCCCTCTTCAAGAGAATAGCCCTTGATGAGTTCATCATCAATAAGGATAAAACTTGTCCATTTTGGACATTTATTGGAACGGACTCATCCTCTGAACATGCCAACTCCTTGGCGAGTTTTGCCAGAGCATATGCTATAGCATTATCTCCTTAGGGAAACTTGTAGATGGTGACCTCGATTTGTGCCAACATCTTTATGGTGTATCGTAGTGATGAAGCTTAGGTTTTAGAACCTTGACGACAATCGATTGATGATCATCGAATCCCGTAGATGTTGATGCTTTTGACACACACTATAATGGCTAACTCCAGATCGATAATCAAAGCCTCATACTCAACTTCATTGTTGGTGCATGGATTGGAGAGATAATATGAAAATCTCATCACATAATGCGGAGTTAAAGGATGATTCCCCCTTCCTCAGAATAGTAGATCGTGGTTCTTCTCCTCTTTGAGAGGAAGCCACATCATCAAAATACATTTATCAACAGTGATTATCAACCTCCCCTAAGTTTAAGATTTGTTCATCAGGGAGATCGTCACTAAGTGGAGAGTCAACAGGATGTGAGTGTGCTACTAGAAAATTTGCCAGTGCTTGTCCTTTCACCGCTCGGAGGGGTATGAATGTTATATCGAACTACGAGAGAATCATGGACTAATGTGCCAACCATCTGGATAACGTTGGCCATGCCATGAGATATTGTAGTGGATTGGTTATTGAAATCAAGTTTACCTTATGAGAGAGCATGTAATGCCATAGCTTTTGGGATGCGAAGATGAGAGCTAGGCAATGTTTCTTAATAGGTGGGTAGTTTGCTTCATGTTGACCTCATTTTTAGAATGAGCTCTCAACCCCTCCATCTTAGACATATGACTATTCTTAGACTTTAAGAGTTCCTTAGTTTTAAGACACTTCTAGTGATTAGGTGAATATTCAACCTAGCCCTAGAGACTTAGAAGAGTTAGCCATAGGACTAGATCATGCCTTAGGGGTGCTAGAAAAATTTGCCTACCCTATAGCTTGAACCAAATTCCTTACTTCCTCCCTTCAAGTCAAACTCAAATCAATTCCAACTTGATTGATTTTCTCCAAACTCTAACCCAAATCTTGAACCAAATCAATGGATTTTCTCAAACCATGAATCAATTCCAAATAATTGAAACTTATGATTGAATACCATGATTGAATTCCAAATTCCAAAATATTTCCTAAGTCCTTTGATTCCCTCTCATGGACTTAGCCTAAATCAAATCTAAATCAATTCAAATTCAAGGAATTTTTCTCATAACCCATTTATATTCTCATTTATATTCACATATACAAATAAAATATAAATTCAAATCAATCAAAATAAATTCAAAAGTCAAATCCAAATTCAATAAAAAATCCAACCTAAACCTTTCAAGTCAAAATCTTGAACTTACCCAAATCAATTTCAAATCAAGCCAAACCCTTAATTTTTCTTCATGATTCAATCAATTCTATGATCATGAATCCAAATATAAACATAAACTTCAATCATCAATCCTAAAATAAATCCAAAACTCAAACTCAAATTCAATCAAAATTCAACCTAAGCCTTTCAAGTCAAATTCTTGAACTTGGCCAAATCTAACTCAAATCAAGCCAAACCCTTGATTTTCTTTATGATTCAATCAATCCTACAATCATGAATCCAAATATAAACATAAACTTCAATCATCAATCCAAAAATAAATCCAAAAATAAAAATCAAATTCAATCAAAATTCAACCTAAGCCTTTCAAGTCAAATTCTTGAACTTAGCCAAATCTAACTCAAATCAAGCCAAACCCTTGATTTTTCTTATGATTCAATCAATATTTCAATCATGAATCCAAATATAAACATAAACTTCAATCACCAAACCAAAACTAAATTCAAAAATCAAACCCAAGTCAAACTCATGTTCACCCTTTTGAACTTGAAATTATCAAATGAATCAAAACCCATTTGACTCCAAATCACTTACAAATGGATTTATATTTCAATCATAAGTCCATATGTGAGTTCAATCAAACTGAAATCAAGCTTTTACCAAGCCATTTAACCTACTTATGCTCACTTGACCCAAAGTGACCAAAAGTACCCATTATGAACCAAATTCCAATCCTAACTAAATTGGATTGAACTAAGTCCATCAAAGCCTCACATTGTGAGAAACAATCATCATAAGATGATCAATCACTTAAATTGGGTCAAACCAAGTCAAACTTATGAGTTGACCAAGTCAACACTTAGCCAAAATGAAACTTAAACTAGCTAAATTCTACCATAGGCCAAATTGATTGAAACCATTGATCAAAACTCATTCATGATCAATGTTTGAACTTGACCAATCATCATTTGAGCCTAACCTAGCCCAATTGGCCATTTGACCCAAGTTGACCCAACTTGACCAAAAAGTCAAAATGTGTCAAAACATGATCTAAGCCAAATTGATTGAAACTAATGGGTCAAATTCATTTCAAAATGATGGTTGAACTTGACCAAATCCCATTGGCCAACTAGACCTAACTTAGCTCAAGAAACCCAATTTGATCTAAAGGGTCAAATTGAGCCAAATCAAATATAAATCAAATTGATTGGAAAAAAGATACCATTTCAAATGATCATCCAAACATAAACCAACCCATGACCTAACCCAAATAGGTCAAATGGGTCAAATTGGTCAACTTGACCCATTTGACCTAAATATCAAATTGAACCAAAATAATGATGCCAAAACATTTCAAATGATCATATGAACTTGACCCAACCCTTGGTTTGACCCAATTTGACCAATTGGTCAACTTGACCCAAGTTGACCCATTTTGACCTAAATGGGTCAACATGAGCCAAATCATATCAAACTAACTCCAAATTAAAGAAATTTGGCCTAAACCATTTTTCAATCATACCAAACATATTCAAAATAAAATCAAGTTCAAATGACAATTTTACCCCTAGGCCATAGGGTAACCTAAAATCAAAACTACTTGGAATTTGGTAAATTCCTTTTTATATACACTTGGCATCCTCTTAGTGGACCAAATGGTCACTAATGGACATGGTGCACATGACCCATTGGGTTTGGGTCAACCATACCCAAACCAAGGTCAAAACTGACCACCCTCATGGAAATGAGCACATGAGAATCCTTCCTCCACTCATTTCAAGCACATGGCACTCCTCCACTACCTCTCTCTGGCCAAACCAAATGCAATGCCACCCTAAACGACCTAACAATCCCACTCAAGGAGGTCAATTGAATTAAAATGGAAAAGGAGCTTGCAACTATTTGATCCTTCAAGGGGGGAGATATACTCCCCCTAATTTCATTTTAACTCATCTCTATAGCATTCGATTAAGTAATAATAAGTTAGAGCTAGCATTCCAGAGCTCCCCCAAGCTTCCTAGAGCCAATTCAACTTTTCAATTTTTGATTTCTCTAAACCGAAAATAGGGGAGGTAGCAAGGAAATCCAACTTAGCCAATACATAAAACTAATCCAATTCCTCCTTCGAGCACCCTCAGAGAGCCTAGTCGAACTCATCTCGACCTTCCAAGCTCCAAAGGCAAGGGAGGTGGGATTTTGATCAAGACCGAATCCATTTGAAGGAGAGCTTGGTCCATAGGAAGATCCACTCAACTAAACCACCTCAAATCTTCAACAGGGCTTTGTTTCCACTAGATGAAGCTACCTCATCGAACTCGAGCACTAGTGATAACCTTCGGTGAGGTATACCTTCAACCTGCGCTTAAACTAGAGAGTGTGTGGTGGATTTTCATCACAAGCAAAGTTAGCCATTGGATGTGTCCCCTTGCATGATGATGGTGTGGGTTGAGCTTGAGCTCAATTCAGCTCAGCTCGGATCTTGCCTAAAGATGGACATATATCCTCTCCCACGGAAGATCGGTGAGGATCATGGGCCATCCATCCGTTTTTGGATGGGCGGCATGATCAAGACATAGGATCCTTTGATTTCCCCGAATACTTGAGCATCACCATCTAATCTTAGATCAAATGGATGGGGAGAAAGCATGTAGAATCATCGTTGATGCGGTACTATGATGTGACAGCTTAAGTGACCTCTCCTGTCATGCCACATGGAAAGCGCGTGTCACGTCAGCCTCCATGTGGCACCGACAGGATTAGCCATATAATTAAGGGATTAATTACTTAATCATCGAAGAAACTTCAAAATATCATAACTAAATGTAGAAAAATAAAAAATACAAAATAAAAAGAATTTGAAAGATAATTTAAAGAGGAATAATCTAAAATTAACTTCAATTGATTTTAAATAGTCATATTTTCTAAATTAGGGTTTTAATGAAAACTAATAACCCTAATTATTCCCTAATTATCTCATTGATTAATCTCAAACTTCTCATGTATATTTAGAGGGATGACTTCTGCCTCCCTAATTTTCTTGGGATTTATTGATGGGTTAATCAGGGAGATCAATTAATGTATCCTTAATTACTATCTTTATATAATTAAGAGTAATTAAGCATATGAACATTGGTTTAATCCCTTTATTAAGTTAATTAAGCCTTATTTAAGTAGGGAAGAGGTTTATGGAATAGATTTGGGGAATTTTCCCTAAGCCATTCCCTAAACTCCTTTCCTTCCTTAATCTAAACTTAATTAAGGGCTAATCCCATAATCACTTGCTTAATTACTTTGATAAAATTTTTAAAACATTCTAGAACTTAACTAATCCATCTTGGGTAGATGCTTAGGTTTTCAATAACCTAAGTAGCTTAAGGAATTCAAAATCCAACCCATATGTGTGGGATGAAAGTACTTAAATTAAACCTTTAATTTAATTAATCACTAATTGTGAGCCAATTGTATTAGGCCCTTTCTTTCCTAGGTGCATTATTGATTTACATTCCTTGTGTGGTTTTATGTCATATCATTAGCTCATAATTATGGGATTAAATATGTTAAAGTGATGTAGGTAAGGGGTAATTAACACACTTAATTCACACCTTAACCTAACCAAGGTATAAAATTGATCTAATCACCTAAAATTGAACTTAAATAACTAACACATGGGGAAATGGGTTAGGACTAGAAAACTTGTCTCACATTTCTCAAATTAAAATCAAACTCAAACAAAATTCAAACTCTCTTTAAAAATAAATTTGATTTACTTTAAATAATCTTATTTATATGATTGTCTTTAGGAATTAATTAGGGTGAATGAATTTACTTACTTTCATCACTTTATTTCTTTCCTAACATGCTTAATGTGTATGCCATATGAAATTCATGCATTCATGCTTTTTTTAAAATCAAATTAAAAATGAAATATTTTCTTTATGTCAAATTGCATGTTTTGGCTAAAGTAAGAATATAAATGTCTATTATCACTATTAAATCTAAAATTATTTTCAAACTTATAAATCAATTATAAAGACTAAAAGGTATGCTACTTATGATTATTTATAAGCTTGCATGTGAGTAAAATAAATATAAAGATATGCATAGTGTAGTTTTCCTTCTCTTTTCTTTTAGCATAGTTTTGAATAGTATTTGACAAAGTGTATAGTTCATTTGAAAATAACATAACACTTGCTTTAATCCTTTCCTATTCATCCCTATGTTATTACTTGAGAAGGATATCCACACTCATACATATAAATTTCATAAACAAATCAAACAAAAAAAAATATAAACTTTTGCATCTTTCTTTTTCATTCATTTCTTATATACATGCATATATATTTAAAGAAAGTGGTATATTAGTTTGGACAACCTCGAGATTTCAAGGCTTTAAGTAGCCCTAAGTAGATCGTGTACCTTACACCCCTAGTGCTAACAATGGCACTCACTTATCCCTTTCATACATGTATATGTGCATATGAAAAGTGGATAAAATTAAATCCCTCTTTTCTACTTAATGAAAATCATGCATCATAAAGCATCTCAATTTTCCTAAGTAACACTAGTTAGCATTCATCATTAAAGTGTGCTAAACATTCTCATTTGCATGTATAAATATGCTTAGGATTCATCCATATGCATGTTACACATGTTGGGAAAGAAATGAAATGATGTGTGTTTTGTGATATTAATTCACTTTACTTAATCTTAAAATACCTTTCTTTTTGAATAGGTTTGTTTAGGAAAAATCTAAACTTAGGATTAATTAAAACACATAATAAAATATTCACTAAACAAAAGTTAAATATGAATCTACCTTAGAAATTACTTAAGGTAGGCAGGAAAAAGAAGTTCTCTTTTCCTCTCATCTCATTACAACACTTAGTAATTAATCCTAGGTTCATTTAAATCTAATCAAAACACAAAATAAAATTATCCCAAAATAACTAAACAACTTAAATTGAAACCACCTTCTAAGTTAAAATTTTCATCTTAGGAAATTTAAACCTTAAAGCCTAGCTAAGAATACCACACAAACCTTAAATGACACACACATCAGGCTAAGTCACCATTTCTAGCTTTAGGTTAGGGTGGTGCATGGTTTGATGTTTGCTTTTGTTTTGTGATGTTATATTTTAGTTTGGATGTTAGGGTGTATGTGAGTAGACTGAATGGTAGGATGACTTAGTCTAATCATTATCTTTCTGGGGATTGTGCTTAAGGGATGCCATAATAAAAATATAAAATTGCTTTTGTTGTGCATGTGCTTATACCCTAAGCATAATCCAATAGGCCATGTGTACTTGGTTACCCATGAGTGGGGTGCTAAGTCCAATATATGCTCATATATGTTTGGGATTTGTATGATTTATTTGGTTAATCTCTATTTTGTAGGTGTTAGTTAGATTTCTTTTTCCCCTTTTCATGCAATTTTACAATTAGGATTTTGGAATGATTGTTATGGGGGATTAGGATGAGCATTGGTTATAAGATTACATCTTATGTACCATGTGAAACCTTTGGAGCAACCACATTCCAACCAAAAGAAGGAACCAAGAAGAAAGAAGAAAGAAGAAAGAAGAAAGAAGAAGAAGAAGAAGAAAGAAGAAATGAAGAACGAAGACCCCCCTCCCATAACATGAATTTCTTGCTTAATTATAATTAATTCATTTGTAATCAGGGTTGTATAATGGTAGAGCTTGGCTATCCAATTTGTTTTTGGGTTTGTGCGGTGGAGCCTGACCACAAATGGTCTTTTATTCTTTTGTGCTAGCTTTATAAATGATTGATGTTTATTTAGCTTGTGCATTAAGATGACATCTTTTCCTAGTTTCTTTCTTGCTTTGATGTATAGCTTGCATGATAAATAGGTTCTTAGGAAAATAAATTTTCTATCCAACTAATCAATTCAAATTAAAAAAATAAATAATTCATAACCTCACCTAAAGCCTAAGCTATAAAATAAGATAAAAGAATTAGCAACCCCTTAGCTGGATGTTGCATTGCTTTTCTCACATCATGCATAAAAGGCATATTATTTCACTCTTGATTGGAGGGCTTTCACCTTTATTGGAGAACTTGGCTTGATCTTTGAGAGCCAATCATAGAAACACATCTCCTTATCTTACTGATTTTGGCCAATAATCTAATTTCTCATGCATTAGGCATATGAATCCTAAAGCCTATGTCAAATTGATTATCTAAAAATAAAAATAAAAGGTAATAAAATTTGCATTAGATTTAAGTCATTAAATCATGCCCTACATGATCTAGTCTCTTAGAGCGTGTGTTTAAGGACTTAGTCTCTTTCTAAATAAATAATAGCTTAGCTATCTTGCAAAAGTATATGACTTGCCTACATATTTTAAAATCATAGGAGGAGTTAGTTAGCGGCCCCCCAAGCAGTTGTAAGTCCAACAGTCGGGAGATTTATCATCTCTTGTGGAGGTAAACCAAATACCCATTTTTTTCTTAGATTTAGGTCATGCTTTTGGCCCTCGCCAAAGCTCCCTAGATTTAAGTTTAGAGGTTGCTACTTCCCTTTATGGGCTATGAGCATAATTTCTTACCTCTTAGGCATTTCCATGACCTTGCATCATGGAATTATAATACAACATTCTAAAATTCAACTCAAACACATTAATTCAATTTCAAAATGTAAAGCCAACCATAGGGTAGTTTGGGGTGCTTACTAGGCTTCCTAGTATCTTAAGCATCCCTACTTGTTTTCATTTGATAGAACTCCCTCTTATTGATCGATCCACTTGACTTTCTAAAAAAAAATCAATCGATTGATAGTCCTACCTTTTCAAAATCTTTGGAGACAATGATCATTTACCTTGTCGAGTATTCTAAGGAATCTGTTCTTAGGATGTAATTAACTATGGGGCTTGTAGAGAACTTAACGAACCCGATTTAAAATAAACATGCTTTACTTTTTCATGTAAAGTAGGGAAAAATCTACATATTCAGACCCATAGTCCTTAGGAGTCCTTATTAAGGTGATTAGGTATATTGTAGGGTGGTGACTTCTATCTTTTGAGATAGTACACCTCTCCTTAATGTCATACCTGATCACCCTAATAAGAACATCTACGGATCTACGTGGCATCCCAATAAAGGGTAATTTGCATATATATTTTTATTTTCATTTATCCTTCTTTTCCCTGAAAAGGGGAAGGAGATAGATGAAGGCGGAGATCAATATATAAATTTTCACCACAAATTTTTCTAACGACTCTACTGGGGATGGTTCCTCTCTCCATCTTTGGTAAATGATCATTGTCTCCAATTATTGATAGTGGGTTTATACTTTTGTGTGAATCCAAAACTATCTTTCTTTCCATTGGCACTTCCCTTATTTCATCCTTAAGTTAAGCTAGCCAACATCTTTAGGTATTAGGACCTCACCCCGTGTTGATCTTAAAACCCCCGTTGGGTTCCCCAATGGGTGAAAATAAAAATTGAATAGAAAATGATTAAAGACTTCATCCTTACATTTTATGGTAAGGAAAGGTTCATTCTAAAAATAAAAAAAATAAATCCTTTATGAAAAGTTTCAATTTCCAAAAGCACTTTTTAAAATACACTTAATAAAATATTTGCACTACATCTAACAATTTTTATTGTTACATGTAGAAACATTTCAAGAAAATAAAATAAAATTTCAACAATCATAAACTTTCAAAAAGCATACAATTTGAAGATGGGCCTTTCCATTCAATACATCCAAATGTGTTGGATGGATGTTACATCTTCAAGCAAAATCACAACTTTGAAATTCCACTCAACACATTCTACATGTGTTAAGTTGGAATTCTCACCTTTTCAAAAAGTACATATGAAACCTTTACATTCAATATACCCATATTTACTGCATGAAGGTTTCAACTTCAATCAAAATCAAAAATAAATTCTCCTAAAGCACATATGAAACCTCTCCAAGCACATATGAAACCTCTCCATTCAATAGACCCACATTTATTGAATGAAGGTTTCATTTCCAATCAAAATCAAAAATAAAGACTTTCAAAAAGCACACATGAACATCTCCATTCAATATAGCCAAATTTTTTAAATGAAGATTTCATTTCCAAATAAAATGACATTATTTTGAAATGCCACTTAACATATTCCATATATGATTAAGTTGAAATTTCCTCTTTCAAAAAGAAATAATCAAACACGAAAATACATCTTTGAAAAATGAAACACAATTGACTTCCATGTTACATACCCAAATTTGTTGAATGAAATCCCTCTTTTCAAAATCAACAAAACACAAAAATTTTCAAAACACTTTTTGAACTTCATTCTAGCATACCACATTTTCTAAAGTAAGGTCTCCGTTTTCAAAACAAAATCAAAACACAAAAATTTGAAACACATTTTTGCAATTTCATTTAGCATACTTAAATTTTCTAAGTGAAATCTCCATTTCACAAAATTTCAAAATACATTGGAATTTCATTTAGCATACTTAAATTTGCTAAGTGAAATCTCCATTTCACAAAAATTTCAAAACACATGGGAACTTCATTATAGCATACCACATTTGCTAAAGTGAAGTCTCCATTTTCAAAACAAAATCAAGACAAAAAAATTTGAAACATATTTTTGAATTTCATTTAGCATACTCAAATTTGCTAAGTGAAATCTCCATTTCACAAATTTTGAAATATACTTTTGAATTTCATTTTAGCATACCACATTTGCTAAAGTGAAGTCTCCATTTTCAAAACAAAATCAAAATAAAGAAACACATTAGGATTTCCTTAGCATACCAAATTTGCTAAGGATCATATTTTCAAAATTCAAATCTCTAAAAATAAAAGAAACACATTAGGATTTTCTTAGCATACTCAAATTTGCTAAGTCCTATTTTCAAAAAATTTTAAAAAAATAAAACACACTTGGATTCCTCATTTAGCATACCAAAATTTGCTAAATGAGAATTCCATTTTCAAAATAACAAACGATTCACAAAATAAAAAACAAAGAAAAGAAAGAGAAATTATTTTCAAACACCTCACTTAGCATACACAAATTTGCTATGTGAGTAGATTCCAAAAATCTCAAATCAAAATCAAATTGACCCTTTTCTTTAACATACCCAAATTTGTTAAATAAAGGGTCCTCAGAATCAAAAATCAAAATTCAAATATGAACCTATGGAAGCATCTCTCCAAAAATATTTGAACCCATTTTGAACATACCCAAATTCATTGAAAATGGATTCTAAATTCAAAAATTCTCTTTCCAATCAAAATCTCAAAATCTCTTCTAAATCCATTTAAGCCCGACTTAACACTTTCAAGATGTTGAGTATGGGTTCAAATTCTAAATTCAAATTCAAAATCAACAAAGCAAGAAAGTTTGATTCAAGTTTATTTTTGACATTGCGATTATAATTAGTCAATTTTTTGTCTCATTGCCTGATTTGATTCAATGCAGTATGTGTTCACTTTTTTCCATGGGATGGATTTGGCCTTGGATCAGGCTAGCCTTCCCCACTCTGACTATGCCCACCTCATCCACTTCGGATGAAGTTTTGAGGCCCATTACATGAGGGACCTCCCTCATGCTATTATAGAAGCATAGTGGTGGCGGGAGGATCATTGGTTGACATGTTGCCGATTATTTTTTTGATGAAGAGGAAGTGGTTCCCATGGCGAATAGTGCCGGTGCACTGCTGGTTCCGTACTTCCCGGTTAGGGGCTAGCACCCTCAAAGGGGAAGGCTCCCCTGATCCGGATTGTCTCTCCTACTTTTGAGGTTGGGTCTAGCTCTTACTCTGCTCGCTCTACTAGGACCCAAAGGAGAAATAAGAACTGCATGACAAAGTGGTGCCACACTCACATTGCTAAGGAGATGGAGGCAGCCACACAGTCTATTGTTGAGAAGTTGCCCATGTTGGTTTCATCATTGGTTACTATAAACTAGTTCCATCCTCTCTCTAGGTCTAACAAAGAGGATGCCAATAGGATTTCTACTTCACCTCCACCAGTGGTTTAGTTCTAGCCACCAGTTAGTGAGAGGAGGAGGTCATATTCTAGCCTCCGATTTGTTCTACGCCGAGTAGGTGGAGCCTACAGATGATCTGAGTCTGGGGCTCAGTTTGATTTGAGATCCATTATTCCTCATAGTGTGGGGAAGCATATTAGATAGGAGAGGGCCAGGGAGGCCCATACCTCAGTTCATATCACCATCTAGGAGAGATGGAGGTTCAGTCGGAAGTCAGCTACCTCTACACTCATTGATTTTCCTGATCGGTGTACTACCTGCATCGATCATACCGACAATATTCTATTTATAGGGACCACACATCATAGGAGAGCAGCTCCTATCCTGAGAGAGTCGGTGGTGCCTCCACCACACCGCTCTCCCCCCATCCATCATCGCTTGTACATGTTCCAGCATCTCCAATTCCACCAAAGGCCATGAAGGCTGCATCTGGGGAGAGGAGGACCCCACTGGTGATTCGGCTATGGCCAAAGGATCTCGTTCCATCTACACCACCTATTGTGCGGAGGTCAAGCTCCCCTTCTTGACCTTCCACCCGAATCACGGTTAGGAAGGAATGGCGACCTTGAAATATCACAGTCGTCCCATCACCACCGCCACCATCGCATACGATGGAGATAATAGTTGCCTAAGGAGAAGGTGATAACTTAGTTGCACCTATGATGATGGATCCTCCTAGGAGTGTCACCCCATGTAGATTTAGTGACAGTCAAAAGCATATTTCTTCTTGTGAGTATAGCCCTCACAGGGTTAACTCTCCAACAGTAGGGGAGGTATGGTGCCTCACAGTATATGATAGTAATTCCCAGTGAAGTCATTTTGTGCTAGTTGGATACATAATTCTCTAGATGATATAGTAGCCTTATTTCATGAAGAAGAAAGAGATCCTAGGATATGACTGGTCCAATGAGGAGAAGATCAGCTTTGATCCCAATGAAAATGATTTATTGGGAGATTCAGTAGGGGTTTGCATGGTAGACACCAGGGGATCCCTCCTCAAAGAGTAGTAGACTATGGAAGGTGTTGAGGCTGGGCTGGAAGACACAACCTACTTGACCCAACACCTCCTTCAGTAAATAAAGTAGAAGGATAAAAAAATAAATAGGATGGAGAAGAGGCTTGAAGATCTGCTAGCAGTTTTCTTAGCACTTCAAAACCAATCCCCAACAGTTCATCCTACTATAGCTGAGACCAGTCATCCATAGTTGGTGCTTGTCTTGGAACAAGCCAAGACTTTAACTCCAGTAGAGCAAGGTAGCACTAGCATGTATAATAGGTAGTGGATAGTACTTCCATACAATAAAAAGATATCAAGAGCATGGTTGAGTAGCAAGCGAGAGAAGCATTGGCTTAAGCCTGAGGAGGATCATCATTTCCAAAGGGTAAACCCTACCCGGAGGAATTTGATGCCATCCAATATCCTAAGGGTTTCATGCCTCCTTCTTTCAAGAGTTTTGATGGCAGTTGGAACCCAAGGTAGCACATTGCGCATTTCAAAGCTAGTTATTGTAATGCTGGTGGCAGTGATGCTTTACTCTTCGTCTCTTCATCAGTAGCTTAGCAGGTATAGCATTTGACTGGTATGCTTAACTTCCCAACAATTTAGTGAAGACTTTTGCTGAGTTTGAGCAACTCTTTATCAAGAGGTTTATTGTCACTGTTGGCGATCTCATTGTGGCTCAACAAAATCCTGGTGAGTCCCTCATTAATTACATTCTCAGATGGCATAATTTGAGTATGAAATATGAACCACAGCTGTCTGAACAGCACACCATTGAGATTATGCTTAAGAATATCCATGGTCTGGTCACCTTCATGCTCAAAAGTTTCACCATCAAAACTTTTGAGAAATTAATCAGTAAGGTGGCTAGCTTGCAAAGAAAAACCAAACAGTTGCCTTCTCTAGATCTACCAACAAAGCCAAAGCCATAGAAGGTATATGAGAAGAAACCAGGGGTAGTGATAGTAGTGGATAAGGGAAAGCGTGAGAGGTTTGAGACCTCGTGCTCACGGACATTGCTTCCACCTTTTACACCATCGTAGCAGGCCTACAATTCCTCCATGGCTTGCCCTCTCCTCCTCAACATCAGCAGCAGTGGTACACATACCCGCTGCCAGGTAGCTATGGTCCACCTACTCTTTTGGATAAACTTAACAAGACTTATTCATTTAAGAGGGAGGTAATTAGGAAGATCTTTAAGAATCTCTTAAAGAAGCATAATTTTTAGCTATCTGAACCTAGGAGAGGGAAGTTGGCAAAAGTGATCTAACTTTTCTTATACCTTATGCTAGGTCATGTTTTGGGATTGCACATTTAAGGACTAGCTTGAACATAGCTTCAAGACCAATGCTATAGTTATTTCGAAGGAATTCCTTATGGAACAACCATCCAATTCCATTAGGATAATCCTTGGGGATACTTGCGATCATTCCAAAACCAAAGAAGGTTGGGATATCTCCTTATCCAAAACCTCTAAGAAAATTATCTCAAAAATCAAGAAACTTTCTTGTAGGTGCAGTCACTCAAACCTCAACATCAAGGAAGGTTTGCAAGTTTCTAGCCAACACTCAGAAAGGGGAGCTCGGCGAAGAATAGCCTATGTTGGCACAGGATAGCCAACAATGCAACCATAAGTCCACCTTATGGTAAAAATTTCTATACGAGGAGGAGTTGCCTTCAAATCTGTGGGGAGAAATGAAAGAGGTAAGCATATATGAATTCATCTTTTTAGGATGCTATGAAGATCCATAGATGTACTTATTCAGGTGATTGGGTATATCATCAAGAAAATAGTGTACTATCTCGAGATAAGTCACTAATGGACTTAATCACCTCAATAAGAACTCCCAGGATGATGGGCATGCATATGTAAGATTCTTCCCACTTTATATGGAAAAAAAGCATTTATTTTAATTTGAGTTCATTAAGTTCCCTACAAGGGTAAGCCCCCATAGTTAATTACATCCTAAGGAATGGGGATTCCTTAGAAAACTATCAATTAAGATAAATGATCGTTGTCTTCAAATATTTCAATAGGAAAGGACTATCAATCGATTGGTTTATTTTTGAAGATCAAATGGGTTGATCAAAGAGGGAGTAATTATCAAAGCCAAAATGAAAGATAAGTAGGAGATGCCCACGATGCTAGGAAACCTAGTGAGCATCTCAAACTATCCTATAGTTAGGTTTTATATTTTTGAAATTGATTTAGTTTGTTTGAATTGAATTTTTCATTAGAAATCTAGGACTTATGATTCCTTAACACAAGATTAAGGAATTTTCTAAGAGGTGAGGAATTAAGCTTAAGGCCCACAAAGGGAGAAGCAACCTCATAACTTAATTCTAGGGAGCTTTGGCAAGGGCCAAAAGCACAACCTAAATCTAAGATGAAAATGGGTAATTGGTTTGCCTCCACAAGAGAGGACAAACCTCCCGACACCTTGTACATGCAACTGCCTAGGGGTGGCTGCCAACTAATTCTTCCTACAATTTTAAATACATGTAGGTAAGTATTTATGCTTATGCAAGACTAGGCTGTTATTTATTTAGAAAGAGACTAAGTCCTTAAATCACACCCTAAAGAGCTGAGATCATGTAAAGGGAATGCTTCAAATGACCTAAATCTAATCCAATTCAAATTTCATTTTATTTTCATTTTTGGATAATTATTTTGACTCAGGCTAATAGGATTCATATGCATAATGCATGAGAAATAAAGTTATTGGCCAAAATTAGCGAGAAGGGAGGAGATGTGTTTCCACCATGGCTCTTAAAGGTCAAGCTAAATTTCTCTGGCGAAGGTGGTAGCCCTCCAATCAAGAGTGAAATAAGATTCATTTATGCATGATATTATAAAAGAAATACCCATCCAGCTAAGGGATTGTTAATTCTTTTATCTTGATTTTAAACCTAAGCTTTAGGTGAGGTTATGAGTTCTTTATTTTTAGTTTGAGTTGTTAAGTTTAATAAAATATTTATTTTTCTCTAAAGAGCCTAATCTATATCCTGGCCATCCATAAAGCAATGAAGAAACTAGGAAAATATGCCACTTAATGCACAAGCTAAACAAATCATCAATCAATTTATAAAGCTAATCACAAAAAGAATAAAAGACCATTGTGGTTGGGCACCACCGCACAAACCCAAAAATAACAATCATTCCAAAATCTTAATTACACAAATTTATATGAAAAAGAAAAAGTGAAAATCTAATTAACACCTGCAAAATAAAGGTTAGCTAAAACAAATCACACAAATCCTAAGCATGTATATTGGACTTATCACCCCACACATGGGTGAATAAGTGCACCTAGCCTATTGGATCACGCTTAGGGGGTATAAAGCACCTACAAGCAAAAACATTTATATTTTTATTTATGATAGTGCCCCTTTAGCACAATCCCTAGAAAAAATAGTTAGACTAAGAGCGTCCTACCATTCATTCCATGAGCATACACCCTAACATCCAGTCTAAAAGATATAACCCAAAAATAAAATAATCATCAAACCATGTACCGCCCTAACCTAAAGCTGAAGTGGTGACTTAGACTAATATGTGTGCTTTGAAGGTTTGTGTGGTATGCTTAGCTATGGCTTTAAGTTAGAATTTTCTAAGTGTGAAAATATGTTTAACTTAAAGGAGGGTTTCATTTAAGTTGTTAATTATTTTAGGTTGATTTTATTTCATGTTTCGATTTGGTTTAAGTGGATCATATAATTAATTACTAAGTTATGAAGAGAGGGAAAGAGAAGGAGACTTCTCTTTCTTTCCATAACCAAAGTAATTTCTAAAGTAGATTTACATTTTAATTTTATTTAAGTGAATGTTTTGATTAAATCTTTTAATTAATCCTAGTTTAGATGAACTCTAAACAAATCTATTCAAAAGAAAGGCATTTTAAGATTAAATAAAATGAACCAAATTTACATAACACACATCTCTTCATTTCTTTCCCAATATGTATAACATGCATATGAATGAATCCTAAGCATATTTATACACACAAATGAGAATATTTAACACACTTTATGATTCATGCTAAGTAATCCATTTAAGGAAATTTAGAAGTTTATTATGCATAATTTTCTTTAGTAGAAAAGGGTTTCTTTATCCAAATTTTCACATACACACATGAAAGTAAGAAAGACATAAGTAAGTACAGCGCCATTGTTAACCAGAGGTGTAAGGCATAAGACCTACTTAGGGCTACTTAAAGCCTCGCAACCTTAGGGTTTTCTAGACTAGTATACCACTTTTCTTAAATACAAACATGTGTATAAAAGAAATGAAATGGAAAAGAAAAATGTAAAAGTTGTATTAATGGATTCATTTTGTTTATGTAATTTATGTGTGCTAGTATAGGTAACCCTTCTTAAGTGGTAGCATAGATGAATAGGATATGGAATGAGGTAAGTGTTAGGTTCTTTTCAAATGAACCCTACATCTTACCAACTCCTATTCAAAACTATGCTAACATAAAAGATAAAAGAAACCTATACTAAGCATATCCATATATTCTTCACATGCAAGCTTATAATTAGAATACAAGTAGCACACTTTCAGATTTGATAATTGATTTATATGTTTTTTTTTAAATAATTTGAATTTAGTAATAATAATAGCCACTCATATTTCTATTTTAGCCAACACATACAATATTTGACATAAAGTAAACAATTTCATTTTAAATTTGAATTTGAAAAATATGAATGCATGAAACCATATGACATACAAATTTAACATGTTGGAAAAGACTCAAAGCAATGAAAGTATGTAAACAAACTCACTTTAATTAAATCCTAAAGACATTCTTATAGAATAAGAAAGTTTAAAATAAATCAAAGTGTATTAAATGTGATTTTTGTTCAGTTTAAAATTTGATTTAATTTTGAAAAGGTGAGTTGAGTTTGCTATTCCTAACTCATTCCCACATATGTTTGACATTTTTGTTTAATTTTTAGATGATTAGATTCATTTTTAAGTATTGATTAGGTTAAGGTATTAATTAAGTAACTTAATTAAACCTTACCTACACCACCTTAACATAGTTAACCAAATAATTATTGAGCTAATGAGATGACATAAAATCTCACAAGGAATTTAAATTTATAATGCACCTAATAAGAAAAAGGCCTAATGCAATTTGGCTCATAATTATAGGTTAATTAGGCTAAGGGGTTTAGCTTAAGTAATTTCAAAACACCCTTTCATACATATGAATTAGGTTTTGATTTCCTTAATTGAACTTAGGCTATTAAACACCTACGCATTTACCTAAAGTAGATTAATTAAGTTCTAGAAGTTTTTTTTAGAATTTTTAGAAAATAATTAAGGGGATAATTAATTAATTAACACTTAATTAAGAGAATATTAAGGAAAGAAAAGGGGGGTTTAGAAAATAACTTAGGGGAAATGCCTCAAAATTATTTCCTTAAACCTCCTATTTATTGGATCTACCCTTAATTAACTCTAATCATGGATTAAAAGCACTAATCACACCTTAATTATCCTTAATTAGGTTAAGAGAGTGATTAAATCTCAAGAAAATTAGGGGAGGTAGAAGTCATCCCTTAAAACATACCCAAGAAGTTTGGGATTAATCAGAGGTTTAATTAAAAGGTAATTAGTAAATGATGTTTCCAATAAAACCCAAAATTAGAGAAAAGCATAATTCAAAATCCATTGAACTTTATTTTAAAATATTCTAGGTTGAATTATCTTTCCATAGGATTTTATTTCATATTTTTCTAAATTTTATTGAGAGAGATATAAATTTTAGAAGATCCATATATTAATTAGAATTAATTAAACATCCCTAACTAATCCCTCAGCTCACAGTGCGACGCATGGCGGTGATGGTCAGAGTGCTTTACACATGTAGTGTGGTGAACCACTTATTTAAATGTCAAATCCAAAGGTGGCATGATGGCGGGACACATTTTGATCTCTGTCATTCAATCAAAGATCGAACGGCCAGAGATCAACACATGGTCTTAAGAGGGATAAATCAAATTATAAACATGGGAATAATCTCGGTTGTCCATCCAAAATGCATGGATGGATGGCCAAGATCTCCCCAGTTCTTTCCCTTGGATCAAAAGAGACCATCCATGATCTAGGGGAAGATCCGAGCTTGATTGAGCTCAGATTGAAACCAAACTTAACCCACACCATCTAAAGCCAATAAGCGGCACATCCAATGGTGGAATTTGCATGAGTTTAAAATTTCTTTCATAAAGGACCAACACCTCCTATGCTAGGTGGTTGAAAAATTTCATACCTCATGGAGGTGATCACCGGCGCTTGAGATCAATGAGGTAGCTTCTTCTAGTGAAGACAAAGTCTTGTTGAAATTCTTAGGCCTTGGGGTTGAGTGACTTGCTCTATGGACCAACACCACTTCAAGCTCCTTATAGATTTAATCCAATTACTTCTCTCCTTGCTATGGTAACTCTAATGGAAGCTTGAGTGTGCTCGGATTGGTCCATAGAAGAAGTGTGCAAGAGGAATTGAAGCAATTTTGAGTGTGGAGAAATTTCAAGATTGAATTGAGCTCCCATGTTTTTCAATGGACAAAACTGAGAATTCTCCAATTCAATTCCCTCTTAGAATGCTTAGGAAGTCTCTCTGATCTATCCTAACACTCTCTAGGGCTTAGATGGATTTGAGATGAATTAGGGGGGGTATATCTCCCATCATGACTAGTATCGTGCCATTTTGATCTAATTTATCATAATGGAGAGTTTTTTTTATCAGTTAGATGTTTGCACATGGTGGTTTGAGGCCTTGAGTTGATTGCCAACCTCCCATGTGCTTGAAATTAAGTGGAAGAGGGATTTGAAATGAGCTAATTTGATGGGTCATGTTTGGCCTTGGGTCTAATTAGGCTGACCCAAACCCATTGGGTTGGGTGTGACACTCTTCATTAGGTTCCCTTGAGCTACTAGGAAAGCATCAAGTGGATATGAAGAGGGTATGACCAAATTACCCATATATTAGTCCAAAATTTTTCTATTTCTAGGTAAAATGGTCATTTTGTTGAATTTTCAATTTGGATATGTTGGGTATGTGGAGAAACTAGGTTTGCCAAGTTTCATGAGATTTGGAATTCATTTGATGAGGTTTGGCTCAAGTTGACCCATTTAGGTCAAAATGGGTCAACTTGGGTCAAGTTGACTAATTGGTCAAATTGGGTCAACAAGTCCTATGTCTAAGATGGAGGGGTTGAGAGCTCATTCTAAAAATGAGATCAACAAGCCTCCATCCATTGATACTACATGGTACCTCTTCTTTAGTTATTCTTCTTCTAGTAGACATCTTGTATCGGTAGATGAGGGTATCAAATCACTCACCTGTCTTACTTTACTTGATTTCTACTATGTACCTCCTATCAAATCCAAGAAATTGAAGAATAAAGCTAGCATGAATTATATCTGTGCCACTTCAATGGGTTGTCTGAATCAATTCCTAATGATAACTCTTCAAGTCTAAATAATAACTATAATAATTCTGATCTTCCTCTTTTTGATTCAGAGTTAGGTTTTCCCACTCTGAATACTATGGGTTTGCCTCTTGAGATAGACCTGGAATCATCTGATTCTAAGGGTCCCACAGAAGAAATGAGCCGATGCGGTAGAATCTTCCATTACCACTGAAGAGATCACCAAGTCAACCTGATTGGCAGGTTCTACCTCATGGTAACTCAAGATAGAGAAACAAGTCATTGGTTGATAAACTCCACAAGATGATCCACCCTTAGATGTGCTTGTGGAGGATTTGTGGACTACAATGTCCTCTCTCAAAGAAAGTTATCATAAGCTAAGCATATATGATGCCCTTATCTTATCTAAGAGAGGAGAATCATTAATCAAGACTCTCCTTGATTTAAATAACATGCTCGGTTGATCATTATTGGTGAAGAGGCACATTAAGAAAGCTATCACTTTCACGGATGAAGACCTTCTTGGGGACAGCATAAGTCTCTACATTACAGTTGACATGGGAAGATTCAAACTTGCTAGAGTTCTCATCGATCCAAGTGCATCGATGAACATTATAAGTCTAAAGACCCTGTTGAGGATTGCCACACTCAGGAGGAGATCGAGATGATGTTGAGGATTCAATGAACAAGGCTGGGCTTTAGGTTCCATAGTGTTACCTTTGAGATAGGTGAGTGGAAGGCGCCAAGTTTTATATCATTGATTTAAATACTTCATTCACTTCTTTGCTCGATAGGCCTTGGATACATCATAACAAGATGATTCCATCCTCCCTCCATCAGTGCATCAAATTCAGGAAGGATGGGATTGAGTACTATGTAAAAGGAGATCAAAAGCCATTTTCAATTAGAAAGGTTGAGATGTATGAGGATGCGACCTACTATCTTCCTCAAAATACCATTTCTCATGAACTTGGACAAAATTCAAATTCAAAAAAAAAATAAAATGAAGAAAAGAAAAAGTAAAAGAAAAAGAAAAGAAAAAAGAAAATCCAAGTGAACAAGAAAGGGAAATTGAAGAAGAAATAGAGCCGCATATCACATTCCACCCACAGGTCATTCATATGGACATGTGGGTAGGATGACTGACCTCCATTAGGAAGAGCGAGGTAGAAACAGAGGTAGTTGTGGAAGAGTTGGCCATCATAAGGGTTATGTTCTAGTTCATAGACCCTTACTATTCATATAGACTTGGAATATTTGAGGATGAGTCTGTGATTAGCATACCAACCCCTCCGAGTTTCATTGAGGTGACACTCAGCCAAATCTGATGAAGACCGGCCTCTGCAGTAAAGTATTTGAATCAAATGTATGTGAAACTATTAGGCAGCAGTTAGGAACCTTAGCTCTAACCTCACTTTCATCTCAAAAAGTTGAAGGTTTAGTAGTTATGGTGTAATTTATTATCATTTCTAAGATGTATACTTCCATCTTCAATCTATGCAGAATAAAATGAAGATAGAAATATACTCTTTTATGTATTTTAGACACCACGTAGATCCACAGATGTTCTTATTGAGGGTGATCAAGTACGATAATGAAAAGAGGTGTACTATCTTGAAAGATATAAGTCACCAGTGGACCTTCACCAAAGGACTCAGGACAATGGGTTTATGCATGTACTCTTCCCTACTTTACATGGAAATATAAAGTAGGGTTTATTTTAAACCGGGTTCATTAAGTTCCCTATAAGGGCAAGCCCTCATATCTAATTACATCCTAAGGAAAGGGATTCCTTAGGAATACTCTCGATTAAGGTAAATGATCGTTGTCTCCAAATATTTCAATAGGTAGGACTATTAATCGATTAGTTTATTTTGGAAGATCAAATGGGATTGATCAAAGAGAGAGAGAGAGAGTTATTATCGAGGCCAAAGGAAGATAAGTAGGGGATGTTTAAGATACTAGGAAGCTTAGTAGACATCCTAAACTATCCTATGGTTGGGCTTCATATTTTTAAAATTGAATTATTTATTTGAGTTGAATTTTTATTAGAATGCTAGGGATTACAATTCCATAATACAAGATTATGGAAATGCCTAAGAGGTGAGGATTTATACTTATGGCCCATAGAAAGGAGAAGCAACTTCAGAACCTAAATTTAGGGAGCTTTGGTGAGGGACAAAAGCACAACCTAAATCTAAGGCAAAATAAGTATTTGGTTTGCCTCCATAAGAGAGAACAAACCACCCAATTGCTTGGACTTATAATTGCCTGGGGGTGGCTGCCAAATAACTCCTCCTATAATTTTAAATTCATGTAGGCAAGTCATATGCTTTATGCAAGAGATGGTTGTTATTTATTTTAGAAAGAGACTAAGTCCTTAAACTCACTCTAAGAGACTAGATCATGTAAGGGCATGGAAAATCACGTAGATCTAATGCAAAATCTTCACATATTTTTATTTTCATTTTGGACAATCATTTGACTCGAGCTTATAGGATTCATATGCCTAATGCATGAGAAATAAGATTATGGGCCAAAATCAGCAAGAAGGGGAGGTGTGTTTTTACCATGGCTCTCAAAGGTCAAGCCAAGTTCTCTAGCAAAGGTGGAAGCCCTCCAATCAAGAGTGTAACAATATGCTTTTATGCATGATGTTATAAAAGAAATACTCATCGAGCTAAGGGGTTTCTAATTCTTTTATCTTAATTTTTAACTTAGGCTTTAAATGAGATTATGAGTTATTTATTTTTAATTTTGAGTTGATTAATTTGGTAGAAGAATTATTTTTCTTAAGAGCCTAATCGTCATCCATGCCATATATCAAGCAAGGAAGAAACTAAGAAAACATGTCATCTTAATGCACAAGCTAAACAACACATCAAACATTTTATAAAGCTAACACAAAAGAATAAAAAGTCATTTATGGTCGGGCATCACCAGATAAACTCAAAAATAAATTGGGTAGTCAAGCTCTACCCTTATACAACCCATATTACAAATGAATTAATTACAATCAACTAAGAAAATTCATGTTATGGGGTCTTCATTTCTTCTTCTCTTCTTTCTTCTTTCTTCTTTCTTCTTTTGGTTCCTTCTTTTGGATGGCTGGAAGGTGGTTGCTCCAAAGGCTTCACATGATACATGAGATGTAATCTTATGACCAATGCTTATCCTAATCCCCCATAACATTCATTCCAAAATCCTAATTACAAAAGATATATGAAAAGGAAAAGTAAATCTAATTAACACTTGCAAAATAAAAATTAACTAAACAAAGCATACAAATTTCAAGAAGATATATTGGACTTAGCACCCCACACATGGGTAACCAAGTCCACCTGGCCTATTGGATTATTCTTAGGAGTAAAAGCACCTGGACAACAAAGCAGTTATATTTTATTATAAGCCCCTTAAGCAATCCCTACAATTAGACTAAATCATCCTACCATTCATTCTACACACATTCACCCTAATATTCAAGCTAGAAACAATACATCACAAAAAAAAAAAAGTAAACATCAAGCCATGCATTGCCCTAACCTAAAGCTAGAAGTGGTGACCTAACCTAATGTGAGTGCTTTAAAAGGTTTGTGTGGTATGCTTAGCTAGGGCTTACGGTTTGGATTTTCTAAGTGTGAAGATGTTCAACTTAGATGGTGGTTTCATTTAAGTTTAGTTGATTTGAGTTGATTTTATTTAATGCTTTGTTTAGGTTAGAATGAATCCTATAATAAATTACTAAGTGTTGTAAAGAGAGAGAAAAGAGAAGAGAACTTTTCTTTCCTTCCCTAACTTAAGTAATTTCTAAAGTAGATTCATGTTTAATTTTGTTTAATAATATTTTATTATGTGTTTTAATTAGTCCTAAGTTTAGATTTTCCCTAAACAAACCTATTCAAAAGAAAAGCATTTTAAGCATAAAGTAAATTAATATCACAAAACACACATCACTTCATTTCTTTCCCAACATGTATAACATGCATATGAATGAATCCAAAGCATATCTATACATACAAATGAAAATGTTTAGCACACTTTATGATGAATGATAAGAAATATTACTTAAAAAACTTGGAATGCTTTATGATGCATAATTTTCATTAAGTAGAAAAGAGGGGTTTCTTTTATCCATTATTCACATGCACATGTATATGTATGAAAGGCATAAGTGAAGATGCCATTATTAGCACAGGGGTGTAAGGTACAAGACCTACTTAGGGCTACTTAAAGCCTCGAAACCCAGAGGTTGTCCAGACTAATATACCACTTTCCTTAAATACAAACACATGTACAAAAGAAATGAATGGAAAAAGAAAGATGCAAAAAGTTTGTATTTATTTGTTTGTTTTGTTTATACAATTTATATGTACAAGTGTGGATGTCCTTCTTAGATAATAACATAGGAATGAATAGGAATGGGGTTAGGTAAGTGTTGTGTTCTTTTTAAATGAACTATACACTTTGCCAAATCCTATTCAAAACAATGCTAAAAGAAAAGGAAAGCTACACCATCTTCATATTTATATCCACATGCAAGCTTATAAATAATTATAAGTTGCACACTTTCAATTTTAGGTGTTTGATTTATAGATTTTAAAAAAAGTTTTAGATTTATTAGTGATAATAGTCATTCATATTTTTTTTACTTTAGTCAAAACATATAATTTGACATAAAGAAAATATTTCATTTTCAATTTGATTTTTGAAAAGCATGAATGCATGAAATTCATATGACATATACATTTAGCATGTTAGGAAAGAACTAAAGTGATGAAAGCATGTAAACACATTCACCCTAATTAATTCCTAAAGGCAATCTTATGAAATCAACAAGCTTAAAACAAATCAAGTTATTTTAAGGAAGGTTTGATTTTGTTTTGAGTTTGATTTAATTTGAGAAATATGAGGTGAGTTTGCTACTCCTAACCCATTCCCAAATATGTTTGTTGATTTAGTTTTTTCTTAGGATTATTAGATGATTTTTTTATATGTTCTTTGGTTAAGGTATGAATTAAGTGTGTTAATTACCCTTACCTACACCACCTTAGCATAGTTAATCAAATAACTATGAGCCAATGATATGACATAAAATCACACAAGGAATTTAAATCAATGCACCTAGGAAAGAAAGGTACCTAATGCAATTGGGATTATGATTAATTAAGCTAAGGGGTTTATTTTAAGTAATTTCATAACACCTCTCACACATGTGAGTTGAATTTTGATTTCCTTAATTATACTTAGGCTCTTGAACACCTAATAATCTACCCAAGATAGATTAATTGAGTCCTAAAAAGTTTTAGAATTTTATGAAATTAATTAAGGGGGTAATTAGTAAATTAACCCTTAATTAAGGTTGGATTAAGGAAGAAATGGGGTTTAAGGAATATCTTAAATAAAGTATCCCAAAATTATTCCCTAAACCTCATATTCACTTAAGAAAACTTAATTGACTCAATTAGAGGGTTAGGCCACTAATTATACCATTAATTAAGCTTAATTATATTAAGGGAGTGATTAAGGAATGAACTAGCAATTCCTCTAATTAAATACCAATAAATCCCAAGAAAATTAGGGGAGGTAGGAGTCATCCCACTAATTATGCATAAGAAGTTTGACATTAATCAATGGAGTAATTAGAGGGTAATTTAAAAATAACATTCCTAATAAAACCCAAATCCAGAGAAAAGCATTGCTCAAAATCCATTAAAATTAATTTTAGAATATTCTATGTTCAATTATCTATCCAATGCAATTTATTTCATATTTTCTAATTTTTATAGGCTTAGATATAAATTTAGGAAGTTTTTATGATTTATTAAGTGATTTAATAGCCTAATTAAAAATTTAATCCCATCGGTGCCACGTGGACCGATGCAGCAAACGCTTTTCATGTGGCACAATGGGATTCAATATTTAAGTTATCACATCATAGCATCGCGTTAGCAACGACGCTACATGATTTCTTCATCCGCCTAATCAAGGATCAGACGGTTGAGGTTAAATTCACAGTTATAAAGGGATAAAATACAAGATCTATGTGGATTTAATCATGGCCATCCATCCAAAATGCGATGGATGGCCCCGGATCTGTCTCTGATCTTCCTATGGGAGATGGCCACTGTCCATCTTCTAAGGGAAGATCTGAGCTCGATTGAGCTCAAATTAGATTGAAACTCAACCACACCATCAACATGCAAAGGAGATCACATCTAATGGCTATAATCTCATGAGATAAAACTTTACATCATAAAGGACCAGACCACATCTAGATTGAGCTCTGGTTAATGGCTTACCTCGCCAGAGGTGATCACCAGTGCTCAATTCCCTTGGAGAAGCTTCATCTAGTGAAGATGAAGCTTTATTGAGAGTTTGAAGTCTTGAGATTGGATGGATCCTTCTAGAGGCCAAGCTCTCCTTCAAGTAGGCTCGGTCTTATCAAGAGTAGTCCTCCCTTGCCTTTGGAGCTTGTGTGAAGGCTTGGGTGAATTCGATCAAGCTCCCTGATGAAGCTTGCAAAGTGAATTGGCTTGGTATTGAGTGTGGAGTAGGTTTGAATTTCAATGGAGCTCCCCTATTTTCAGTTTTAGAAAATCCAAAATGGAGAAGTTGAAATCACTCTAGGAAGCTTGGGATCACTTGGCAATGGCTCCTCTAGCTTCCCTTAGCTCAATCAAGTATGAGAATGTTAAGATTGAATGGAATTAGTGGGAGTATATCTCCCCCTTGAAGGATCGGATGACCATGAAGGAGCTTGCTGTTTTGATCTAACTGACCATATTCAATGGGTTGTTTGAGCTGTTTAGAGTGGAATGGCATTCAGTTTTGGCTAGAGGAGGAGTGGGTGAGGTGGCCATGTGCTCAAACAAGGTGGAGGGAGGATTCCATATGCTTAATTTCAACTAAGGTGGTCGATTTTGACCTTAGATTAGGTTGGCTGACCCAAACTCATTGGGCTAGGTGCACCACACTCCCTAGGTCCACTTGGTCCACTAAGAGAGTGTCAAGTGGTCATGAAGATGATTTGACCAAATTCCAAGTGGATTTGGCCAAAATTTACCCTATGGCCTTGGTGTAAAATGGTCATTTGGCTTGGGTTTAAATTTGAATATATTTGGTATGTTTGAAAAATGGGTTAGGCTAAGTTTCATTGAATTTGGAATTGGTTTGATGTGATTTGGCTCATGTTGACCCATTTAGTCAAAATGGGTCAACTTAGGTCAAGTTGAATAATTGGTCAAATTGGGTCAAACCAAGGGTTGGGTCAAGTTCATATGACCATTTGAGATATTTTGGTAGCTTTGGATTGATTTAATTTGGTTTATATTTGATTTTGGATCAACTGAGTTCATTTAGGTCAAATGGGTCAAGTTGACTAATTTGACCCATTTGACCTATTTGGGTTAGTTCATGGGTTTTCTTATGTTTCATTGGTCATATGAAATGGATTGGTATCTTTGTTTCCAATTAATTTGGTTTATGTTTGAGTTTGGCTCAATATGACCCTTTAAGTCAAGTTGGGTTCATGGTCAATTGGGCTAGGTTAGGTCTAGTTGGCCAATTGAGGCTTTGGTCAAGTTCAACAATCATTTTGGAATGAACTTGATCCATTGGTTTCAATCAATTTAGCTTAGATCAAGTTTTGACACATTTTGACTTTTTAGGTCAAGTTGGGTCAACTTGGATCAAGTGGTCAATTGGGCTAGGTTAGGCTCAAATGTTGACTTGGTCAAGTTTAAATATTGATCATGAATGAGTTTAGATCAATGGTTTAATCAATTTGGCCTATGGTGGATTTTGGCTATGTTGGGTTTCATTTTGGATAAGTGTTGACTTGGTCACCCTTAGGTTTGACTTAATTTAACCCAATTTGAGTGATTGATCATCTCATGATGATTGTTGATCATGATGAGAGGCTTAGGTGGGCTTAGTTCAATCTAATTTGGTTAGTATTAGAATTTGAGTCATAAGGGTACTTTAGGTCACTTTGGGTAAGTAGGTCAAATGGCTTGGTCAAAGCTTGATTTGAGTTTGATTGAACTCATATATAGACTCATGATTGAAATATAAATCCATTTGCAAGTGGTTTGAAGTCAAATGGGTTTTGATTCATTTGGCAATCTCAAGTTTAAGGGGTGAACATGAGTTTGACTTGGCTTTGATTTTTTTAATTGAGTCTTGATTTGATGATTGAGGTTTATGTTTATATTTGGATTCATGATTGAAGGATTAATTGAATCATGAAGAAAAATCAAGAGTTTGGCTTGATTTGAAATTGATTTGGTTAAGTTCAAGATTTTGACTTGAAATTGGTTGGATTTTGATTGAATTTGAGTTTGCTTTTTGGAGTTAGTTTTGGTTGTTTGAATTTATATTTTATTTATATATGTGAATATAAATGAAAATATAAATGGGTTATGAGAAAATTTCATGAATTTGGATTGATCTGAACTTGATCTAGGCTAAGTCCTTAAGAGGGAATCAAAGTGACTTAGAAAATATTTTTTTTTAATTTGGATTTGAATTTTGGATTTAGTTTGATTGATTTGAATTTATATTTCATTTATATATGTAAATATAAATGAGAATATGAATGGGTCATGAGAAAATTTCTTGACTTTGAATTGATTTGGATTTTATTTAGGCTAAGTCCTTAAGAAGGGATTAAAGGACTTAGGAAATATTTTGAACTTGGAATTTCAATCATAGGCTTCAATCATTTAGAATTGATCATGGATTTCAATCATGTGGGATTGATTTGAGTTTGGAGAAATCAACCTCTAGATAGAAGAAAATCCACATACATCAGTTCGTTGCTAAATGAAGAAGAAATCAATGACTTAGTTAGACTATTGATTGAGTTTAAAGACCTTTGCATGGTGTTATGAAGAAATGCCCGGATTACCTCCTGATGTAGTAGTACATAAGCTAGCAATAGATCCTAGCGCTAATCCTATCAAGCAAGCTCCTAGATGCATGCAATTAGAAATTGAACAATAGGTCATTTCTAAAGTCAAGAAACTGATCAATGCTGATTTCATCAGGGAAGAAAAATATCCTACCTGGTTAGCCAGTGTCATCCAGTTAAGAAGAAGAATGGCCAAATTCATATATGCGTTGATTTTAGGGACTTAAATAAGGCATGTTCTAAGGATGAGTTTTATCTCCTATACCAGAATTAATGGTGGACATCACCTCATCTCATGCAGTTTTCATCTTCATGGATGGGTCATCTTGATACAACCAAATCAAGATGGCCCCCGAGGATGAAAGAAATACTACTTTTCTAACCTCAATCAGAATTGTTATAGGGTCATGTCTTTGGCCTTAAAATTACTGGTGCTACATACCAATGGGCCATGACTCAGATCTTCAATGAACTCATCCATCATCAGGTTGAGTGCTACATTGATGATCTAGTAGTTAAGAGCAGAGAAAAGGAAGACCATCTCTTTGACTTGAGAGAAATTTTCAAATGGTTAAGACAATATAACCTCAAAATGAATCCCCTGAAGTGTGCATTCGGAGTAGCTTCAAGAAAATTCCTTGGGTTTGTTGTCCGACATTGGGGAATAGAATTAGATCTAGAAAAGATCAAAGCTATCTTAGAAATGCCACCTCAAAGAGTTTAACTCAACTCAGATCTTTCCAAGGATGGTTGGCGTATCTAAGATGCTTTATTTCTAACCTATCGGGGAGATGCCAACCATTCTCAGCCCTTATCAAAAAGGATGCCAAGTTCAAGTGGGATGATAAGTGTCAACATGCCTTTGAAGATATCAAGCAGTATTTGGTGAAGCCATTAGTTCTAGCAGCCCCTATCCTGGGCAGGCCACTCATCCTCCACATTGCTGCATTGGATGACTCTCTCATCACTTTGTTGGCCCAAGACAATGACAAAGGGAGGGAGAGTGCTCTCTACCTCCCGTCATCTAATTCTTACAAAAGTGAACTATCCTCTTATTGAGAAACATTGCCTAGCTTTAATCTTTGCCTCCCAAAAGCTACGATGCTATATGCTTTCTCATAAGGTGAACTTGATTTCCAGAACCAACCCACTACAGTATCTCATGATAAGGCTAATGCTATCTAGACATTTGAGGTGATGATTCATGATCCTCTTGCATTTTGATATTATATTTGTACCCCTCCATGTGGTAAAAGGACAAACACTAGCAGATTTCTTAGCAGCACACCCACTTCCTGCTGATTCTCTGCTTAGTGATGATCTCCCTGATAAATAAATCATGAACTTAGGGGAGGTTGACAACCGATGGGAGATGTATTTTGATGGTGCAGCTTCTTTTCATAAAGGGGAAACACCATGATCTACTCTTCCAGAAAAGGCAGGGGTAGGAATCATTCTCTTAACTCCAGACTGCGATGTGATGAGATTCTCATACTATCTTTCCAATCCCTGCACCAACAATGAAGCCCAGTATGAGGCTTTAATTGCAGGCCTGGAGTTAGTTATCATAGTATGAGTTGAGAGCATCAACATCTTTGGGGATTCTCAGTTGGTCATTAACCAGATTGTGGGACTATAAGGTTCTCAAACTCAAGCTTCATCATTACCACGAGTATATCATGAAGCTATTGGCCCAAATTCCTGAAGTCACCATCTACAAGATTCCTCGAGCAGAGAACACAGTAGCAGATGCTTGGCTAAACTTGCCAAAGAATTGGCATGCTCAGAAGATGAGTTCATTCCAATAAGGGTCCAAAATAGATAAGTTTTATCCCTTATTGATGCTGAACACATCGAGACTTTCTCTTGAAGGGGAGGTTGTCATTGCCTATAAGGACAAGGAGTTGGATTGGAAGCAACCATTCATATAATATTTGAACATTGGCAAACTACTTCAAGAAAAGTCATAAGCCCATCAAGTGAAATAAAGAGCTCTTTCCTATGCTCTAGTTGATGGCACCCTGTACCGACGGTCATTTGATCAAATATGGTTACGTTGTTTAGATAAATATGAAGCCCATGGCATTATAATTGAGGTACATTCAATTCTATGCAGAGCGCATCAATCTAGTCCAAAGATGAAGATGAAGATTAAGAGACTGGGATATTACTGGCCTTTGATGATTACAGACTGCATGGATGTAGCTAGAAGATTCCATCATTGTCAGGTACATGGTGTGGTCTTATGTCAACCACCCAACATTCTACACCCTACATTGGCCTCATGGCCATTTGAGTGTTGGGGTACCGACATTGTGGGTTCGATCGATCCTCCTGCTTCCAAGGGTCATCGATTCATCTTGCCATACCTACTTTTCCAAGTGGGTGAGGCAATCCCACTCGAGAGGTCATGCTTCGGCATGTGCTTCAGTTTTTTAGGAACCATATTGTATATAGGTTTGGGGTGCCTCGATGAATTATATCTAATGATGGTATTGCATTCAAAAGCACCAAGATCAATAGCTTCTCTAGAAGACACGATATAGATTAGAGATACTCCACCATCTCCTACCCTAGAGCAAATGGCTTAGTAGAAGCATTCAACAAAAATCTCATCTAAATATTGAAGAAGACTCTTGATGATAATAAGTGGTAGTGGAATGAGCAGTTGATTGAAGCTTTGTGGGCCTACCGCACCATATACCGAACTCCAACTCAGTCTACCCCATTCTCCTTAGTGTATGGGTCTGAAGCCATTCTACCTTTAGAAGTTCAACTCCTATCACTGAGGATAGCATTGGGTAGCAAGCTCACTGCGGATCAGAATGCAAAGTTGCAGTTAGAAGAGCTTGAAGGTTTGGAGGAGAGTCACCTACGGGCGTGCCAAAATCTCAAGTTATACAAGGCCAAAATGATTCAAGCTCATAATAAGCTGGTCCGCCCTAGGTCTTTCCAAGTAGAACTTGTGTTAGTCCTAAGGAGACCAATTGTTGCCCATTGAAAGATGGGAGGCAAGTTTGAACCCACTTGGGAAGGCCCCTATGTCATAGAGAAGGCCTACCAAGGAGGATCTTATCAGCTCATTGATTATAAAGGGGAACACCTGATGCTTCCAATTAATGGGCTCTATTTGAAGAAATATTACCCATACAACATGTTTGAAAATAATTATCAACAAAATAACAAAAATTTGATTCCATTTCATCAAAATATTCTCTTCTTTTGAAGCATTGTTTGCTTGTCTTGCTGAATCCTCTATGGCGTGACTAAGATAGGTGTAAGAGTCCCCCAGCGACATCCTATCCCTCTTTCACAACACAAACACAATCAATCACAATCTCTCAATGCTATTAGAATAGGTGTGAGAGAACCCAAGTGGCATCCTATTTCTATTAGCACAACTAAGTTAGGTATAAGAGAACCCAAGTGGTATCCTTTCTTAGTGAGAATTGATGGCCATCCATTGCACCATTTCATCAAAATCCTCAGCGTGTTTTAGGTTAGGTGTAAGAGAACCCAAGAGGCATCCTATTCCCTTTAACATAAGCACAAAAATAAATACATATCTTTTGTCTCGGGCTATTTTGATGTGGGAGCAAACCCCCTGTGGCACTCACTCATTAGCTGCTCTAGGTCAAGTCTACATGCTACCTTGCTAGTATGTCACCCAGTGATCATTTATTAGAGGATGTGAGTCCCCACTCTTTCTTTCTGACTTGAGCATTGCAAACCAATGAGCACTTTATTAGTATGATAGACTTCATTACCCAACCAGTAAGCTACCTCATCTTGATTTTATTTAAGAGGATGTGAGTCCCCATGCTTTCTTCTTGAACTAATCAAAATGTACTAACTAGGTCGAGTATATTTGAGGTTTAGGATAAGTCCTTCAGAGGCTCCTTTTTTGACTACATCTGAGTTAATATAAGTTCTCCAGTGGCATTCACTCAGTAGTCATCTTAGGTCGGATGGCACCTGTTGAGGCAAAGATAGACTATCCTAACAATCAATTCTGCTATAGGAGGATGTGAGTCCCTGAGCTTTCTTCCTAGGCACCTTAGGTTGGTTGATATTCACTATGCTGACAGCAACTCACCAGATGGATACACCACTCATAGTAGATGTGAGTCCCCGTGCTTTCTCCCTAAGTTGGCCACCAGATACCTATTTGATGTATGACTTGCTATATTATCTTCTCAGGGTTTTGGATCAAGCCCTTAGCGGCCCCTCTCCCTACGGGCATTCTATTTGGATAATGTCCTTTGTGACCCCATTTAGACACTACCCTGGTTACTTTTAGATTGGACAGTCCCCCTTTCCTAGTAGCCACCCCTGTGGTTGGAGAATTTGTTCAGCAGATGCAGATTCTCCCTTGGTTCAGTAAATCTAAGATAGGTCTAGGCTGATATAAGCTCCTTCTCAGTTTGATCCCTTGCAAACTAACAGGGTCCATGATAAATAAACTAAACAAACAAACAAATATATTCGCTTGTGGATTAGGAATTCAACCCCCCAAAGGGCCCCTTTTCCCAAGCAAGCATACTATCTTTAGGGAAGTGTCAGCAGAACTCCCTATAGGAATTTCCTGATTACCTGAGTTGAGATAAATCCTTGGGTCAGTACTCAATTTGAAGTCTCCCTTAGGTCAGGTTCAATCTATTTTACCACAAGAAAGTTACCCTGGCAGTCATTCTGCTTTGGAAGATGTAAGACTATGATGCTTTCTTTCTAAGCATGATTGTCGCAAACCGACGGGCAGCCCTAGGACTGGTTTGATTTCTTGCTCGAAGCAATCGATCACCCTAGTGGTCTTTTGTAATGGAAGATGTGAGTCCTCGAGCTTTGTTCCCTTGAACTGATCATTGCAAATCGAAAGGCACTCCTTTGATCGGATAGTTCTCCCATCGGCCGGGAAGCTACTCCCTTTGGTTCAGTAAGTCTGAGATAGGTCTAGGCTGATATAAGCTCCTTCTCAGTGTGATCCATCATAAACCAATATGATCCATCAAAATAATTAAAAATGAAATTAATCTTTAACTATCTTTGAGTTGATCTAAGTCCCCCAGCAGCATTCACTCAATAGTCAGCCCTAGGTTGGGCATAATCCATTGCCTTGCTAATGAATCACCCTGACAACTAGTCCCTACTTTGGAGGATGTAAGTCTATTATGCTTTCTTCCTAGTATAGCTATTGCACACTGAAAGGCATGCCCTTTGATTGGCTAGTCGTACTATGTGTTTGGTAGACTACCCTTTGGATTGGTAAATCTGAGTTAGGCCTCGTGGGTCCTACCATGCATCCATCCAACAAACCAATAGGGTCCATCTCAAAACTCTAAATCTAAAAATCTAAAATAAATTCAACCCTCCTCCCTCAGTGGAGTCAAACAACAAATAAAATAAATTCAATTGAACAAATCCAATCAACCTCCCTAGTGGAGTCAATCAAATAAAAATAATCAAAATAAATTAAAAAAATCAAATCAAATTCTCCCCAGTGAGATTCAAATCAAACTTCTCATCCCTTTGTGGATGGTTTGAACCTGTTTCCCTAGTGGAAGGTTCACATACTCTATCCCTAGTGGATTCCTCCTTCCCTCTCTTACATTCTTGAAATGAGTAGAGTCACATTGCACCAAGCTCGATTCCTTCTAAACCTTGGGTTAGGAGTAGATCATCTTTGTTAGTGGTTGTGATCATTCAGTGTTGTTGATCATTTTGGTCAACACCAATACCTGTGGTGTTCCTTGTCAGTCACACCACACCTATTGGGTGCCCTTTGTTGACCTCATTTTTAGAATGAGCTCTCAACCCCTCCATCTTAGACATAGGACTTCTCTTAGACTTTAAGAGTTTCTTAGTCTTAAGACACTTCTAGTGATTAGGTGAACACTCAACCTAGCCCTAAAGACTTAGAAGAATTAGCCATAGGACTAGGTCATGCCTTAGGGGTGCTAGAAAAATTTACCTACCCTATAGCTTGAACCAAATTACTCACTTCCTCCCTTCAAGTCAAACTCAAATCAATTCCAACTTGATTGATTTTCTCCAAACTCTAACCCAAAACTTGAACCAATTCAATGGAATTTCTCAAATCATGAATCAATTCCAAATAATTGAAACTTATGATTGAAGCCCATGATTGAATTCCAAACTCCAAAATATTTCCTAAGTCCTTTGATTCCCTCTCATGGACTTAGCCTAAATAAAATCTAAATCAATTCAAATTCAAGAAATTTTTCATAACCATTTATATTCTCATTTATATTCACATATATAAATGAAATATAAATTCAAATCAATCAAAATAAATTCAAAAATCAAATCCAAATTCAATCAAAAATCCAACCTAAACTTTTAATGTCAAAATCTTGAACTTAGCCAAATCAATTTCAAATAAAGGATAACCCTTGATTTTTCTTCACAATTCAATCAATCCTACAATCATGAATCTAAATATAAGAATAAACTTCAATCATCAATCCAAAAATAAATCCAAAATTCAAACTCAAATTCAATCAAAATTCAACCTAAGCCTTTCAAGTCAAATTCTTGAACTTAGCCAAATCTAACTCAAATCAAGCCAAACCGTTGATTTTTCTTATTGATTTAATCAATCATACAATCATGAATCCAAATATAAACATAAAATTCAATCATCAATCCAAAAATAAATCCCAAACTCAAACTCAAATTCAATCAAAATTCAACCTAAGCCTTTCAAGTCAAATTCTTGAACTTGGCCAAACCTAACTCAAATCAAGCCAAACCCTTGATTTTTCTTCATGATTCAATCAATCTTTCAATCATGAATCCAAATATAAATATAAACATAAACTTCAATCAACAAACCAAAACTAAATTCAAAAATCAAACCTAAGTCAAACTCATGTTCTCCCTTTCGAACATGAAATTATCAAATGAATCAAAACCCATTTGACTCCAAATCACTTGCAAAATGGATTTATATTTCAATCATAAGTCCATATGTGAGTTCAATCAAACTCAAATCAAGCTTTGACCAAGCCATTCAACTTACTTATGCTCACTTTACCCAAAGTGACCTAAAGTACCCCTTATGAGCCAAATTTCAATCCTAACCAAATTGGATTGAACTAAGTTCATCAAAGCCTCACATTGTGAGCAACAATCATCATAAGATGATCAATCATTCAAATCAATCAAACCAATTCAAACAATGGTTCCCAAGTCAACACTTAGCCAAAATCCACCATAGGCCAAATTGATTGAAACCATTGATCAAAACTCAATTATGATCAATGTTTAAACTTGACCAAGTCATCATTTGAGCCTAACCTAACCCAATTGGCCACTTGACCCAAGTTGACCCAACTTGACTAAAAAGTTAAAATGTGTCAAAACTTGATCTAAGCCAAATTGATTGAAACCAATGGGTCAAATTCATTCTAAAATGATTGTTGAACTTGACTAAAGCCTCAATTGGCCAACTAGACCCAACCTAGCCTAATTGACCTTGAACCCAACTTGACCTAAAGGGTCAAATTAAGCCAAATCCAAATATAAACTAAATTGATTGGAAACAAAGATACCAATCCATTTCAAATGATCAACCAAACATAAACCAACCGATGACCTAACCCAAATAGGTCAAATGGGTCAAATTGGTCAACTTGACCCATTTGACCTAAATGAAATGAATCAAATCCAAATATAAATCAAATTGAACCAAACCAATGATGCAAAACATTTCAAATGATCATATGAACTTGACCCAACCCTTGGTTTGAACCAATTTGACCAATTGGTCAACTTGACCTAAGTTGACCCATTTTGACCTAAATGGGTCAACATGAGCCAAATCATATCAAACCAACTCCAAATTCAATGAAATTTGGATAACTGATTTTTCAATCATACCAAACACATTCAAATTGAAATCAAGGTCAAATGACCATTTCACTCCTAGGCCATAGGGTAACCTAAAATCAAAACCACTTGGAATTTGGTCAATTCCTTTTCATGGAAACTTAGAATCCTCTTAGTGGACCAAATGGTCACTAATGGACATGTGCACATGATCCATTGGGTTTGGGTCAGCCAAACCCGACCCAAGGTCAAAATCGACCACCCCTATGGAAATGAGCACATGAGAATCCTTACTCCACTCATCTCAAGCACATGGCACTCCTCTACTACCTCTCTCTGGCCAAACTGAATGCAATGCCACCCTAAATGGCCTAACAAACCCACTCAAGGAGGTCAATTGGATCAAAATGGCAAAGGAGCTTGTGGTCGTCTGATCCTTCAAGGGGGAGATATACTCCCCCTAATTTCATTTCAACTCATCTCTCTTGCATTGATTGAGTAATAGGAAGTCAGAGCTAGCATCCTAGAGCTCCCCAAGCTTCCTAGAGCTAATTCAACTTCTCCATTTTCGATTTCTCCAAGCTAAAAATAGGGGAGGTAGCAAGGAAATCCAACTTAGCCAATACATAAAACCAATCGAATTCCTCCTTTGAGCACTCTCAGAGGGCCTAGTCAAACTCATCCCAACTTTCTTCCAAGCTCCAAAGACAAGGGAGGTGGGACTTTGATCAAGATCGAATCCATTTAAAGGAGAGCTTGGTCAATAGGAAGATCCACTCAACCAAACCACCTCAAATCTTCAACAGGGCTTCGTCTCCACTAGACAAAGCTACCTCATCGAACTTGAGCTCTAGTGATAGCCTCCGACAAGGTATGCCTTCAACCCAAGCATAAACTAGAGAGTGTGTGGACTTTTGTGAAGTGGATTTTCATCTCAAGCAAAGTTAGCTGTTAGATGTGTCCTCACTTGCATGATGATGGTGTGGGTTGAGTTTAAGCTCAATCCGAGCTCAATCGAGCTCGGATCTTGCCCTAAAGGATGGAAGAATGTCCTCTCCCACAGGGAAGATCAGTGAAGGATCATGGGCCATCCATCCGCGCATTTTGGATGGATGACCATGATCAAGACACATAGGATCCTTCGATTTCCCCCTTAAGAACCATGGGCTTGATCCCAGTTGTCTGATCTTAGATTGGATGGATGGGGAGAAAGAACGTAGTGTAGTCGCTGACACGGTGCTACAATGTGATAACTTAAGTAGCCTCTCCCATCACACCATGTGGAAAGCACGCCGCATTAGCCTCCACGTGGCGTCGACAAGATTAGCCATATAATTAAGGGATTAACTACTTAATAATCATGGAAACTTCAAAATATCATAACTAAATGTAGAGAAATAAAAAAAAATACAAAATAAAAAGCATTTGAAAGATAATTCAAAGTGGAATAATCTAAATTAATTAAATTAATTTTGAATAGTCACATTTTTTGAATTAGAGTTTTAATGAAAACCTAATAACCCTAATTACTCCCTAATTATCCCACTGATTAATCTCAAACTTCTCATGTACATTTAGGGAGATGACTTCTACCTCCCCTAATTTTCTTCAGATTTATTGAGGGTTAATTAGGGAGATCAATTAACAAACCCTTAATTACTCTCTTTATATAATTAAGGGTAATTAAGCATATGAACAGTGGTTTAATCCCTTTATTAAGTTAATTAAGCCTTGATTAAGTAGGGAAGAGGTTCATGTAATGGATTTGGGAAATTTCCCCTAAGCCATTCCCTAAACTTCTTTCCTTCCTTAATCTAAACTTAATTAAGGGCTAATCCCCTAATCACTTGCTTAATTACTTTGATAAAATTTTCAAAACATTTCATAACTTAACTAATCCATCTTGGGTAGATGCTTAGGTGTTTAATAACCTAAGTAGCTTAAGAAAATCAAAATCCAACCCATATATGTGGGAAGGGTTTTGAAAGTACTTAAATTAAACCCTTTAATTTAATTAATCACTAATTGTGAGTCAATTGCATTAGGCCTTTTCTTTCCTAGGTGCATTGCTGATTTAAATTTCTTGTGTGATTTTATGTCATATCAGTGGCTCACAATTATGTGATTAAATATGTTAAAGTGGTGTAGGTAAGGGATAATTAACACACTTAATTCACACCTTAACCTAACCCAAGGTATAAAATTGATCTAATCACCTAAAAACTGAACTTAAATAACTCACACATGGAGGAATGGGTTAGGACTAGCAAACTCATCTCACATTTCAAATTAAAATCAAACTCAAACAAAATTCAAACTCTAAAAATAAATTTGATTTACTTTAAATAATCTTATTCATAGGATTGTCTTTAGGAATTAATTAGGGTGAATAAATTTACTTATTTTCATCACTTTATTTCTTTTCTAACATGCTAAATCTATTTCGCCATATGAAATTCATTCATGCTTTTTTTAAATCAAATTAAAATGAAATGTTTCCTTTATGTCAAATTGCATATTTTGGCTAAAGTAAGAATATGAATGGCTATTATCACTATTAAATCTAAAATTATTTTCAAAAATTATAAATAAATTATCAAGACTAAAAGGTATGCTACTTATGATTATTTATAAGCTTGCATGTGAGTAAAAAAATATAAAGATATGCATAGTGTAGTTTTCCTTCTCTTTTCTTTTAGCATAGTTTGAATAGGATTTGACAAAGTGTATAGTTCATTTGAAAAGATCACAACACTTGCTTAAATCCTTTCCTATTCATTCCTATGTTATTACTTGAGAAGGATATCCACACTCATATATTATAAACAAATCAAACAAACAAACACAAACTTTTGCATCTTTCTTTTCCATTCATTTCTTTTGTACATGCATATGTATTTAAGAAAGTGGTATATTAGTCTGGACAACCCCGGGGCTGCGAGGCTTTAAGTAACCCTAAGTAGGTCTTGTATCTTACACTAGTGCTAACAATGGTGTTGTACTCACTTATGCCTTTCATATATGTATATGTGCATATGAAAAATGGATAAAAAGAAATCCCTCTTTTCTACTTAATGAAAATCATGCATCATAAAGCATCCTAATTTTCCTAAGTAACACTACTTATCATTCATCATTAAAGTGTGCTAAACATTCCCATTTTCATGTATAGATATGCTTAGGATTCATCCATATGCATGCTACACATGTTGGGAAAGAAATGAATGATGTGTGTTTTTTGATATTAATTCACTTTACTTAATCTTAAAATACCTTTCTTTTTGAATAGGTTTGTTCAGGGAAATCTAAACTTAGGATTAATTAAAACACATAATAAAATATTCACTAAACAAAAAACAAATATTAATCTACCTTAGAAATTACTTAAGGTAGGGAGGAAATAGAAGTTCCCTTCTCCTCCCCTCTCTTTACAACACTTAGTAATTAATCCTAGGTTCATTCAAATATAATTAAAACACAAAATGAAATTAACCCAAAATAATTAAACAACTTAAATTGAAACCACCCTCTAAGTTGAACTTTTCATACTTAGGAAATTTAAACCTTAAAGCCTAGCTAAGCATACCACACAAACTTTAAATGACACACGGATTAGGCTAAGTCACCATTTCTAGCTTTAGGTTAGAGTGGTGCATGGTTAGATGTTTTTTTTTTTATGATGTTATATTTTAGTCTGGATGTTAGGGTGTATGTGCGTAGACTAAATGGTATGATAATTTAGTCTAATCATTATCTTCTACAGGGGATTGTGCTTAAGGGGTGTCGTAATAAAAATATAAACTTGTTTTTGCTGTGCAGATACTTATACCCCTAGCATAATCCAATAGGCCAGGTGGAGTTGGTTACCCATGCGTGGGGTGCTAAGTCCAATATATTCTCATACATGCTTAAGATTTATATAGTTTGTTTGGCTAATCTCTATTTTGCAGGTGTTAATTAGATTTTCTTTTTTCTTTTCATGTAATTTTATAATTAGGATTTTGGAATGATTGTTATGGGGGATTAGAATGAGCATTGGTTATAAGATTACATCTTACGTACCATGTGAAGCCTTCAGAGTAACCACATTCCAACCATCCAAAAGAAGGAACCAAACAAGAAAGAAGAAAGAAGTAGGAAGAAAGAAAAAAGAAGAAATGAAGAACGAAGACCCCATAACATGAATTCCTTGCTTAATTGTAGTTAATTCATTTATAATCTCGGTTGACCCACTCAATAGGTGATCTGGACCACAAATGGCCTTTTATTCTTTTGCTCTAGCTTTATAAATGATTGATGTTTGTTTAGCTTGCGCATTAAGATGTCATATTTTCCTAGTTTCTTCCTTGCTTTGATGTATAGCCTAGATGACGATTAGGCTCTTAGGAAAATAAATTTTTTATCCAACTAATCAATTCAAATTTAAAAAATAAATAATTCATAACCTCACCTAAAGCCTAGGTTATAAAACAAGATAAAAGAATTAGCAACCCCTTAGCTGGATGTTGTATTACTTTTCTCACAACATGTATAAAAAGCATATTATTTCACTCTTGATTGAGGCTTTTGACTTTGAGAGCCATGGTGGAAACAAACCTCCTTATCTTGCTAATTTTGGCCCATAATCTAATTTCTCATGCATTAGGCATATGAATCCTAAAGCCTGTGTCAAATTGATTGTCCAAAAATGAAAATAAAATGTAACAAAATTTGCATTAGATTTAAGTCATTAAATCATGCCCTATATGATCTAGTCTCTTAGGGAGTGTGTTTAAGGACTTAGTCTCTTTCTAAACAAATAACAACTTAGATATCTTGCAAAAGCATATAACTTGCTTACATGTTTTAAAATCATAAGAGGAGTTAGTTCACACCCCGTGGTTGTGGTTTATCCTCTCTTTTGGAGGTAAACCAAATACCCATTTTTTTCTTAAATTTAGGTCGTGGTTTTATGCCTCACCAAAGCTCCCTAGATTTACATTCAGAGGTTGTTACTTCCCATTACAGACTATGAGCATAAATCCTTCCCTCTTAGGCATTTTCGTGACCTTGCATCATGGAATTATAAGCCCTAGCATTTTAATAAAAATTTAACTTAAACACATTAATTCAATTTCAAAAATGTAAAGCCCAACCATAGGATAGTTTGGGGTGCTTACTAGGCTTCCTAGTATCTTAAGTATCCCCTTCTTATTTTCATTTGGCTTCAATAAGAACTCCCTCTTCTTGATCGATCCCACTTAGCTTTCTAAAAATAAACCAATCGATTGATAGTCCTACCATTTTGAAATATTTGGAGACAAAGATCATTTACCTTAATGGAGAGTATTCCTAAGGAATCTCATTCCCTATGATGTAATTAACTATGGGGGCTTGCCCCTGTAGGGAACTTAACGAACTTGATTTAAAATAAATCCTACTTTATTTTTTCCAAGTAAAGTAGAAGAAAAATCTCTGGTATATTCTGAAGACCCATAGTCCTTAGGAGTCCTTATTAAGGTGATTAGGCCCATTGTAGGATGGTGACTTATATCTTTCAAGATAGTAAACCTCTCCTCAATGTCATACCCGATCACCCTAATAAGAATATCTAGATTTGTGTGGCATCCCAATAAGCTATAATTTTTATATATATTTATGTTTTCATTTATCCTTATTTTCCCAGAAAAGGGGAAGGAGATAGATGAAGGTGGAGATAAATATATAAAATTTCACCACACTTCAGTAGGGATCAGATGATGGCTGAGAAAGTAGAGAGCATTCTCCTTCCCTTTATTGTTAGTTTGGGCCAACAAAGCACCAAAGGAGTCATCCAATGCAGCAGTGTAAAGGATAAGTGGCTTGCTCGGAATATGGGCTGCTAGAATTGGTGGCTTCATAAAATACTTTTCAAAGTCTTCAAAAGCATGCTGGCACTTATCATCCCACTTGAACTTAGCATCCTTTTTGATAAGTGCTAAAAATGGCTTTCATCTCCTTGATAGATTAGAGATAAAGTGCCTTAGATACACCAACCTGGAATAATCTGGGTTGAGTTAGACTTTTAAGGGGTGTCATTTCTAAGATATCTTTAATCTTTTCTAGGTCTATCTCTATTCCCCAGTGTCGACAACAAACCCTAGCAAATTCCCTAAAACTACTCCGAATGCACACTTCAAAGGGTTCATTTTGAGATTAAATTATCTTAATAGTTTGAAAACTATTCTTAAGTCAGAGATGGTCTCCCTTTTCTTTACTTTTTACAACTAGATCATTGGCATAACATTCTACTTGATGATGAATGGGTTCGACGAAAATCTGAGTCATGGCCTACTGGTAAGTAGCACTAGCATTTTTAATGCCAAAGGGCATGATCTTATAATAATAGATTTTGATCGGGATTCAAAAAGCAATATTCCTCTCATCCTTGGGGGCCACATCTTAATTTGGTTGTAGCCAGATAACCCATCCATGAAGGAGAATATTGCATGAGATGAGGTAATGTCCACCATTACTCTAGTATAAGAAATGAAAATTCATCCTTAGGACATGCCTTATTTAAATCCCTGAAATCGACGCATAAGTGAATTTGGTCATTCTTCATCTTAACTGGGATGACACTAAACGTAGGTATTTTTCTTCCCTAATAAAGCCAACAATCATCGACTATTCATTTCTAATCGCATGCATCTAGAAGCTTGCTTGATAGGGCTAGCATTAGGGTCTATTACTATTTTATAGACTGCTATGTCACGAGATAATCTGAGCATCTCTTCATAGATCCATGAAAAGTAGTCCTTAAACTCAGCCAATAACCTAATTAAGTTATTGGTTTCTTCTTCATTCAACAGAAAAATGATGTATGGCATGAATCTTCTTCTGTCCCGAGGTTGATTTTTTTGAGCTTATCGATGGTTGAATTTATTTTTTCTTTAAATTTTGGAGGTGCATATTTGATTTGAAGATCATCAAGATCATCTGAAGTTTATAAACACACCTCCTCATAAGAGTTAGTGTGGTTTGAGAAGATCCTATCAGACTCCATATGATTGGTGACAACTAAGTAGTAATCATCATCATCGACTGGACCCACTATACTGAATCTTAATCCTAGTCTTGATTGTACATTCTTGACTTTGTTGTCCCACAGCTTCTAAAAATACTATGACCTATGACTGGACCATGTGTAAGGAATCAAACCATTCTTTGCAAGATTATGAACACAAGGTTAGTACCAATCAAAAGGTAATTCCATTACATCTTTATATGAATCATCCTCAAATTCTACATCTGCTTCTTGACTTGAGGATGATGATCCCAATAGGAATCTCTTTGGCTTGACATCCATGGAAGATTTAGGGGCCTCCTTAACTACCAAACCCTCAACTTTTTTGAGAAGAAAGTGGGGTTAGAGCTAAGGATCCCAACTGCTACCTAATGGTTTTACATAATCCTGATTGGAATACATTTATGCTTTGCTTGGAGGCCTGGACTTCATCATTGTCTGGCTCGAGTGTCACCTCTAATGAGACCTATTTAAGAGGGGTTGGTTGGTGTGATAATCACATGAGACTCATCCTTCGAGCTGGATTCTAAGTCTATGTGAATAGCAGGAGTACTCCTATGATCTAGAACATAGCCCCTATTAGCTGGCCGCCAATTAGGGGGTCTTCCACCTTGGAACTACCTCTGTATCTACCTATGCCTCCACCTAGTGGAGGTCAAGTCATCCTTCCCATATGTCTGTATGGTGGAACAAACTGTGGGTGGAATGTAACATGCGGCTCTACCTCTTCCTCTGTCCCGCCCACTTGTATTTTCTTTTTCCTTTTCTTTTTATTTTTCTTTTGTATTCAAATTTTGGCCAAGTTTGTGAGAATAGATGTTTTCATTTTGAGGAAGATAGTAGATCACATCCTCATATATCTTGACCTCTCTAATTCAGAATGGCTTTTCTTCGAAACTTGACGCACTGATGAAGAGAGGATGGAACCATTTTGTTCTAGTGTATCCAAGGCCTATAGAGCAAAGTAGTGAATGATGTATTCGAATCAATTATATAGAACTTGGCTTCAGTCTTCCAGTCTCCTATTTCCAAAGGTAACACTATAGAGCCTAAAGCCCTCTCACCCTGTTCATTGAATTCTCTCAACATCATCTGATCTCCTTGGAGTTCATAGATGTCAATCCTCAAATAGGCAAGGGTTTTTAGGCTCATAATGTTCACTGATGCACTTGGATCAACCAACCCTCTAAAAAGTCTGAATCTACCCATATCCACTATGATGTAGAGGGGACAGTTGTGCTCTATATCCCCCAAAAGAAGGTCTTCATCGATGAATGTGACTCCCTGGGCTTCTCTTGAATAATGTGCCTCTTCTAATAGTGGGCAACTGAGCTAAGCAAATTTTTGGATCAAGAAGGGCCTTGATTAATGATTCCCTCATCTCTTTGGATAGGATAAAGGCATCATATATACTTAACTTAGCTGGTAACTTTCTTAGGTGAGCAAGAACATTATTATCAACTTTGGGCTGATCCTCCATAAGCATATCCATGGGTGGAGCATCCTGTGGAGGGACTATTTGCTCACTGGTACCAATGACTTGCTTTGCCACTACGAAGGTTAACTTTGATGATCGCTTGTGGCTGGTTAGTGGAAGATTCTACCTGCTCATCGGACATACCTATAGCTTCTTCTATAGGACCCTCAGAATCAGATGATTCCAAGTCAATCTCAAGAGGTGAACTCATATTATTCAAAAAAGGAAAGTCCATCTCTAAATCAAAAAGAGGATGAAAGGAGTTGTTATAATTATTAAGATTTAAAGAGTTTTCTAAAGGAGTAGAATCAGATAACCCATCAGAAGTGGCACAGATGTAATTTAAACAAGCTTTCTTTCTTGATTTTTTAGATTTAAAAGGAGGTACATGATAGAAATCTAGTAAAATAAGTGGGGTGAGGGATTTGATGCCCTCATCCACTGATACAAGATGTCTACTAGAAGAAGAACTAGCTGAAATAAGAAAGTCAACTGAAGTGTAGCTACAATGATGGAATGGAGGCAGGGCTTAGTCGATGGTTGTGTTACTTGGTTATCCCGAGCAAGTATGGGCTAATGTTGCTGAGCTCCTACTTTTCCCAAGTTGTCTTTGACAATTTGCAAACATTCCTTGATGTTGGAGGTTCGAGCTGCCTCAAGCACCTGTAAAGAAAGTTTCTTGATTTTAGAAATAATCTTTTTAGAGGTATAAAGAGATATCCTAACCTTCTTTTATTTTGAGAGGATCACATGTATCCCAAAGGATTACCCTAAGAACTAGATGGTTGTTCTACTATATATTCCTTAGGGATAATTATAACGCCTGACTTGTAGTTATGCTCAAGACAATCCTTAAATGTAAAACAATCCTCCAAAATATGGCCCAACATGCGGTGATAGGGGAAAAAGTTATGATCATTATTCTTGCCCAGTTCCTCTGACTGTCTAAGCTCGGGTAGTTGAAAATCAAGTTTCTTTAAGAGGTTCTTAAAGATTTTTCTAACTACCTCCCTCTTAAATGAATAAGTTTTGTTTAATTTATCCAAAAGAGTAGGTGGGTGATAGCTACCTAAGGGAGGGTATGTATACCGCTGCTGAGAGTATGGTTGAGGAGGAGGCGGCGAAGGCCATGGAGGCTGCTGCGGTGGTCAATAAGATGGTCGAGGAGGTCGTAAAGTTGGTGGAAGTGAAGGCTGTTAAACTCGAGGTCGCTCACACTGATCTCTGACCAATTTATTCCCCTTATCTTATGCTACTACTGCCCTTGAATTCTTTTTATAAGCTTTATATGGCTTTGGCTTTAATGATTGATCTTGAAAAGGAAACTGTTTGGTCTCCCCTTGTTGACTAGCCACCTTGTTGATTAATTTCTCAAATATTTTAATGGTGAAACCTTTAAGCATGAAGGTGACCGAGCCATGAAGATTCCTTAATAGAATTTCAATAGCATGCTATTGAGACAGTTATGGTTCACATTTCATACTTAAATTATACTATCTAAGAATGTAATCAACAAGAGACTCACTGGGGTGTTGTTGAGCTATAACGAGATCGCCCATAGTTACCCTTTGCTGAGCTCCAGTAAACCTCTTAACAAAGAGTTGCTCCAACTCAGTAAAAGTCTTCACTGAATCATTGGGAAGTTCAACGTACCAATCAAAAGCTATGCTCACTAGACTGCTGACAAAGAGATGGAACAATAATGCATCACTGCCACCAGCATTGCAATAATTGGCCCTAATGTGTGCTATATGTTGAGGGTTCCCCTACCATCAAAACTATTGAAAGAATGAGGCATAAAACCCTTAGGATATTGGATAGCATCAAATTCCTCTAGGTAGGGTCTACCCTTTGGAACTGATGAACCACCTCAAGCTTGCGCCAGTGCTTCCTTCACTTGTTGTTTTGTCATGAGTTTGATTTCTTTTTCTCATATGGAGGTACTGTCCACTACCATCCTATGCAAGCTAGTATAGCCCTGCTCTACTGGAGGTGAACTCTTGGGTTGATCCAAGACATGCAATAGTCAACAGTCCACACAATGATGTAGTATGTTGGAGCTTGATTCTGAAGTACTAGAACTACTACTAACAAATCTTCAACTCTCCTTTCCATTCTATCAATCTGCTCATCTTTCTATTTGAGTTGTTGAAGGAGGTGTTAAGTAATCTACATCGTCATGTTCAGTCGGAACACCTTCCAAACTATGATGAACCCAAAGGGGGGAACCTTTAGTATCAACCATGTGTACCTCTACCCAGTCTTCCAACAAATCATCCTCATCGGGGTCAAAGTTAACCTTCTCCTCTTCAAGGTCAGACCATTCATACCCTAAGATTTCTTTCTTTTCAATAAAATATTATGCCAATATATCATCTAAGGAGTGATCTAACTATGCCAGCATAAATACTCGTGGCTTACTGATGATGGGATTATGCTTTTAACAGAGATACACCTAACCTTCCCTGCTACTACAATGCTAACCCTGTGATGGCTATGCTTACTGGAAGACACATGCTCATGACTATCAACTACTATGGGTGGAGTGCTGCCCCTAGGGGGATCTACCACCATAGGGACAAGCTTCCTTATATCCATAATGGTGAGGGGCGACAATGATGTTAGTGGTCGCTTTCTTCACCACAACCGTGAGGGGAGAACTCACCCCTCACCGTGAGAAAGTGGGATCCCTTGGCCATAGTCAGATCACCAATGGGGCTTTGTTCTCCCCTGATGCTGCTCTCATGGCTTTGGGTGGAACCATAGAAGATGGAACCTGAACTGGCGATAGCGGATGTGGAGTAGAGCAGTATGATGGAGACAACATCGACTGCCTCTATATGATGGATCTCCTCTTATAATGGGTGGTACTAGTCAACACAATACTATCAGACACGGGTAGTGTCGATCGGAAATCTATGAGGGTGAGGCTACCGACGCCATATATCTTGCCTTTCTCTCACTAGTGATGTGAACATACTCGCTTCTGGCCCTCTTCGATGGATGCCACCATTATGAGGAATAATTGATCATAAATTAAATTGGGCACTAGACCGCCCATAAGCCCCAACTTGGCATAAAACTGCCCCTAAGGCGATATGACCTTCCTATCTCGATAGGTGTCTCATAATGAACCAGAGGTAGAGGTGATACTGCAATCCTCCTAACATGTTTCTCTCCTTCAGAACTGGAAAGGGGATGGAACTTGTTCTGAGTAAGCAAAGGAGAAACCTCCTGGTGACCCTGCAATGTGAGATATCTCCAGCAATGCATGCGCTTGATCTTGCTCCCATTATGGGTTCAGAGTGGAGCAGACGGGAGCTAGACCCTACCTCAAAGGAGACCATCCAAGCGTGATAGCCTTCCCAGGAGGCCAATGAGTGTATTAGCTCGCACCGGGTGATGGGAACAACCGACTAGGCACCAAATCAGCTACTGTGGGAACCTCTACTGCCTTCCTCTTCAGCAAGGGAAATTCAAAATCTGAGGGCATCTCAATAAGGATGACTGGCTTCTACCTAGCCACCATATCCCTGTTGGCAGTGGTGAGGGTTTCCCCCTCACAAGTAATCCTGACTTCCTCAAATCCTTGGCCAAAATGTAGTAAATGAGCATAATCAGTTTTGGGGAGGCTGACCCGATCCAAGGTCAAATCCATCCCAAGGGGAAGGTGAACACATGCTTTTGTGAATCCATCTATACCATTGCACTGAGAAAGATTGAGTTGAAACTAACCAAACTATGCAATTGTTGAAAACAAACTCAAATTAGATTTTCTGCCTTGGTATTCTACTGACTTTTTAAATTTGATTTAAAGTTTGAACCCACACTCAACAATTTGAATATGTTAAGTGGGGCTCATTGAATTTAGGAGAGATTTTGAATAACTTGGAGGAGAGATTTTGAGTTCATTTGAGTTTATAATCCACATTCAACAAATTTGTGTATGTTTGATGGGTTCAAATATTTTGGAGAGACTTTTGAAGCTTCAATTGGTTCATATTTGAATTTTATTTTATGTTTCGGGACCCTTTATTTAATAAATTTGAGTATGTTAAATAGAGGGTCAATTGATTTTGTTTTAGATTTTATTTTGGGATTACATATTTAGCAAATTTGGGTATGCTAAATGAGATGTTTAAAAACAATTTTCTTTTTTCTTGTTTGCCCATGATGTATATCATGTGTGAATTTAGAAATAGAATCTTTAAATAGCAAATTTGTGTATGCTAAATAAAGCCCAAATATATTTAATTTTTATTTTGATTTTGAAAATGTGATCTTTACTTAGCAAATTTGTGTATGCTAAATAAAGCCCAAATGTGTTTGATTTTTCTTTTGATTTTTAAAAAAATGGGATCTTTACTTAGAAAATTTGTATGCTAAATAAAGCCCAAATGTGTTCTATTTTTGCTTTGATTTGTGTTATTTTTGAAAGGGGATTTTATTTAACAAATATGGTGTGTTAAATAGAATCCAATTTATTTTCAATTTTCTTTTTGAAAAATGAAACTCTCATTTGAAAATTTTGGGTATATCAAATGTAATTTCAAAGTATTTTTATTTTCATGATTTTTGCAAAGGAGATTTCCATTTAACAAATTTGGGTATGTAAAATGGAAGTCAATCATATTTTATTTTTCAAAGATGAAATTTTTTTGTGTGATTATTATTTTTGAAAAGAAGGAAATTCTAACTTAACACATGTGGAATATGTTGAGTGGAGTCTCAAATGGTGTGATTTTATTTGAAAATTAAACTCAATTCAGCAAATTTGGATATATTGAATGAAGATGCTTATTTTCATATTTATGGTTTTTGAAAAAAAAAAAAGAAACTCCAACTCTAATATATATGGAATATATTGCGTGGAGTTTCAATTTTATAATATAATTTTTTTTTGAAATGAGATCTTCATTCAATAAATTTGGGTATATTGAATGAGGATTCTCATTTTCAAATATGTGCTTTTGAAAAGGAAGAAACTCTAACTTCAACATATGTGAGATATATTGAGTAGAGTTTCAATTTTATGAAATGATTTTATTTGGAAATGAACCTTCATTCAATAAATTTGGATATGTTGAATGAAGATGCTCATTTTCAAATATGTGCTTTTGAAAGATGATTTTGATTTTGGTTTTGAAAAGAACCTACATGTAACAATCCTAGGGATTGTTAGATGGGGTTGAGTTATATATATTTTGTCAAAATTTTGTGCAAGTATTTTACTATGTGAACTTTGGGAAAGTGCTTTTGAAAAGTAATATTTTTATAAAGGATTTATTTTTCTCATTTGTGGAAAGAACCTTACCTTACCATAGAGATGGTAAGGAGGTTCAAAAAGGTCTTTAATCATCTCTTTTTGTCAAATTTTATTTTCACCTATTGGGGGACCCAACAGGGGTTTTAAGACCTACATGGAGTGAGGTCCTAAAACCTAAAGGATGTTGGCTAGCGTAGCTTAAGAATGAAATGAGCTAAGTGCCAATGAAAAAGAAAGATAGTCTTGGACTCATATGACACACAAATATACTATTGATACTTGGAAACAATGATCATTTACTGAAGATGGAGAGAGAACACTCTAGCGAGTAAAAAATCTATGGTATATTTTTATGGGGACACCACATAGATCTTATACCGACATTGACATCGGTGAGAATGATGTACTATCTCGAGAGTCAACCATCCTACAATGGACCTAATCACCTAATATGGACTCCTAAGGCCAATGGGCCTTCGAATGTACCAGAGATCTTTCCCTTACTTTACATGAAAAAGTGAAGTAGGGTTTATTTTATGTCGGGTTCATTAAGTTCCCTATGGAGGAAAGCCTCCATAGTTAATTACATCCTACGGAATGAGCTTCTTTAGGAATACTCTCGATTAAGTTAAATGCTCGTTGTCTCCAAAGATTTTCAAAGATAGGACTATCAATCAATTGATTATTTTTAAAAAATCAAGTGGGATTGATCAAAAAGGAGAGAGTTATTATCGAAACCAAAGGGAGATAAGTAGGGGATGCTCATAATACTAGGAAACTAGTGAGCATCCTAAACTATCCTATAGTTGGGCTTTATATTTTTGAAATTGAGAAGAATTATATGTTTGAGTTGAATTTTTATTAGAAATCTAGGCTTATAATTTCACAATACAATATTATAGAAATGCCTAAGAGGTGAGAATTTATGCTTGTAGCCCCAAAAGGAAACAAAAATCTCAGATCTTAAATCTAGGGAGCTTCTACATAAGCCAAAGTGTGACCTAAATCAAAGCGACAAAATGGGCATATGGTTTACCTCTACAAGAGAGGATAAACCACATGATTGTTGGACTTACAACCGCCTAGGGTAGCTGCCAACTAACTCCTCCTACGATTTTAAATACATGTAGGCAAGTCATATGCTTTGCAAGATGGTCAGACTGTTATTTACTTAGAAGAGAAACTAAGTCCTTAAACTCAATCCCTAAGAGACTAGATCATGAAGGGCATGAATAATGACCTAAATATAATGCAAATTTTGTCAAGTTTTATTTTGATTTTTGGACATTTTTATTTGACATGCTATGAGATTTTATATGCCTAATGCATGAGAAAAAGTTTGGGCCAAAAATCGAAAAGAAGGAGGTGTGTTTCCTCCATGGCTCTTAAAGGTCAAGCCATTTTCTCTAACAAATGTGGAAGCCCTCCATTAGCAAGAGTGAGATAATATGATTTATGCATGACATGAGACATATAACATCCAACTAAGGGGTTGCTAAATCTTTTATTATCTTGATTTATGTCCTAGGCTTTAGGTGAGATTATGATTAATTAGGTTTAATTTTGAATTAATTAATTAGATAGAAAATTTATTTTTCCCTAAGAGCCTAATTGCATCCAAGCCATTCAACAATCATCAAATAATTAAAAATTAGGAAAATCATGACATCCTAATTGTGCAATCATAAGCATAACATCAATCAATTTATAAAATTAGCGCAAAAGAATAAGAGGCCGATGTGGTTAGGTTCCACATAACCCGAAAAAGGAAATTGGGTAGCCGAGCTCTACCTTTATACAACCCGAATTACAAATGAATAATTATAATTTAAAGGAATTCATGATGTTATGGGAAAGAGGGGGGGTCTTCATTTTTTCAAGCTTTCTTTCCTCCATTTTCTTCTTTGATTTGGTTCACTCCAAAGAATAACACTATACAAAAAGGGCCTAACCCTTTTTAACCAATGTTCATCCTAATCCCCCATAACATTCATTCCAAATCCTAATTGCAAAATTTATGTCAAAATGGAAAAGGCTAAATCTAATTAAGCCTACAAAATAAAAGTTAGCTAAACGTACCGCACAACCCAAGCAATTATATTAATAATTTGGACTTAACTCAAATCAAATTCAAATCACTTCAAATTCAAAATATTTTTCCATAACCCATTTATATTCTCATTTATATTCTCATTTATATTCACAAATATAAATGAAATATAAATTCAAATAATCAAACTAAATTCAAAACTCAAACCCAAATCTAACCTAAAATCAACCTATACCCTTTCAAGTCAAATTCTTGAACTTAGCTAAATCAAACTCAAATCAATCCAAACTCTTGGATTTTCTTCATGATTCAATCAATCCTTCAATCATGAATCTAAATATAACATAAACTTCAATCATCAAACCAAAACTAAATTCAAAACTCAAACCCAAATCAATCACATGTTCATCCATTGAACTTGAAATTGTCAAATGAATCAAATTCCATTTGACTCCAAATCACTTGCGAATGGATTTATATTTTAATCATAAGTTCATATGTGAGTTCAACCAAACTTGAATCAAGCCTTGATCAAGTCAATTGACCCACTTAGGCTCACTTGACCCAAAGTGACCTAAAGTCCTTTTGAGCCAAATTCTAATCCTACCCAAATTAGATTGAACTAATCTAAGCCTCACATTGTGACAATCATCATAAGATGATCAATCACTCAAATTGGGTCAAACCAAGTCAAACCTAGCATTTGACCAAGTCAACACTTAACCCAAATAAAACTCAAACTAGCCAAAATCCACCATAAGTCAAATTGATTAAAACCATTGATCAAAACTAATTCATGATCAATGATTGGACCTGACCAAGTCATCATTTGAGCCAAACCTAGCATAATGGCCACTTGACCCAAGTTGACCAAACTTGACCTAAAAAATCAAAATGGGTCAAATCTTGATCTAAGCCTAATTGATTGCAACCAATGGGACATATTCATTATAAATCACTTGTTGAACTTGACCAAAGCCTTAATTGGCGAACTAGACCCAACCTAGCCTAATTGACCATGAACCCAAGTTGACCTAAAAGGTCAAATCAAGACAAACTCAAACCAAACCAAAATTGATTGAAAAGCTTGCAAAACATTAAAATGACCAACCAAACCTAAACCAACCCATGACCTAACCTAATTGGGTCAAATGGGTCAAATTGGTCAACTTGACCCATTTGACCTAAGTGAACTCAAATGAACCAAAACCAAATATAAATCAAATTAAACCAAACTAATGTTACCAATCCACTCCAAATGGTCATATGAACTTGACCCAACCCTTGGTTTGACCCAATTTAACCAATTGGTCAACTTGACCCAACTTGACCCATTTTGACCTAAATGGGTCAACATGAACCAAATGATATCAAATCAACACCAAATTCATTGAAAATTGGCACAATTTTTTTCAATTATCTGTCCAAATTGAAATCAAAGCCAAATGACCATTTTACCCTTGGGTCAAAAGGTAATTCTTGGACCAATTCACTAGGAATTTGGCAAATTCCTTTTCATGGCCACTTGACACCCTCTTAATGAACCAAATGGACACTAATGAGGGTGGTGAACATGACTCAATGGGTTTGGGTCAGCCATGACCCAACCCATGGCCAAAGTGACCACCCAATGGAAAATGAGCACATAAAATCACTACATACTCTCATTTAACACATGGGAGACTCCTCCACTACACTCCCCTGCCAAAATCGAACCATGTGAAGCACCTAACAACCTAACAAACCCATTCAATGAGATCAATTTGATCAAAATAGAAAGGAGGCTCACCACCATCCAATCCATGTAGGGGGAGATATACACCCCTTAATTTCATTCCAATAGTCACTTGCATTCAATTGAGCCAGAGAGACCTAAGGCAAGCTCCCCAAGCTCTCTCAAGCAATTCCCAAGCTCTTCCCAATTCCTCATTCTTGATTTTCCTTAAGCCGAGAATAGGGGAGGTAGGAGGAAATCCAAACTCACTCAATTCTCCATAGAATCCAAATTCCTCTTGCAAGCACCATCAAGGGACCTAATTGAGCTCACCCAAATCAAATCCCAAGCATCCAAGCTATGGGAAGGAGGAGTTCGATCAAAGACATAAGCCATTGAAGCTTATTTTGGTCAATAGGAAGATACATTTCATCTCAAGCCTTCAAAGATTCAACAGGGCTTCTTCTTGACTAGACGAATCTACCTCAACATTTGGGAGAGCCGGTGATAGCCTCTGGTGAGGTATGCTTCAAAACTGAGCTTATGGAGAAATTTATTTGGTCCTTAGTGAAGGGAATTGTCATCCCAATCAAATTTTATCATTGAATGTTCTTCCCCACACCTCTTGATGGTGTGGGTTGAATCCTAGCCTTATCTGAGCTCAAGTGAGCTCAAATCAAGCCATGGAGGATGGACAACCTCCACCTCCCGTAGGCGAGGGCAGGGATAAATCATGGACCATCCATCCAGCATGTTTTGGATGGACAGTCCTGAATAAAACACGTTAGATCCTGTGATTAATCCCTTTGATTCCACGAGTTTAATCTTGACCGTCTGATCTTTGATGGATGGAAAGCATGTAGCCTCCGGTGACATGGCGATGATAACTTAAATAACTAATCTTATCGCACCACATGGAAAGTACGCCACATCAGTATCCCACATGGCGTCAATGAGATTAGTTAATTAATTAGGCTTTCTAATGACATATTAATCATAGAAACTTCAAAAATACATAACCAAATATAAAAAAATCAAAAAAATGCAAACTCAACTTCATTTTAAAGATAATTAGAGGGGGAATAATATAAAATAAATTTTGATTGATGTTGAACAGTATATTTCATTCAATTGGGCTTAATTAAAAAACTTAATATTCATAATTACTCTCTAATCATTTCATTAATCAATTCTAAACTTCTTAAACATATTTAGGGGAATGAATTCTACTTCCCCTAATTTTTTTGGAATTTTTTAATGAGTTAATTAAAGAAATCAATTAATGAATCTCTAATCACCTTTTTAATATAATTAAGGTAATTAAGCATGTGAATAGTGGTTTAATCATTTAATTAAGATAATTAAATATTGTTTAATGAAGAGGAGGTTTATGGAATAAGTTTGGACAATTTTCCTATGTTATTCCCTAAACCCCCTTCCTTCCCTAATCCAAACCTAATTAAGGATTAATCCACTAATAATCTTCTTAATTAGCTTAATCAAATTTTTAAAATTAATCTAAACTTAATCCTTTGTAGATCCTTGGTGTTCAAGCCTGGTAAATTTAAGAAATCATTTCCAACTCACATATGTAGGAAGGCTATGAAAGTACTTAATTAAACCCTTTAGCTTAATTAATCATTAATTGTGAGCCAATTACATTAGGCCCCTTTATTTATTAGGAGGATTATTGATTTAAATTCCATGTGGTTTCATATCATATGTTGGCTCACAATTATTTGAATAATTATGTTAAGGAGGTGTAGGTAAGGGGTAATTAATAGATTTAATTCACACCTTAACCAAAACAAAACATAAAATCAACTTAATGGTTTTAAAAATTAAACTAAAACACTACATACATGAGGGAAATGGGTTAGGAGCAGAAAACACCCTTCTCACTTCTCCTAAATCAATTCAGTTTACGTATTTGCTATCTCTTTAAGAAATGTTGATTCACTTTAAATAATCTTATTTCATAGGATTATCTTTAGGAATTAATTAGTGAATGAACTTATTCTTACATTACGTATTGCTTTCTTCAGAAGCATGTCTTGTGTTATTTCCATATAATCTTGCATTCACATATCTTTTGAAATAATCAAAAATAAATGAATGTTTCCTTTATGTCAAATTGCATGCTTTGGCTAAAGTAAGAATATGAATGACTATTATCACTACTAAATGAAAAATTATTATCAAAATCTATAAATCAAAGATCATGAATGAAAGTATGCTATTTATAAGTATTTATAAGCTTGCATGTGAATATAGCTTGAAAAGTGTTATGTGGTTTTCTTCTCTTTTCTTAACATGGTTTGTATAGGATTTGCAAAGTGTATAGTTCATTTGAAAAGAACATAACACTTGCTTAAGTTTATTCCTATGCACTACCATGTCATGAATTAAGAAGGGTCTCCATATTACACATATAAATCAAAATCAAACAAACAAACATAAACCTTTTGCATGATTCTTCTTTCCATTCGTTTCTTTTGGTACATGCACATGTATTTAAGAAAAGTAGTATATTAGTCTGGACATCCCAGATTTGCGAGGCTTTAAGTAGCCCTAAGTAAGTCTTGTACCTTACACCCCTAGTGTAGAAAACAATGGTGTTGTATTCATTTATGTCTTTCATACATGTAAATGTGCATTTGATTAATGGATAAAAGAATCCCTTTCTTTTCTACTTAACAAAATCATGCATCATGAAACATCCAAATTTCCTTAAGCAACATCTCTTGGCATTCATCAATCAAGGTGTGCTAAATATTTATACTTGCATGTATAGATATGCTTAGGATCATTTCATGTGCATGATATACATGTTGGAAATAAATAAATGGTTGTGTGTTTTGTGATAGTAATTCACCTTAATTAATCTTAAAATGCCTTTCTTATTTAAATAGGTTTATTTAGAGCAAATCTAAACTTAGGATTAATTAAAACACATAATAAAATATTCACTAAAGAAAAATCACTAATGAATCTACCTTACAAATTACTTAAGGTAGAGAGGAAAGATAAGTTTCTCTTCTCTTTTTCTCTCTTTATAACACTTAGTAATTAAGTGTAGGTTCATTAAAACCAAATCAAGCCATCAAATAAAATTAACAAATCAACTAAACCACTTAAATCAAACCACCCTCTAAGTTGAACCATTTCACACTTAGAAAACTCTAACCTTAAAGCCTAGCTAAGACATGCCACACAAGCCTTAAATGGCGCACATTAGGTTAAGTCACCATTTCTAGTTCTATGTTAGGGCGGTGTATGGTTTGATGCCTAATTTTATTTTATGATGTAATATTTTAGTTTGGATGTTAGGGTGTATGTGCATAGACTGGATGGTAGGATTATCTTAGTTTAATTATTGTCTTTTGCAAATGATTTCACTTAAGGGGTGATGTAATAAAAATATAAATGCTTTTGCCGTGCAGGTTGCTTATACCCCTAAGCATAATCCAAAATAGGCAAGGTGGACTTGGTTACCCATGTGTAAGGTGCTAAGTCTAATTTAATCATATACATGCTTGGGATTTGTGTGGTTTGTTTACCTAATATCTATTTTGTAGATTTTAGTTAGATTTACTTTCTCTTTTTCATGTAATTTTGCAATTAGGATTTGGAATGAATGTTATGGGGGATTAGGATGAACATTGGTTATAAGACTATGTCTTATGTATTATGTGAAGCCTTTGGAGCATCCACATTACAACCAACAAAAAGGCGGAAGGAAAGAAGAAAGAAAAAGAAAGAAAGAAGCAAAGCAAAACATGAATAAAAGAAGAAAAGAAGAAAAAAAAATGAAGACCCACATAACATGAATTCATTTTTTATTATAATTAATTCATTTGTAATCCTAGTTGTATAAGAGTAAAGCTCGGCTACCCACATTTCTTTTCGGGTTTTTGCGGTGGAGCCCAACCACAAAGGCCTTTTATTCTTTTGCCCTAGCTTTATAAATTGTTTGATGTTTGTTTAGCTTGTGCATTAAGATGGCATGTTTTTCTTAGTTTCTTCCTTGCTTTGATGAATGGCCTAGATGCGATTAGGCTTAGAAAAAAATAAATTTTCTATCCAATTAATCAACTCAAATTTAAAAATTAATAACTCATAACCTCACCTAAAGCCTAGGTTATAAATCAAGATAAAAGATTTAGTAACCCCTTAGCTCGATGTTGTATGTTTCATATCATGCATAAAAAAGCATCTTGCTTCACTCTTACTTATGGAGGGCTTCCACCATTGCCAGGGAATTTGGCTTGACCTTTGAGAGCCATGGTGGAAATACACCTCCTTCTTGCTGATTTTGGCCCATAATCAATTTCTCATTCATTAGACATATGAATCCCATAGCCTATGTCAAATTAATTATCAAAAATGAAAAATAAAACTTAACAAAATTTGCATTAGATTTAAGTCATTAATCATTCCCTACATGATCTAGTCTCTTAGGGAGTGTGTTTAAGGACTTAGTTTCTTTCTAAATAAATAACAACTTAGCTACCTTGCAAAAGCATATAACTTGCCTACATGTATTTAAAAGTGTAGGAGGAGTTAGTTGGCGACCACCCCCAGGAGGTTGTAAATCTAACAGTCAGGTTGTTTATCTTTTCTTGTAGAGGTAAACCATATACCCATTTTTGCCTTAGATTTAGGTTGTTCTTTATTTCGCCAAAGGGATTTAGGTTCGATTGTTGTTTCTTTTTTACTATAAGCATAAATCCTCACCTCTTAGAAATTTTCATGATCTTGTATCATGGAATTGTAAGTCCTAGATTTCTAATAAAAATTTAACTCAAACAAATAATTCTCTTCAAATTCAAAAATGTAAAGCCCAACCATAGGATATTTTGGGATGCTAGCTAGGTCTCCTAGCATCGTGAGCATCCCCTACTTATTTCTCTTTAGTTTTGATGATAACTCCCTCCTCTTGATCAATCCTACTTGATCTTCAAAATAAATAATTGATTGATAATCCTATCTTTGAAATCTTTGGAGACAATAATCATTTACCTTAATCAAGAGAATTCCTAAGGAATATCATTCCTTATGATATAATTAACTATGGGGGCTTACCTCCATAGGGAACTTAATGAACCCGATTTAAAATAAACCCTACTTTACTTTTCCATGTAAAGTAGGGGAAGAATCTGGTACATAGACCCATAGTCCTTAAGAGTCCTTATTAAATTGGGTCCATTGTAGGATGGTGAATTCTATCTCTCAAGATAGTACATCATTCTTCAATGTCCTACCCGATCACCCTAATGAGAACATCAGATCTACATGGTGTCCAACACAAGAAGTGTTATTTTTATTCTTCATTAATTTTCTCAAAAGATGGATGAAGAATGAAAATAAAAATTCACCACGGAAAGCTAGGACTTATGATCCCACAATATAAGAATGTGGAAATGCTTAAGAGGTGAGGATTTATGCTTGTAGCCCAAAAGATAAACATTAGCCTCAGATCCTAAATCTAGGGAGCTTTAGTAAGGGCCAAAGCATGACCTAAATCTAAGGAAAAAATGGGTATATTGTTTACCTCCATAAGAGAGGGTAAACCACCCAACGGCTAAATTTATAACGCTTAGAGTGGCAGCCGGCTAACTCCTCCTATGTTTTAAAATCATGTGGTCAAGTCATATGTTTTGCAAGATGGTTAGGATTTTATTATTTAAAAAGAAACTAAAGTCATTAAACCCACTCCCTAAAAGACTAGAGCATGAGTGGTATAAATAATGACTTAGTCTAATATAAATCTTATTACATTTTATTTGATTTTGACTCTTTATTTTGACATAGGCTATAGGATTTTATATGCCTAAATGCATATTGAAATAAGTTATGGGCCAAATCAAGAAAGAAGAGGGTGAAGCCCCATCAGTAGGAGTTCCTCACATAGGTCAAGCGTTTCCCATATGTGCAAGAACGGGGGCCCTCATTTATAAGAGTGGTAGAAGATGCATGAATGATATTAGGCATAAAACATTTAGCTAAGGGGTTACTAAATATTTTAATTATCTTGATTTAATACCTAGGATTTAAATGAGGTTATGAATTATTTTAGAAAATTTAATTATGAGTTGTGATGGGGGTAAAAAGTTTATTTTTTACTAAGAGCCTAAGCGGATCCAGGTCATACATTAAATCATCATACATGAAGAAACTATGAAAATACATACCATTTCTATTGCACAATATAAACAAATCATCAAATAATTTATAAACTCAATGTGAAAGAATAAGCCAAGTCGGTTGGTACCACCACACAAAAAAAAAAAAAGAGTAGTCGAGCTCCACCCTTATACATCCCAGTATATGAAAGAATAATTATAAATTATAAATGATACGTGTTATGGGGGACCTTCAAGTCTTCTTGCTCCCTCCATTTCTTCATTTTATTTGCTCCATTTGATTTGGTAGGCTTCTAGGCATCACATGACACCCCGGGATCAAACCTTCTGGCCAATGTTCATCCTTAACCCCCATAACACTTAACCAAATTTCTAATGCAGAATTAGATTAAAAAAATGGAAAAGTAAATCTAACTACACTTGCAAAATAAGTGTTAGCTAAACACGCCATACAACCCAAGCAGTTATATGAATTATCTGGACTTAGCACCCTGCATATGGGTAACCAAGTCCACCTGCCCTAATTTAGATTATGCTTAAGGGTTAAGCGACCTGCAAAAGAGAGCATTTTATTTTTTTTAAGCACCCCTTAAGCACAATATCCTATGGAAAATATGATTAGGCTATTCATGGCCTAACATCTAGTCTACAAAGCATACACCCTAACATCCAGCCTATAATAATACATCACAAAATAAACATACATCAAATCATGCACTGCCCTAACATAAAGCTAGAAGTGATGACTTAATCTAATGTGTGTGTATTAAGGCTTGTGTGGTATGTCCTAACTAGGCTTTAGAGTTATCATTCTCTAAGTATGAAAGACATTTAATTATAAAGAGTGGTTTCACTTAAAATGGTTTAATTGATTTACAAATTTTACTTAATGTTTTCTTTTATTCATTTGACCTACATTTAATAACTAAGTGTTATAAAGAGAAGAAAGGAGAGGATCGCTCTCTTTCATCCCTACCTAAAGTCACACCTAAAGCAAATTAATTAATCAATTCCCTTTAGTGAATGACTTAATATATATTTTAGATTGATCCTAGGTTTAAATTTACTTTAAATAGATTCATTCAATAAGAAAGACATCTTAAGATTAATTTGATTAATTACTATTACATAACACATGTTTGTTCATTTCTTTTCCATCATGTATATCATACATATGATTAAATCTAAGCATAGTTATACATGCAATTTATATCTTAGCACACTTAAATGATGAATGTGAGCAAGTGTATTTGGAATTAATATTCCATTTGGTTGAATGATTTTGTCATATTAATTTAAAGCTCTATCTAAATTCTTATCCAAAAGCATAAGGAAAGAACTTTAAATCACATGACTAATCAACTCAACCAATTAAACAAAGTATGAATGTATGTATTTTTAATAGAAGAAGGGGGTCTTCATTCATTAGCTAAGTACACACTCACATGTATAAAAGTTTTAAGCAAGTACGTTGCCATTATTTTGTACCAAGGGAACGAGGTAGGAACCTCTTTAGGGCTACTTAAAGTCGTGTGTCCCGGAATATCTAGACTAATATGCCCACTATCCTTAGATACATATGAATGTATAAGCAACTATAAGAATAGAAAAAACCATGCAAAGTTGTATTTAATTTGTTTGATTTATTTGTGTGAATGAATTAAAGTTCTACCAAAATTCTAATGTCCAAATATATAAAAATGAAACCAAGCAGGTACATCACCATTATTTCACACCAAGAGAACGAGGTAGGAACCTCCTTAGGGCTACTTAAAGCCGTGTGTCCTTGGGATGTCCAGACTAATATACACGCTAATATTCTTACTTATACAAATCAACACATGAATGAAGAAGAAATTTTACTTCATACACTAAATTTATATTCACATGCATTTCCTATGTATATATAACTAAAGTCACAATATATATGTATATTTATTCATTAATAAACTTTTGAAAATAAATTTAAGATTTAACAGTGATATTAGCCACACATATTTTTAATTAAGCCAACACATGCAAATTGACATAAAGGAAATCATTTTTTATTTGATTAATTTAAAAGAAGTGGATGCATGAATATAAGTGGCATACAACATCTAACATGAATGGAAGGAATTAAATCAACACAAGCATGTGATTTCATTCAATTTAACTAAGTCCTAAAGATAATCATATTAAATAAACTCATTTAAGATAAACCAAAGTTTCTTAAAACCATTTTTGATCTTATGTTTGATTGATTTAAGAAATATGAAAGAGGTTTGCTAATCTAATCCCATTCCCATATGTGAGTTTATTTGATTTAATGAAAAGTAATTAGTTCAATTTTATGGCTTGGTTAGGTTGAGGTATGAATTAATTCAATTAATTGACCCTTACCAATATCACCTTAAGTTAATTAACTAATTAATGATGAGCCAACAAGATATGCAACCACATGAAAAGTAAATTAGAAATGCTCCTAAGGAATGAAAGGGGCTTAATTCACTTGGCTCATAATTAATTATTAATTAAGCTTAAGGAGCTCACTTAATTACTTTAATGGTTTTCTCACACATGTGAACTAACCATAATTTTATTAGCTCTCTCTTTAAGTTATTGAACACCCAAAGAGCTACCCAAAATGGATTAAAGTTATGAATTGGAAAAGATTTTAAATTAATTTGATTAAGCACTTGATTAATTGATAAAATTCTTTGATTATGTCATAATTAGAATGATGAAATTAACTTAGGAAAAGGGATCAAGAAAGAGGCCTAAATCCTAACTCCTAAGTCATTTCAAACACTCAATTATTAGCTCTGAAATAATTAGGTTCTCTCTTATTTTGATTGGTTAATTAAATGGATAATTAATTATTTAAGCTCTTTAATTAACTTGAAACAAATGAACAGGCTTAATGAAATGGTTATAAAGAATGAACCCAAACCACTTCCCTAAGACTTCCACTATTAACAGAGGATAATGAACTCAATTGATTAAATAAATCACTATTGATTTGATTAATTATCATTAATTAAGGTAGGAGAGTAATTAAGGCTTAATCCATTGATTTTCCTAATTAACTATCCAATAAATCACAAGAAAAATGGCAGAGGTCATCCTAAAATATTTTTAAAATTTGAAATTAATTGGATAAATAACCAGAAATTAATTAGGCCAATTAAGTTTTTACTTAAACCTTAATTAAGTAAAAATTACTATTTCAAATTAATTAATCATAATTTTAATGGATTCTACTCTAAAATATCTTTAAAATGAGCCCTAATTTATATTTTTTTATATTTCTTTTATAATTAGTTATGATTTTAGAAAGATTCAACCTTAAAAATTAATTAAAATAATTAAAGCCCATGTCATTACCAACTGCAATGCGTGCTTTCCACAGTGATTGGTATTTAAGTTGTCATATCGAGGATGTTGACTTAGATTATGATGGATGTGCTTTCTCGTGGACCGTCCGATCTAAGATCAAATGACCACGATCAGATCCCACGGTAAAGGGAGGAAAGAGAGGGTCTAAGCGTGAACGGATGGCCCATGATCCATCTCTTTCACGAATGGCAAAAGATGGATATCGTCCATCTTTCTACATTTGATTTGAGCTCACCTAAGCTCGGATTGGGATCAAATTGATCTCACACCATCAAGAGAAGGTGAGCACATCCAACGGTCAAGATCGATCCACATGAAAATTTTCTTCAAGAAGGCCCACAAAAATTCACCTAAACTACGATTTTGAGGAATTACCTCACTGAAGCTAATGTCCGGTGGTGGGATCGACTGAGGTAGCTTCGTTTGGTAGAAATGAAGCCCTATTGAGCCGCATGAGCCTTGATTTGAGGTGGTTTGCTCTATAGACCAAGCAACCTTGATTTGGCATTCGGCCTTGATCGAAGTCCTATCCTCGGTGGCTTGGAAGCTTGGGGAATGATTTGGTTGGCTTCGATTAGGTGTGGTGAAGGTGTTGTAAGTTTAATTGAGATTTGGTTGAGTGGAGGAGGAGTTTGAATCAAGGGAGGGCTCCCCTATTTCAGTTGCACACGGGAATGGAGAATTCCAATCAAGGGAGCTTCGGGATGCTTGGAAAAGGCTCTGAGAAATTTTGAAATGGCTTAGGGAACTCTCACAGTGCGGATTGTGTCAATTTCCACTTGAATTGGGGGAGTTTATCCCAAAATCATGCTTGATGGATGGACTGGATGGGCTAGCTTATTTTGGCCACCGTCACCAGGAGAGGTCACATCCAACTCCACGTGGCTCGACTTGAGTGGAGAAGGCAGTGGGAGGTTGACCAAGGGATGCTGTGCAAAGACCTCTTGGCTTGAATCCATGGGTTTTTGATTTTGGCTTGAGTGAGGAAGAGGTGTACTCCCCTTGGTCCTTGGCAGACCTAAGATGGGTTTGCTGAGCTAGGTGGGTTAGGTGGAGCCTCACTTGAGTGCTTGCGGGCTGCCATGGTGATGGGGGAGTTGACTTTGCTTGTTAATGTGAGGATCCAATGGAAAGAAGGTTTATCCAATGGCTTATTGCTTAGGTGGGGCCCACTATGGATTTGGACTAGTTTGGGAATGAGTTAGGACTGGTTTAGGTCAAGTTAGACCAGGTCCTAGGGCCCAATGGGTTAGTTTTGGGTGATTTGGCTTCATAAGGTCAAAATAGGCTCATTTGGGTTAGGTTGGGTTGGTTGACCAATTGGTCAAATTGGGTCAAACCAAGACGGGTTAGGTTTAAATGATGATTTGAAGAGTGTTGGTTCAAGTGGTTTTGATTAATTTGGCTTAGGTTTGATTTTGACTCATTTGGATTCAAATAGGTCAAATGAGCTAAGTTGACCAATCTGACCAATTTGACCAAATTCGGTTGGGTTAGGTGTTGGTTCATGTTCAATTGGTTAATTAAAAATGATTGTAGGCCTTGGTTTGGTTTAATTTGGGTTTAATTTTGATTTTGGCCAATTTGACCTTTTAGGTCAATTTGGGCTAGGTTGGGTTGGGTTGACCAATTGGTCAAATTGGGCTCAATCAAGGCTATGATCAAGTTCAATAAGTGATTTGGAATGGACTCGAACCATTGGTTGCAATCAATTTGGATCAAATCATGATTTGACCCATTTTGGCTTTTTAGGCCAATTTGGGTCAACTTAGGTCAAATGGCCAATTAGACGTGGTTTGGCTCAATTGAGGGTTTGGTCATGTTCAATCATTCATTATGAGTTAGTTTGGATCAAATGTTTCAATCAATTTGGTATATGATGGGTTTTGGCTTGTTTAGGTTTCATTTAGCTAAAGGTTGACTTGGTCAAAAGACCAAGTTGACTTGGTTTGACCTAATTCGATGTAGTTGATCGCCCAAGGATGATTGTTGATCATGATATGAGGTTTGGATGGGCTTAGTTCAATCCAATTTGGGTGGGATTAGAATTTGGCTCAAAAAGGTCTTTTAGGTTACTTTGGGTCAAGTGGACCTAAATGGGTCAAATGGTTTGTTTTGGCTTAATTCAAGTTTAGTTGAACTCACATATGAATTTATGATGGAAATATAAATCCAATTGCAAGTGGTTTGGAGGCAAGTGAATTTTGGTTCATATGATAATTTCAAGTCAAAAGGGGTCTACATGGGTTTGACTTGAGTTGACTTGGATTTAGCTCGATAATTGTAGTGTGTGTTTATATTTGGAAAAATGATTGAAGGAATGATTGAATCATGAAGAAATCCATGGGTTTTGAGTTGATTTGGATATCATTTAGGCAAGTTCAAGAAATTGGCTAAAAGGGCTAAAATTAGGAATTTGATTTGATTTGGGTTTGGTTATGGCTATTTGGATTTATATTTCATTTATGTTTGGGAATATAAATGAAGATATAAATGAGTCATGAGAAAATCATTTGGGTTTAGAGTGATTTGGAAGAAAATTTGACCAAATCTAAGGATGTAGGTCAAAAGGCTTAAGTAGGGAATTGATTTAGTTTGATTTATGTTGATTTGATTTGAATGGTTTGAATTTGGATTTCATTTATATTTGTAAATATAAATGAAGGAATGATTGATTTATAAAGAAATCAACCAAGTTTGGCTTTGTTTAAAGGGAGTTTTGGCCAAGCATATGAAGGTGATTCATATGGCTTAGAATGTGATTTTGAAATTTGAATTTGATTTTGGGTTCCAATCATTTGGAGTTGGATTTGATTTGGAATTTGGGTTGAGGTTTGATTTGATATTTAAGAAAATCAATTGAGTTAGGGTTGATTTGAATTTGGTTAAGGCTAGGTCCATAAGATAAAAATTAAAGGGCTTAGGGAGGATTTTGGAATTTGAATTTAATCATGGGTTTCAATCATTTGATTTGGAATTGATTCAGAATTTGATTTGGAAGTTTGGTTTGAAGAAGGAAACAAGGATTGGGTTCAAAGCTATAGTTGGTAAGTCTTCCTAAATCCCTAAGGCATGACCTATTCCTATGGCTAACTCTTCTAAGTCTCTAGGCTTAGGTTAAGTGTTCACCTAATCACTAGAAGTGTTTTAAGTCTAAGAAACTCTTAGTGTCTACAAGAGTCCTAGATCTATGATGAGGTTAAGAGCTCACTCCAATAGTGAGGTCAACAAAATTTCATAAATCAAATCAAATATGAAATCAAAAATGGCTTTAACAAACTTTGTTTTATTTCAAATAAGCTTGTTTAATATGATTGTCCTTAGGGTGGATTGAATGAGATTGTATGATTGCATATTTATTTCTTTCCAATCATATTAAGATATTGTATGCCACTTATAGTCAATTCATTCATTCAAAAATAAATGATTTTCTTTATGTCAATTTGCATGTGTTAACTTAATTAAAATACATGTATTATCACTACTAAATCTCAAACATATTTTCAAAGCTTCTTAATCAATAAGAATATGTTGTTACTTTAGTTTATATATATATATATATATATATATATAGAGAGAGAGAGAGAGAGAGAGAATAAGTGCATGTGAATATAAACTTACTGTATGAAGTGAAGTTTCTTTCTTATATTCATATGTTGGTTTGCATAAGTAAGAATGTTAGCGGGTATATTGATGCGGACATCCCAGGTTAAGTAGCCCTAAGGAGGTTCCTACCTCATTCCCATAGTGCAGAACAATGGCGATGTACTTGCATGATTTCATTCTTATGCATTTTTAACATTAGAATTTAGATAGAGCTTTAATTCATTTACACAAATAAATCAATTAAATTGAATCCAACTTTTATATAGTTTTCATTTCTATAGTTACTTGCAAATTCATATATATTAATAATTATGGGTATATTAGTCTAGACATCCCAGGGATGCACGGCTTTAAGTAGACCTAAGGAGGTCCCTACCTCATTCCCTTAGTGCGAAATAATGGCATTGTACCTACTTAAAATTCTCATATATATATGTATGTGTGATACAACTAGCCAAAGATATATTAGTATGGATGAAAACTATAATTTAATCAAATCAACTCTACTTTTGCATGATTCTCATTCTTATAGCTACTTATACATCCATATGTATCTGAGGATAGTGGGTATATTTGTATGGACATCCCAGGGATGCACGGCTTTTAAGTAGCCCTAAGGAGGTTCCTACCTCACTCACTTGGTGTAGAACAATGGTGACGTACTTACTTAAAACTCTTATACATTTGTGTGTACATTTGGCTAATGAATGAAAATCTCCTTTTCTATTAAAAAGAAATATGCATTCATACTTTGTTCAAGTGGTTGAATTAATTAATCATATAATTTCAAGTTCTTTTCTTATACTTTTATATAAGAATTTAAATATAGTTTAAATTAATAAATAAAAAATTCAATAAATGAAAACCAATTCCAAATGCATTTGCTTACATTCATCATTCAAGTATGCAAATATAAATTGCATGTATAAGTATGTTTAGGATCTAACCATATGCATGTGATATATGATGGAAAGAAATAAACAAACATGTGTCATGTGATGGTAGTTCATTCCAATTAATCTTGAGATTCCTTTCTTTTTGAATGAGTTTATTTAAAGTGAACTTAAACCTATGACTAATTAAAAATATATAATAATTCATTCACTAAAGAGAATTTATTTAATTAATTAGCTTTAGAAGTGACTTAAGGTAGGGATGAAAAAGGGTAATCCTCTTTTTCTCTTTACAACACTTAGAGATTAAGTATTAGTCATATGAAACAAGACAAGTTACAAATTAAAACTTGCAAATCAACTAAACAACATAAAGTGAAACTACCCATTAAATTTAACCTTTTTACACTTAGAAAATATTAACTCTAAAGCTTAGTTAAAACATACCACACAAGCCTTAACACACACATTAAAATTAAGTCACCACGACTAGCTTTCTGTTATGGCGGTGCATTGTTTGTTGTATGTTTTATTTTATGATGTATTATTTTAGACTGGATGTTAGGGTGTATGTTTCGTAGACTGGATGTTAGGCCGTTATTAGCCTAATTATATCTTTTGCAGGGGATTGTGCTTAAGGGATTAAAGTAAATATAAATACTCTCTTTTGCAGGTTGCTTAAGCCCCTGAGCATAATCCAAGTTAAGATAGGTGGATTTGGTTACCTGTGTGCAAGGTGTTAAGTCCAAATTATAAATATAATTGCTTGGGTGGAATGTATGTTTAGCTAACCTCTATTTTGCATGTGTAGTTAAATTTACTCTTTTCATTTAAATGTAATTTTGCAATTAGGAATTAGGATTAGTGTTATGGGAGATTAGGATGAGCAATGGCTAGAAGGCTTTATCCTGGGTAGCCATGTGATGCCTTTGAAGCAAGCACATCCAAATCAAGTCAAAGGAGAAAAGAAGTGAAGAATGAAGAATGAAGATGAAGATCCCATAGCATGTATTCATCTTTAATTTTAATTATTCTTTTGTAATTCGGGTTGTATAAGGGAATATCTCAGCTACCCATATTTTCTTTTGGGTTATACAGAGGTACCCGACCGCACTAGGACTTTATTCTTTTATGTTAGCTATAAAATGTTTAATGTTTTGTTTAGCTTGTGCATTAGAAATTACATGCATTTTCATAGTTTTTTTATGATTGGTGTTGTTGTATGGCCTGGATACGATTAGGCTCTTAGAAAAAAATAAATTTTCTACCCAACTATAACTCATAACTAAGTTTTATAAATAACTCATAACCTCACATAAAGCTTAGGCATTAAATCAAGATATTTAAATGATAGCAAACCCTTAGCTGTATGGTTGTATGTTTAATACCATGCATGCATCTTCTACCACTCTTGCAAAAATGATGGCTTTCATTCTTGCACGCATGGGAACCTCTTGACCTATGAGAGCAACTCTTATTGACGGAGCTTCACCCTCTTCTCTCTTGATTTATCCCATAACTCATTTCAACATGAATTTAGGAATACAAAAATCCCAAAGTCTTTATCAAAATGAAGTGTCAAATAATAAATAAAATTTGAAAAGATTTGCATTAGACTAAGTCATTACTCATACCACTCATACTCTAGTCTCTTTAGGGAGAGGTTTAAGAACTTTAGTCTCTTTCAAAATAATAACAACCTAACTATCTTGCAAAAACATATGAATTGACCACATGGTTTTAAAATGTAGGAGGAGTTAGCTGGCTGTCCACTCCAGGCAGTTGTAAGTTCAGCAATTGGGTGTTTTATCCTCTCTTATGGAGGTAAACCATATACCCATCTCCGGTTAGATTTAGGTCACGCTTTGGCTCTTCCTAAAGCTCCCAAGATTTAGGATCCAAGGTAGTTGTTTCTTTCGAGCTACCAAGAAAACTCACCCTGAGCATTTCCACTTAACCTTGTATGTGCAGGGGATTATAAGTCCAAGCTTTCTAATAAATTTCAACTCAAATACATAATTCTCCTCAATTTTAAACATATAAAGCCCAACCATATGATAGATTGGAGTGCTCACTAGGTTTCCTAGTATCATGAGCATTCCCTACTCATCTCCCATTATCTTTGATAATAAGTCTTTCCTTTTGATCTATCCCATTGATTTTCCAAACATAACTAATTCATTGATAGTCCTATCTTTGAAATCTTTGGAGATAATAATTTCTTACTTTAATTGAGAGTATTCCTAAGGAACTACCTTCCTTAGGATGTAATTAACTATGGGGGCTTGCCCCCATAGGGAACTTTAGAACTCGATTTAAATAAACCCTACTTTATTCATCCATGTAAAGTAGAGGAAAAATCTCTAGTATATTCGAAGACCCATCATGCCTTAGGAGTCCTTATTAGGTGATTATGTCCATTATAGAGTGATGATTCCTATCTTTCAAGATAGTGCACCATTCCTTGATGTCATACATGATCACTTCAATAAGTACCCTCAAAGATCTGCATGGTGTCCCACATCCCAAAAATAAATACCACAGATTTTTCTGGTGACTCCGATGGAGAAGGTTCCTCTCTCCATCTCTAGTAGACAATTATTATTTCCAAGCATCGATAGTGAAATTGTATTTCATATGAGTTCAAGACTATCTTTCCTTCTGTTGGCACTTAGCTTATTTCATTCTTAAGCAAAGCTAGCTGACATCTTCTAGGTTTTAGGACCTCACCCCTTGTAGGTCTTGAAATCCCTATTGGGTCCCCCAATAGGTGAAGAATAAAATTAATCGATAAAGGGAGATGACTAAAATTTAGAACCTCTTTACCACTAGCTTGGTGAGGCAAGGTTCATCTTAAATTTAAGAAAATAAACTCTTTTGCAAAATACCACTTTCTAAAAGCACTTTTCAAAATTCACATAACAAAATATCTTGCACAAAATTCATAAGGAACTTTCAAAAAAAACACAAAACTCATCTAGCCAAACCTCATCTAACAATCCCCATGATTATTATGTGGAGATTCTTTTCAAAATCAAGATCAAAATCATCTTTTCAAAAGTACATTTTTGAAAATGACCATATTCATTCAACATACTCAAAATTATTGAATGAGGAGTCTATTTTCAAATAAAATCATAGCATAATATTGAAACTTCACTTAACATATTTCACATATATTAGAGTTGGGGTTTCAATCTTTTCAAAAGTGCATTTTTGAAAATGGCCATATTCATTCAACATACTCAAAATTGTTGAAAGAGGAGTCCATTTTCAAATAAAATCATAGCATAAAATTGAAACTTCACTTAACATATTTCACATATGTTAGAGTTGGGGTTTTCATCTTTTCAAAAGCACATCCTTGAAAATGATCACCTCCATTCAACATGCTCAAATTTGTTGAATGAAGATTCCATTTTCAAAGAAAATCATAGCATAAAATTGAAACTTCACTTGACATATTTTATATATGCTAAAGTTGAAATTTCTTTCTTTTCAAAAGCAAGAAATCACACATGAAAGCATGGCATATCATTGAACTCTATTTAACATACCTAAAATTGTTAAAATAGATTTCACTTCTTTCAAAAATGACATAAATTTGACATCCACTTAACATACCAAATTTTTTAAGTGAGGGTCTCATTTTCAAAACATACATTTGGCTTTTAAGTGAGAGTCTCATTTTCAAAATATAAATTTGACCTCCACTTAACATACCAAATTTATTTACTGAGGGTCTCATTTTCAAAACATACATTTATCTTTCACTTAGCATACCCAATTTGTTAAGTAAGAGTCTCATGTTTAAAATATAAATTTGACCTCCACTTAACATACCAAATTTGTTAAGTGAGGGTCTCATTTTAAGAACACAAATTTGACCTCCACTTAACATACCAAATTTGTTAAATAAGGGTCTCATTTTCAAAATACAAATTTGACCTCTCCTTAACATACCAAATTTGTTAAGTAAGGGCCTCATTTTCAAAACAAACATTTGGCTTTCACTTAACATACCAAATTTTTGAAGTGAGGGTCTCATTTTCAAACATTTATTTGGCTTTCACTTAACATACCAAATTTGTTAAGTGAGGGTCTCATTTTTAAAACATAAATTTGACCTCCACTTAACATACCAAATTTGTTAAGTGATGGTCTCATTTTCAAACATGCATTTGGCTTTCACTTAACACACCCAATTTGTTAAGTGAGAGTCTCATCTTCAAAACATACATTTGATTCTCACTTAACATACCAAATTTGTTAAGTGAGAATCCCATTCTCAAATCATATTTACATTTAGTTCCACTTAACATACCAAATTTGTTAAGTGAGAATCATATTTTCAAATCATATCACATTTGGTTTTTACTTAACATACCAAATTTGTTAAGTGGAGAACCTCATTTTCAAATCAAACACATACATATCAATTAAGTAAGAAGCCCCACTTTCAAATCAAATCAACATATATCACTGTGGTGTTTATTTTTTGAGTGATAGGGGACACCATGTAGATCTTAGGGGGGTACTTATTAAAGTGATTGGGTACAACATTAAGAATGATGTACTATCTCGAGAGACAGAAGTCACCATCCTACAATAGACCTAATCACCTAATAAGGACTCCTAAGGCCAATGGGTCTTCGAATGTACTAGAGATCTTTCCCCTACTTTACATGGAAAATTAAAGTAGGGTTTATTTTAAGATGGGTTCATTAAATTCCTTATGGAGGCAAGCCCCCATAGTTAATTACATCCTAAGGAATGAAGTTCCTATGGAATACTCTCGATTAAGATAAATGATTGTTATCTCAAAAGATTTTTAAAGATAAGACAATCAATCAATTAGTTATTTTTAGAAAATCAAGTGTTTGATCAAAATGAGAGAGTTATTATTGAAACTAAAGAGAGATATGTACGGGATGCTCATGATACTAGGAAACCTAGTGGGCATCTTAAACTATCCTATGGTTGGGCTTTATATTTTTGAAATTGAGAAGAATTATATATTTGAGTTAAATTTTTATTAGAAATTTAGGGCTTACAATTCCACAATACAATATTATAGAAATGCCTAAGAGGTGAGGATTTATGCTTGTAGCCCACAAAGGGAAAAACAACTTTAGATTCTAATTCTAGGGAGCTTCGGCATAAGCCAAAGCATGACCTAAATCTAAGGCAAAAATGGGTATATGGTTTACCTCCACAAGAGATAAATCACCTTGGACTTACCATAGGGTGCCAACTAACTCCTCCTACGCTTTAAATCCATGTAGGTAAGTCTTATGCTTTGCAAGATGGCTAAGCTATTGTTCATTTAAAAAGGAGACTAAATCCTTCAACTCACTCCTTAAGAGACTAGAGCATGAGTGGTATGAATTCATGACTTAATCTAATGCAAATTTTATCAAGTTTTATTTTAATTTTTGGATATTTTTATTTGACATAAGCTATGGATTTTATTTGCCTAATGCATGAGAAAATCAGTTATGAGCCAAAATTATAAAGAAGAGGTGTGTTTCCACCATGGCTCTCAAAGGTCAAGTCATTTTCTCTGATAAATGTGGAAGCCCTCCATTGGCAAGAATGAGACAGTATGATTTATGCATAATATGAGACATACAACTTCCAGCTAAGTGGTTGCTAAATCTTTTATTATGGTGATTTATGTCTTAAGCTTTACGTGAGGTTATGAATTATTTAGTTTAATTTTGAATTTATTAATTGGATGGAAATTTTATTTTTCCTAAGAGCCTAATCGCATCCACATCATTCAACAATCATCAAACAATTAAGAAACTATGAAAATCATGCCATCCTAATTACGCAATCATAAACATAACATCAATCAATTTATAAAATTAGAGCAATAAAGAGATGATTGGGTTCCTCGACAACCAAAATAAAATGAGTAGCAAATACCCCTTATACAACCTGATTATAATTACAATTAAAAGAAATTCATGTGTGTGTGTGGGAGGTCTTTATTTCTTCAAGCTTTCTTTCCTCCATTTTATTCTTTGATTTGGTTCACTCCAAGGAATGACATGGTACAAAAAGGACCTAACCTCTTTAACCAATGTTCATCATAATCCCCACAACATTCAGTCCAAATCCTAATTATAAAATTTATATCAAAATAGGAAAGATTAATTTAACTAAACCTGTAAAATAAAGGTTAGCTAAACATACCACACAACCAAAGTAGTTATATTAATAATTTATACTTAGCACCTTGCACATGAGTAACCAAGTCCACCTGTCCTAATTTGGACTATGCTTAGGGGCTAAGCAACCTACACAACAAAAACATTTATATTCTTTTTATTTTTATTACACCCCTTAACCTCAATCCTCTAGAAAATATGATTAGGCTAAGATCGCCTATCATCTAGTCTACACATATACATCCTAACCTCCAGTCTAAAATATTACACCACAAAATAAAATTATTCATCAAACCATGCACCACCCTAACATAGAACTAGAAGTGGTGACTTAGCTTAATGTGATATTTAAAGCTTGTGTGGCTTGTCCTAGCTAGGCTTTAGAGTTATGATTTGCTAAGGGTGAGAGGTTTAATTTATAAAGGGTTGATTTCTCTTTAAGTAGTTTAGTTGATTTAGGGGATTTTACTTAATGTTTTCTCTTATTTATCTAACCTACACTTAGAAACTAAGTGTTATAAAGAGAAGTGAGAGAGGGAGAGTATCTCTTTTATCCCTTCCTTAAATGATTTCTAAGGTAAGTTGATTAATGAATTTCCTTTAGTGAATGGTTTATTATATGTTTTAATTAACCCTAAGTTTAGATTCACTCTAAATAACCCTATTCAATAAGAAAGTCATCTTAGGATTAGTTAGATGGATTACTATCACATAACACACACCCATTCATTTCTTTCCACCATGTATATATATGCATATGGATAATATATATATATATATATATATATATATATATATATATATATATATGCAATGCAAATCTTAGCATACTTTGATGATAAATACAAAGAGATGTGATTTGAACATTTGGATATTCTATTTGTTAATTGGATCATTAATGCATGTCTTTGTTATGTAGAAAAGAGAGATTTTTCATCCATTAGCTAAATGCACATCCACATGTATAAAAGTTATAAGTGAATACGGTGCCATTATTTTCTACACCACGGGCATAAGGTATAAGACCTACTTGGGCTACTTAAAGCCTCGCAGCTCCGGGATGCCCAAACTGATATACCATTTTTCTTAGATACATGTAGATGTACAAAAAGAACCAAATGGATAAGGAATCATGCTAGAGATTATGTTTGATTTGGTTGTATAATTTACATGTGTAATATGAAGGTCCTTCCTAAGTCTTAATATAGAGATGCATATGAATAGATTTAGGCAAGTGTTGTGTTCTTTTCAAATGAACTATACACTTGCAAATCCTATGTGAATCCATGTTAAGAGAAGGAAAGATAACTTCATAATACACATCTTATGCTATCATCACATGCAAGCTTATAAATATTTATAACTAGCATTACTTCATTTAGAATCTTTGATTTATAAGTTTTAAAAAATAATTTTTGGTTTAATAGTGATAATAGCCACTCATATTCTTAATTTTAGCCAACACATGCAATTTGACATAAAAGAAAATATTTTATTTAATTAATTTTTAAAATAAATGAATGCATGATTTCATTTGGCAAACAATATTTAGCATGATTGGAAAGAAATAAAGAAATGTAAGCACATGACTTCATTCACCCTAATTAATTCTGAAGGACAATCACATAAAATAAGATCATTTAAAATGAATCAAAATTCTTTAAGGAGATTTTTATCTTTGAATTTGATTTTTACTTAGGAAATATGAGAAGGGCTTCCTAGTCTTAACCCATTCCCCCTCCATGTGTGAATTAGTTTGGTTTAATTTAAAATAATTAGGTTGATTTTATGTTTTGATTAGGTTAAGGCATAAATTAAATCCATTAATTACCCCTTACCTATACCACTTTAACATAATTATCCAAGTAATCATGAGCCAACATCTGATATGCAACCACATGGAAATTAAATCAGCAATGCACCTAAGAAATGAAGGATTCTAATGCAATTGACTCATAATTATTGGTTAATTAATCTAAAGGGTTTGATTAAGCACTTTTATAACCCTCCTACACATGTATTTTGATTATAATTTCTTTGGAATTCTCTTAGGTTATTGGGCACCTAAGAATCTACTCAAGAATTAAATTATTGAGTTCTAGAATGATTTGGTTTTGAGTTTGATTATTTAAATTATTTAATGAAGTGATTAAGCCATTAATTAGTTTCAAATTGATTAAGTGTTATCTAAATGAAATAAACTTAGGAGAAAAGATTGGAAAAGAGGTCCTAATCTCATTCCCTATGTCCATTCACTATTTCATAATGATTAGCAAGTTTAATTAATGAATCCACTATTGTTTAACATGCTAATTAATCATTTAATTAATTAAGAGAGTGATTAAGAATAAAATAATCCATTCCCCTAATTAATTAAGCTAAAAATTCCAAAAAAATCATGAGAGATAGAGGTCATCCCACTAATCAATCTCATAAAGTTTAGAATTAATTATTGGAGTAATTAAAGAGTAATTAGCTTAATTACATTTCTAATAAAAGCTAAATTGAGTCAAAATCACTATTCAAAGTTAATTGGTTTTAATTTTTTGTTATTCTCCTCTGAATTACCTTTAAAATGAATGTTTATTTATATTTTTTTAAATTTTTCTACAATTAATTATGAATTTTTTGGAAGTTTCACCATTAAAATTAAATTAATTAAGCCTAATTAAACTTCTAATCCCGTCGGGGCATGTGACGGCTGACACGGTGTGCTTTCCACGTGGTGTGATGGGATTGGTTATTTAAGTTATCACATCCATTGGCTTAGTCAACAGGCGGTGGATGTGCTTTTCCGTGGACCGTCTGATCTAAGATCGGACAATCACGATTTAATCCATGGTTAAAGAGGAAATCAAAGAGATCTAAAGCATGATTTGATCAGGATCGTCCAATCCTGATCATTTGAATGGACGATCCGTGATTTGTCTCTCCCGAAGGCGAGACCATGTCCCATCATATCGATCCGAGCTCACCCAAGCTTGAATGGAGCTAAAATTCATCCTACACCTTTGGGAAGCATAAACAACACATCTAACGGTGGAGATCGCATGACATAATGATTTCTTTTACAAAGGACCAAGAAAATTTTCTCTAAGGTCTGTTTCAATGGCATACCTCAAGCTTGTGATTGATGGTTCCAACATTTGAGGAAGCTTTGTTTGAATAAAACAAAGCCCTATTGAGCCACACAAGCTTTGATTCAGATGTAGTTAGCCTGAAAGACCAACCAACGGCATGTAGGTGATCAGCTTTAATTGAACTCCTAGCTCCAGTCATCGTGAAGCTCGAGATTTAATTCATTTTGACTCACCTTTGTCCAAGGATGTGTGTACAAGGTTAATTACACTTTGGTTGAGGATTGAGTGAGTTGAGCTCGAGATTGATCTCACCAATTTTGATTTTGAGTAAAATTAAGAAATGAGAAGTAAGGAAGCTTGAAAATGGCTACGAAAAGCTTAGGAAGGCTTCGATTTGACTTTTGAGCTCTGAGGAATGAATCTCTTCTTGTTTGAGTGAGAATGGGGGGGGGAGTATATCTCCCCTCTTGGGATTGGATGGTTGATTAGCCATTTGGCTCAATAGATTGGTTGATTGGTTTGAGCTGGAAAACATCTCATATGGGTCATTTTGGGTGGAGGAGTGAGGGAGAGTGGCTGCCCATGTGATTGGTGAGTGAATTTAGTGAGCCAAGTGTCCAAGGGTGATTGGGGAGGTTAGTTTGGCCTTCCCTTGGGTCATGGCTGACCCAAGCTCATTGGGTCATGTTCACCACCCTCCTTGGTGCCCATGTGGACCAATAGATGAGTGCCAAGTGGCCTTGGAAAAGAAATGACCAAATTCTAAGTGAATTTAGTCATGGGATACCCTTTGATCCAAGGTCAAAGTGGTCATTTGGCTATTTTTTGATTTGGGTAGATTTAAATTGATTTAAAAAAGGGTTGGGCCAAATTTCAAGTGATTTGGAGTTCATTTGATTGATTTGGCTCAATTTGACCCATTTGGGTCAAGTTGGGTCAAATTGGGTTAGGTTGACCAATTGGTCAAATTGGTTCGAACCATGGCTTAGGTCAATTTCAAATGATCATTTGGCACCTATGGGTATCATTGGTTTGGTTTGATTTAGTTTAGATTTGATTTTGATTCATTTAGGTTCATTTGGATCAAATGGGTCAAGTTGACCAATTTGACCCATTTGACCCAATTGGGTTAGGTCATGGGTTGGTTTAGGCTTGGTTGATCATTTGAAATGTATTACAAGTTTCAATCAATTCTAAATTGGTTTGATTTCAAGTTGATTTGACCTTTTGGGTCAAGTTGGGTTCATGGTTAATTAGGATAGGTTGGGTCTAATTGGTCAATTGAAGCTTTGGTCAAGTTAAACAATCAATTTGGAATAAATTTGACCCATTTGTTGCAATCAATCTATCTTAGATCAAGATTTGACCCATTTTGGCTTTTTTAGATCTATTTTGGTCAACTTGGGCTAGGAGGGTCAATTGGGTTTGGTCTAGCTCAAGTGAGGGCTTGGTCATGTTTAATAATTGATTATGGATTGGTTTAGATGAATGGTCATGTTTAATTTGGTTCATAGTGAATTTTGGCTTGTTTAGGTCTCATTTTGGCTAAGTGTTGGCTTGTCCAAAAGATAGGTTTGACTTGGTTTGACCCAATTTGATTGATTGATCATTCTAGGATGATTGTGGATCACAATGAAAAGCTTGGGTGGCCTTGGTTCAACCCAATTCGGGTTGAATTAGAACTTGGTTCAAAAAGGGTCTTTCGGCTACTTTGGGTCAAGTGGACCTAAAAGGGTGAATTAGCTTCATCATGGCTTGATTCAAGTTTGGTTCAACTCACATGTGGACTTATGATGGAAATATAAATCCAATTGGAAGTGGTTTGAAGTCAAATGGGTTTTGGTTCATTTGATCATTTCAAGTCAAAAGGATGAACATGGGTTTGACTTGGGTTAGTTTGATTTGGGCTTGGTGATTTTAGTTTCTATTTATATTTGGGAATGTGATTGAAGGAGTGATTGTTTGAAGATAAAATCAAGGTTTAGATTGATTTGAGAATTATTTGGCTAAATCCAAGAAATTGGCTTAAAGGATATAAATTTGGTTTAGATTTGAGTTTTGAATTTATATTAATTTGATTTGATTTTTGGCCATTTTAATTAATATTTCATTTATATTTGTGAAGATAAATGAGAATATAAATGATCCATGAGAGAATCATGTGAATTAGGAGTGATTTGATTATGAATTTGGCTAAGGTAGGTCAAAAAGTTTGAAAAAGGGGTTTTGATTTGGTTTGATTTATATTCATTTGATTTGGGTCATTTGCATGTCAATTTCATTATAGTTGTGAATATAAATGATGGAATAAGTGATTTATAATGAAATCACTTGGCTTTGGGTTGATTTGAAAGGTTTGGCTAAGCTTATAGATGTGATTCATAAAACTTGGGAAGGTTTTGGATTTAGAATTGATCATGGGTTTAATCATCTGGAATTGGAGTTGGAGTTGGAATTGATTTTGGATTTGAATCATTTGGGATTGGATTTGGAGTTGATTTTGGATTTATCATAGGATCATGGGTTTCACTCATCTAGAATTGAATTTGGAGTTGATTTTGGGTTTGAGAAACTCAATTGAGTTAGGATTGATTTAAGATTTGAAAAAATCAATTGAGTTGGTATTCATTTGAGATTTGATTTGGATTGGTTTGAAGGAGTTTACATGGGTTGGATTTGAGCTATAGGGTAAGTGGTTGCCTTAAATCCTTAATACATATGATAAACCCTTCTAAGTCTCTAGGGTTAAGTTAAGTGTTCACCTAATCACTAGAAGTGCCTCAAGACTAAGAAACTCTTAGTGTCTAGAGGAGTCCATTTGTCTAAGATGGAGAAGTTGAGTGCTCACTCCAAAAGTGAGGTCAACAATCACTCACATAATCAATCATCACAAGCAAAGATTCTTTCCAAAACATACAATCATAACCTTTCCTTAGCATACCTAAATTTGCTAAGTAAAGTTTTTCAAAATCAAAATTTTTAAAAAAGATAACAACACAAACATCTTCAAATATTTGAACCCCGCCCAACCTACTTAAATTGGTTGATTGTGGGTTCTAAATCAAAGTCAAATGGCAAAGACTCTCCTCACATATCAAAATCTCTCCAATGAACCCCACTTAACATATTTGAATTATTGAGTTTGGGTTCAAAACTCTAAATCTCTATTACTCATTTGAGATAAGTATTAAAGCAAAGATCTGACTCAAGTTACATTTCAACACATGCAGAGATACAGTGCAGACTAGTCAGTGCAGTTTGTTTTCACAATATATATGTCCTCCCAAAAGTTCATCTTTACCTTTCCATTCGAAATGGATTTGGCCTTGGATCAGGCCAACCTCCCTGAGACTGCCTCCACCCACTTAGTTTTCTTTGGCCGGGGATTTGAGAGAACACACATTACCTGTGAGGGGGTGACCCTCACCACTGTCAGTCGGGATGAGGTGGCTGGGTAGAAGCCAGTCATCCGCATTGACCTACATTCAGATGTCAAGCATCCTTCCTTAAAGAGGATGGCGATCGAGGTTCCACTAGTCAGTTCAATTCCCACGCAGTCAGTTTCTTCTACAACCGCTCAGGTGCATACTAGCACCTCCTCGTTGGTCCCCTCTAAGGGGAAGGCTATCTTGACTTCAGAGATAGTCTCCCCTACCTTTGAGGTAGGATCTAGTTCTCGCACTGCCTTACTCAGCCATACACAGTGCCATAATAGAAGCCGCAAGATCAAACAACATCACGAGCATGCATCCCGAGAGATAGACGCAACATCTCATGTTGCTGAGGAGGGATCTACTTGTGAGCATATCCACTTCTTAATGGCAGTAGGTTTCACCCCCTCTCAGCATCAGATGGAGAGGAAGACTATAAAAGGATAGCTGCATCTCCACTACCCACATACTATGAGGTTTCAGTTAAGGATAGGAGGAATCCTTATATCGATCTATGGACGGTACTACGTCGGGTTGGCAGAGAACACGGATGCTTAAAATCTGATACATTATTTGATTTGAGGTCGATCATCCCAAGGAGTGTTACTAGGAAGATCCACAAGGATAGAGCATCAGAGTCCAGAGTAGCAGCTCAGTCAGGGGGTAGGGAGTGACAGAGTTTTGCCAGGTAGTTGGCGACCTCTGCTCTAGTTGATTTCCCTGGTCGTCAGGCCATCAAGTCTGATAGGACTGATAGCATAGTATTGATGGGTACCACCAGTCATAAGGGAAAAGCTCTAATGAGGGTGGGGCTAGTGTCATCTCAACACTGATCCACTCCTCGTCCACCATCGCCAGTTTAGGTCCCGCCATCCACCGTTCCCATAAAGGTCATGAAGTCAACTTTTGGGGAGAAGAAAGCCCCTTTGGTGATCCGACTATGGCCAAATGATCCCATTCCATCTACTCCATCAACTAAGGTGAGGATGAGTTCCCCTATTCAACCTCCTACTTTAATTTTGGTGAAGAAGGAGTGGCGACCTCACATCATGGTCAGACCACCACCACCACCATCGAGCAATGATAGTGGATGGTAGGGGGAGGAGACAATTCTGCAATTCCCATGGTAGTGGATCCCCCCAGAGATAGCACTCCATCGATAATGGGCATTCATGAGCATATATCTTCTAGTAAGCGTAGTCCTCCTAGAGATGGAACTCCAATGGCAAGCAGTGTTAGATGTATCTCTGTTAGTGAGCACAGTCATCAGTGAGTCTTTATTCCGGTGTGGCAAGGTAGGAGATCATTCCTTGGATGAAATTGTAGCAGCTTACTTTGCTGAGAAGAGGGAACTCTTAGGCAGAGATCACACAAATTCAAAGGATGAGAGGGTAGCATTTGATCCTAATGAGGTTGACCTTCTTGAGGATTCGGCTGAAGTCCACATGGTCGATACTAGAAGGTCCCTCCATAAAGATCAGTAGAGTTAGAAAGGTATTGTAGTTGAACATGATGACTTCATCCATTCAACTCAGCACCTCCTCCACCAGCTTAGACAAAGAGATGATCATATTGACAAAATGGGGAAGAAAATTGAGGAGTTGATGGCAGTGGTTTCAGCATTGCATAACTTAGCCCCAATGTCACAGCCTTCTCTCATAGTAGCTGACAAAGCAGAGTTGGCACATATCTCAGATCATCTTAGGTGCATTCTTGTAGAGAAAGATAGTGGTAGCTTGCATAAGAAGGTGGTGGATAGCACCTCCATGCATGAGAATGATATAAAACACATGGTGGAGCAATAGGTGAGAGAAGCGCTGGCACAAGCCTGAGGTGGCTCATATGTTCTAAAGGGTAGACCCTACAAGGAGGAATTTGATGCAATCCAATATCCTAAGAGTTTTGTATCTCCTTCTTTCAAAATCTTTAATGGCAGTGGGAACCCTGCCAATATATTGCACATTTCAGGTCTGACTGCTACAATGCCAGAGGTAGTGACGCCCTTCTTTTCAGATTGTTTATTAGCAGCTTAGCGAGTGTCTCATTTGAGTGGTATGTCAAACCACCCAATAGTTCGGTAAAGATATTTGCTAAGTTGGAGCACCTCTTCATCAAGAGGTTCATTGGAGCTCATCAAAGGGTTATTGTAGGCGATCTTGTTGTAGTGACACAAGTCCCCAACGAGTCCCTTGTTGATTACATTCTTAGGTGATGAAATCTGAGTATGAAATGCAACCATAGCTATCTAAACAGCACACCATTGACATTCTTCTGAAGAATATCCATAGCTCAATTGCTTTCATGCTCAAGGTTACAATCAAAACCTTTAAGAAATTAATCAAAAAGGTGGCTAGTCTACCAGGGGTAGTCACAGCTTGGATTCAGTCAAATAGGCCTCGAGCTCAGCCTCCCTGCCACCACACCACCCTCATTTACACGGCCACCAATGCCTCCTCATTAGTATCATCGGCAATAATATTCCTACCCACCACCAGGTAGGTATTACTCACTTACTCTTACCTATAGATTGAATAAACATTATTCATTTAAGAGGGAGGTAGTCAAGAAGATCTTTAAGAATCTCTTAAAGAAGCCTGATTTCCAATTACCAGAGCCAAAGAGGCCAGAGGAAGTTGGCAAGAGTCATGATCCAAACTATTGCCCCTAACATCGCATGTTAGGCCATGTCTTAGAAGATTGCATTACCTTTAAGGACTGGCTTGAGCGTAGCTTCAAGTCGGGTGCCATTATCATCCATAAGAAATACCTATTATAACAACATTCTAGTTCTATTAGAGTAATCCTTGGGGATACATGCAACCCTCTTAAGATAAAGGAAGGTTGGGATATTGCCCTATACCGAACCTCCAAGAAAATCATGTCTAAGGTCAGAAAATTACCCTTGCATGTGCCTAAAGCAGCTTAAACCTCTAACTAAGGAAGGTTTGCAAGTTGATAAGGTTAACTTGAGGAACGTAGAAGCCCAGTAGTAGTAGGGACAACCTCCACTTGCCCGGGATAGTACAGTAGCACAACCACTGACCAATTCCAGCACTCCTTCCATCGTTGTAGCTACAGTTCCTCCAGCCAACTCTTCTTCTAGCAGTCATAATGTATCAATGGAGTGCCAAATCCCTCACTCCTCTTACTTTACTTAATTTTTATTTTGTACCTCCATCCAAATCTAAGAAATCAATGAAGAAAGCTGATTCCACTCCATTTACATTTGTGTCACTTCTGATGATCTTGTTGGTTAAATAAATCTCTTATAAGGAGCCGCCTTTCAAATATGTTGAGAAAAGAAAGAAGAGACCTTATAGAAATTTTTCTTGGTAAGATTTCATAAATCTGGGGATGTACTTATTCAGTGATCGACGCCATCAAGATAGTGTACTATCTCAAAGATAGAAGTCACTACCCTTTAATGGAACCAATCTCAATAAGGACTCCTAAGGATGATGTCTACATATGTACCGAAGATTCTTCCCTACTTTACATGAAAGGTGGTTTATTTTAAATCGGAAAGTTCTGTGGGCAAGCCCCATAGTTAATTACATCCTAAGGACAAGATCCCTTAGAAAACTCTCGACAAGGTAAATGATCATTGTCTCAAGATTTCAATGGGAAGGACTATCAATCGATTGGTTTGTATTTGAAGATCAAATGAGATTGATCAAAAGAGGAGTTATTATCTAAGCCAAAATGGAATAAGTAGAGATGCTCATGATGCTAGAAACCTAGAGCATCTCAAACTATCCTAAAATTGGGCTTTACATTTTAGAAATTGATTTAGTTTGTTTGAGTTGTATTTTCATTAGAATTTAGACTTAAGATTTCTTAGCATGAGATTAAGGAAATCCTTAAGAGGTAAGAAAATATGCTTATGGCCCACAAAGGGGAGAAGCAATCTCAGAACCTAAATCTAGGGAGCTTCAGTGATGACTCGAAGCATAACCTAAATCTAAGGTGAAAATGGGTAATTAGTTTGCCTCCACAAGAGAGGACAAACCACCTGACTTTTGACTTACAACCCTGGGTGGTGCCAACTAACTCCTCCTACAATTTTAAATACATGTAGGCAAGTCTTTATGCTTATGCAAGATAGCTAGATTATTTTTATTTAGAAAGAGACTAAGTCCTTAAACTCACTCCCTAAAGAGACTAGATTGTGTAAAGGGACATGCTTCAAATGACCTAAATCTAATGCATTTCAAATTTCATTTTATTTCATTTTGGACAATCATTTTGACTCTGCTAATAGGATTTTATGACTAATGCATGAGAAATAGATTATTGGCCAAAATCAGAAGGTAGGAGGTGAGTTTCCAAGGCCCTCAAAGGTCAAGCTGTTCTCGCAAAGGTGGAAGCCCAATCAAGAGTGAAATAAGATGCATTTGTGCATGATATTATAAAGAAATGCTCATCCAAAGCGGGGTTGCTAATTCTTTTATCTTGATTTTAATCCTAAGCTTTAAGTGAGGTTATGAGTTGTTTAATTTAATTTGAGTTGTTAAGTTGGGTAAAAGATTTATTTTTTCCTAAAGAGCCTAATCCACATCCAGGCCATACATAAAGCAAGGAAGAAACTAGAAAAGCATGCCACTTAATGCAAAAGCTAACAATCATCAAATAATTTATAAAGCTCATCAAAAAAAGAATAAATGGTTGTTTATAGTCGGGCACCACCACACAAACCCAAAAATATCAAATGAGGTTCCCTAACTACAAATAAATTGAATTACAATTTAAGCAAAGGAATTCATTGTTATGGGGGTCTTCAAGCTTTATTCTTCTTTCTTCTTTCTTTTTTTTCTTTGGATGGTTGAATGGTAGATGCTCCAAGGCCTCACATGGTACATAAGATAGGATCTTATGACCAATGTTCATCCTAATCCCCATAACAAATCATTCCAAAATCCTAATTATACAAATTTTACATGAAAAGGAAAAGTATAAATCTAACTAACACCTGCAAAATAAAGGTTAGTCAAATCACACCACATAAATCCCAAGCATGTATATTGGACTTATCACCCCACACATGGGTGACTAAGTCCACCTGGCCTATGGATTATGCAAAGGGGTATAAGCACCTGAAAGCAAGAAGCATTTATATTTTTATTTATGATAGCGCCCCTTTAGCACAATCCCATGCATAAAAGAATAGTTAGACTAAGCACGTCATACCATTCATTCTATGAGGATACACCCTAACATCCAGTCTAAAACATTCATCACAAACAAAACATAACACAAACCATGACCTAACCAACCTAAAGCTAGAAGTGGTGACTTAGGCTAATGTGTGTGCTTTGAAGGTTTATGTGGTATGCTTAGCTTAGGACTTTAGGTTCAAATTTTCTAAGTGTGAAAGACATGTTCAACTTAGAGGAGGGTTTCATTTAAGTTGTTTAAGTTTTTGGGTTATTTTATTTCATGTTTTAATTTTTTAAGTGAAACCTACAATTAATTACTAAGTTATGAAGAGAGGGAAAGAGAAGAGAACTTCTCTTCCTTCCCTAATCCTTAAGTAATTTGGTAAGTTCACATTTTAATTTTCATTTAGGTGAATATTTTGATTACATCTTTTAATCAATCCTAAGTTTAGATAAACTCTAAACAAACCTATTCAAAAGAAAGGCATTTTAAGATTAAATAAAATGAATCAAAATTCACATAACACATTACTTCAATTTCTTTCCCAACATATATAACATGCATATGGATGGACCCTAAGCATATCTATACATGCAAATGAGAGTTAAACACACTTTATGATGCATGCTAAGTAATCCATTTAAGAAAATTTAGAAGTTGAATATGCATGATTTTTCTTAAGTAGAAAAGGTTTTCCTTATCCAAAATTTCATATACATACATGAAAGTAAGAAAGGCATAAGTGAGTACAACGTCATTGTTAACCAGAGGTGTAAGGTACAAGACCTACTTAGGGCTACTTAAAGCCTCATAACCTCGGGGTTGACTAGACTAATATACCACTTTCCTTAAGTACAAACATGTATATAAAAGAAATGAAATGGAAAAGGAATATGCAAAAGTTATTTAATAGTTTCATTTTTGTTTAAGCAATTTATTCATGCAAGCATAGACAATCCTTCTTGGATGATGGCATAGAGATGAATAGGGTATAGAATTAAGTAAGTGTTGGGTTCTTTTCAAATGAACCCTACATCTTACCAACTCCTATTCAAAGCTATGCTAACATAAAGAAGAAAGGAAAGGCTACACTAAACATGACTTTATAATTCATCACATGCAAGCTTATAATTAAGATATGAATAGCACACTTTTAGATTTGATGTTTCATTTATGTATTTTAAAAATACTTTGGATTTAGTAGTGATAATAGCCACTCATATTTTACTTTATCCAACACATGCACATTTGACATAAAGTAAACAATTTCCATTTTAAAATTTTAAAACATGAAATTATGAATGCATGAATCACATGACATACAATCTAACATGTTGGGAAAGATATAAAGCAATGAAAACATGTAAACAAACTCACTTTACTTAAATCCTAAAGGCATTCTTAAAGAATAAGAAATTTTAGAATCAAAATGATTTTTGTTTAGTTGGAAGTTTGATTTAATTTTGAAAAGGAGAGATGAGTTTGCTATTCCTAACCCATTCCCACATATGTTTTGTATTTTTGTTTAAATTTTAGATAATTAAATATATTTTTAAGCATTGATTAGGTTAAGGTATGAATTAAGTGGCTTAATTAACCCTTACCTATACCACCTTAAAAAAATTAACTAAGTAATTATGAGCCAATGAGATGACATAAAACCCATAAGGTATTTAAATTTACAATGCACCTAATAATGAAAAGTCCTAATGCAATTTGGCTCACAATTAAAAGTTAATTAAGCTAAGGGGTTTTAGCTTAAGTACATTTAAAATACCCCTTCACACTTATGAAAGGGGTTTTAATTTCTTTAATTAGACTTAGGCTATTGAACACCTAAGAATCTACCCAATGTAGATTAATTAAATTTTGAAAACTTTTTAGAATTTTTGAAAATTGTTTAAAGGTATAATCAATGAATTAACCTTAATTAAGGAAAGAAAAGGGGTTTAGGGAAGAGCTTAGGAGAAATGCCCCAAAATTATTCCATAAAACCCCTAGTCATTGATCTGACCTAAATCAAACTCAATCATAGGGTAAATCCACTAATCACACCTTAATTACCCTTAATTATATGAAGGGGTAATTAGGGAATGAAATAGCAATTTCCCCAATTAAGGCCTCAATAAATCTCAAGAAACTTAGGGGAGGAAAAGGTCATCCCCTAAAATGAACTCTAGAAGTTTGAGATCAATTGGTGACTTAATTAGGGAATAATTAACTAATTAACATTCCCAAAGAAACCCAAATTCAGAGAAAACGAAAATTCAAAATTCATTGAAAACATTTTTAAAATATTCTAAAAGAAATTATCTATCCATATCATTTTTTCTTATATTTTTTGGATTTTTCTTAGAGGAGTTATGATTTTTTGAAGTTCTCTAAGTAATTTATAAATTAATTAAGCATTTTATTAATCCCTAATTAACCTCTGGCTCACGGTGCGATGCGTGGCAGTGGTGGTCAGCACACTTTACACGCATCGCGTAATGAGCCCTTTATGTAAGTTATCAAATTAGGGGGCAGGGGTGGCTCACGTGCTTTTATCCTTAGCCATCTAATCAAAGATCAGACGGCTGAGGATACACCCACGATTTATAAAATGGATAAGGATTTAAAACATGCCTAATAATCTTAGTCTTCCATCTAAAATGTGTGGATGGATGGCTGAGATGGGCTGAGTTCTTCCCTGAGGATCACTGTGAACCATCCATGTCCCAAGGGGAGATCTGAGCCTGATCTAGCATAAATTCATTCAAGACTCAACCCACACCATCTAAAGGACTAGAGGCTAATCCAATGGTGGATTTCACATTCAATGAAAATTCCTTTCACAAAGGACCAACACCTATCAATCTAAGTGGTCAAAAAATCACTAACCTTGCCAGAGGTGATCACCAGTGCTCGGGATCGATGAGGTAGCTTCTTCTAGTGGAGACGAAGCCTTATTGAAGTTCCTAAGTCTTGAGGTTGAGTGGATGAATGGGTGGACCAACTCCTCTTGATCTCCCTTGCGCTTTGATTGAATTGAGTTCTTCCTAGCTATGGGAACTTAATTGGAAGCTTGGGCAGGCTTGAATTGGTCCTTGGATGATGAGTGTAGAAGGAATTAGTTAAGGTCAAGTGTAGAGGAAGTTTGGAATTCAATGGACCTCCCCTATTTTGCACTGTGCAAAATCGAAGACGGTAAGATTCAAATCCTCTCTAGGGACCTTGGGAAAGCTCTAAGGTGATTATTAAGAATTCCTAGGTTCCAATCAATCAAAAGTGAATTGAAATTTCAGTGGATTAGGGGGAGTATATCTCCTCCTATGGCAATCGAACGGTCGACAATGTGCTTGCCATTTTGATCCTATTGGCCATATGGGATGAGTTTTTTTTGGCTATTAGAGCAATGCACATGGTTAGTTTGGCCAGAGGAGTGGAATGCTAACTCCCATGTGCATCAAATTGAGCTTAAGGGGGAGTTTGAAAATTGAATTTTTCCATAGGTGGTTGGGTTTGGTCCATGGGCCAAATGGGTTGACCCAAACCCATTAGGTTGGGTGCACCACTCATCACTAGGTCCCCTTGAGCTTTTAGGAAAGCCTCAGTGATTGTGATGAGTGTATGACCAAAATATCCATGGCTAGGCAAAAATTTGTTCTATGGCCTAGGGGTAAAATGGTCATTTTTATATTTTTTTTCAATTTGGATATATTTGGTATGTTGAAAAAATAGGTTGGGCCAAGTTTCAATGGATTTGGAATCCATTTGATAGGGTTTGGCTCATGTTGACCCATTTAGGTCAAAATGGGTCAACTTGGGTCAAGTTGACCAATAGGTCAAATTGGGTCAAACCAAGAGTTGGGTCATGTTCATATGACCATTTGAAATGTTTTGGTGCCTTTGTTTTGGTTCAATTTTGATTAGATTTGGTTTTGGCTCGTATGACTCATTTAGGTCAAATGGGTCAAGTTGCCCTATTTGACCCATTTGACCTATTTGGGTTAGGTTTGGTTAGTCATATGGAGTGGATTGGTATCTTTGTTTCTAGTCAATTTGGATTAGGTTCAATTTTGGGTCAACATGAGCCCCTTTAGGTCATGTTGGGTCTAAGGTCAATTGGGCTAGGTTAGGCTCAAATGTTGGCTTGGTCAAGTTCAAACATAGGTCATGAGTGAACTTAGATCAAAGGTTTCAATCAGTTTGTATGGTGGATTTTGGCTATGTAAGGCTTCATTTTATGTTAAGTGTTGACTTGGTCAACCCTTAGGTTTGACTTGGTTTGACCCCCATGATGATTGTTAATCATGATGAGAGGGATATATGAGCTTGGTTCAATCCAATTTGATTAGGATCAAAAGTTGTCTCATAATGGTACTTTAGGTCACTTTGGGTCAAGTGAGCCTTAATGGGTCAAATGACTTGATCAAAACTTGATTTGAAGTTGATTGATCTTGTATATGGACTTATGATTGAAATATAAATCCATTTACAAGAGGTTTGAAGTCAAACGGATTTTGATCCATTTGAAAATTTCATATTCAAAGGAGAATATGAAGGAATTTTGGGTTTGATTTTTTATTTAGGTTTTGATTGAGTTATTGAAGTTTGGATTTATATATGAGCTTATGATTGTATGGATTGATTGAACCATGAGAGAAAATCAAGGATTTGGCTTAATTTGGAATTGATTTGGCTAAGTTCAAGATTTTGGCTTGGAAAGGCTTAGATTTGATTTTGATTTGATTTGAGTTCGAGTTTGGGAGTTGGTTTTGATTGTTTGAATTTATATCTTATTTATATATATGAATATAAATCAGAATATAAATTGATTATGAGAAAATTTCATGAATTTGAAGGAGTTTAATCATGATTTGGGTTAAATCTATTAAAGGGAATTTAAAGGATTTAAGAGAATTTTTAATTATAAAATTAATTTTTGAATTGGATTGATTGATTTATATTTATATTTTATTTATATATGAGAATATAAATGAGAATACAAATATATTTTGAGAAATTCCCATGAGTTTGAAGTGGTTTGATCAATTTTTAGGTTAAATCCATTAATGAAAAATTAAGAGATTTAAGGGAATTTCAAGCATTTTTAATTTGGAATTTAATTTTAGGGTTTGATTTGATTGAGTTAATTTATATTTCATTTATATATGAGAATATAAATGAGGATATAAATAAGTTTTGAGAAAATCTCATGGATTTGAATTGATTTCATCAAGATTTAGAGTTGATTTTGGCTAAGTCCTTTAATGGAAAATTAAAGGAATTTAGGAAAATTTCATGAATTGATTTGAAATTTTGAATTTTATTTGATGGATTTGAATTTAAATCTCATTTATAAATATGAATATAAATGAGAATATAAATGGATCATGAGAAAATCTCAAAGATTTGAATGGGTTTTTATCACAATTTTGGCTAAGTTCTTAAGAAAGGGTTAAAGACTTAGGAAATTTTAACTTAGGGATTTTTTTTGATGGATTCTGATTATAGCTTTCAATCATGGAATTCAATCATGGATCTCAATCATGAAATTGAATCATGGAATTGATTTAAGTTGATTTGGAGTTTGACTTGAAAGAAGGAAAGTGAGGAATGGTTTAAGCTAAAGGGTAGGAGATTTTTCTAACACCCCTAAGTCATGACCTATTTCTATGCCTAACTCTTCTAAGTCTTCTAGAGCTAGGTTGGAGTTTCCACCTAATCACTAGATGTGTCTTAAGGCTAAGGAAACCTTAAAATCTAAGAGAAACCCTATGCCTAAAATGGAGGTGTTGAGAGCCCATTCTGAAAATGAGGTCAACAGATCTGTCTGAGTTTATTTCTATAGATAACTCTCCAAGTCTAATTAATAATAACTCTAGTTCCGATCACTCTTCTTCTTTTGATTTGAAAATGGATTATCCATTCCTTAATCACTCGATTTTGTCCATTGAGATTGATTTGGAGTCATCCACTCTGATGATCCTATAGGAGAAGCTGTAGGTGAACCTGATGGTTGGTAGAACTTCTCATTAAACCATCTTATGAAGTCACTGAAGTCAACCTTCGTAGTGGTAAAGTTCAACCTCCTAGGGTAGCATCTCAAGATAAGGGTAAGCAAGTCATTAGTTCTAGTGATAAAGTAGCTCCCCCCATAAGATGCTCCACTATGGATATGCTTTTGGAAGACCAGAGTTGACTACAATGTCCTCGCTCACCTGAGAAAGTTGCCAGCTAAGCTAAGCATATATGATGCCCATGTCTTATCTAAAGATATGAGGGAGTCATTGATCAAAGCCCTTCTTGATCCAAAAATAGCTGACCGCTATTAGAAAGGAGGCATGTTATTCAAGAGAAGCCTGTTGAGTTACATTCACCGATGAAGACCTTCTTTTTGGGACAACCGAGCACAACCGTCCCCTCTACATCACAGTGGATATGGGAAGATTCAGACTCTCCAGGGTGTTAGTTGATCCAGATACATTAGTAAACATTATGAGTCTAAAGACCCTTGCCTACCTGAGGATTTACATCTCTGAACTCTGAGGAGATCAGATGATGTTGAGAGGATTCAATGAGTAAGGCGAGAGGGATTTAGGCTTCATAGTGTTTCCATTACAGATAGATGATTGGAAGAAAGAAGCCAAGTTCTATATAATTGATTTAGATACATCTTTCACTGCTTTGCTCGGTAAGCCTTGGATACATGGAAACAACATGGTTCCATCTTCTTTACATAAGTGTATCAAATTTTGAAGAGGTGGAATCGAGTATTGTGTCAAAGGAGACTTGAAGCCATTTTCAGTTAGAGAGATCGAGTATATGAGGATGCATCCTACTACCTTCCTCAAAATCAAAAAGTCTATTCTCGTGAACTTGGTCAATGTTCAAAAATAAAAGAAAAAGAAGAAGAAGAAAAAGAAAAGAAAAATGAAAAAAAAATGAAAATGCAAGTGAGCAAGAATCAGACATTGAGGAGGAAGTAAAGCTTGAAGTAGGATTTCGCTCACAGTTTGTTCCTCCATATGAACACATGGGTAGGATGACTCGACCCTCACCAAGTAGAGAAGAGGCAGATCCAGAGGCAGTTCCAGAGGTGGAAGACCTCCTTGATGGTGGCCATCCAGTAGGAGCTATGTTCCAGTTCACAGGAGTACCCCCTCTATCCACATAGACTTAGATTCCAATTCAAAAGATGACACTCATGTGGTTAGCATGCCAACCAACCCCTCTCAGTTGGTCCCTTTGGAGGTGACATTAGATCAGATAGTGATGAAGACTAAGCCTCCAAGAAAAGCATGAATGTATCTGAATCATTATTATGTAGAATAGTTAGGCAGTAGTTGGGAACCTTAGCTCTAACTACACTTTCTTCTAAGAAAGTTGAGGGCTTGGTAGTTAAGGAGGCCCTCAAGTCATCTACAGATGTTAAGCCAAAGAGGTTTTTGTTAGGAGCATCATCCTCAAGTCAGGAAGATGATGTAGATCTTAATGATGATTCATATAAATATTTAATATAATTACCTTTTGATTGGTATTCTCCTTGTATTATTAACTTAGCAAAGAAGGGACTAATCCCACATACTTGGTCCAAACACAGGTCAGATTACTTTGAAAGGTTATGGGACAACCAAAGCAGACATTCTCAATCAAGACCAGGACTAGGATTTGGCATAGTGGGTCATGTCGATGATGACAACCATTGCCTAGTCATCACCAATCATTCAGAGTCTAATAGGTTCTTTTCAAATCATGCTAATTCATGTGAGGAGGTGTGTTTAGAAACTTTAGATGATCCTAATGAGCTTGAAGCCAAAGATGCACTGCCATAGTTTGAAGAAGAAATCAGATCAACCATCAACAAACTCAAAGAAATCAACTTAGGAATAAAAGAATATCCACGCCCGACATACATCAGTTCCTTGTTGAATGAAGAAGAAACTAATGACTTAGTCAAGCTATTAGCTAAGTTTAAGGATTTCTTTGCATGGAGTTATGAAGAAATGCCCAGTTTATCTCCTGATGTAGCAGTCGTAATAGACTATAATGCTAATCCTATCAAGCAAGCTCCTAGATGCAAGCGATTAGACATTGAGCAGCAAGTCATTTCTAAAATCAAGAAACTGATCGATGCTGGCTTTATCAGGGAAGAAAAATATCCCACTTGGTTGACCAGTGTCATTCAGTTAAGAAAAAGAATGGCCAAATTTGCATATGTGTCAATTTTAGGGATCTGAATAAGGCATGTCCTAAAGATAAATTTCCACTTTCTATACCAGAGTTGATGGTGGACATTGCCTCATCTCATGCGGTATTCTCTTTCATGGATGGCTCATCAGGCTACAACCAAATTAAGATGGTCCCCAAGGATGAGAAAAATATTGCTTTTTGAACCCTGATTGGAATCTATTGTTATAGGGTCATGCCTTTTGACCAGTGGGCCATGACTTAGATCTTCAATGAACTCATTCATCATCAAGTTTGATGTTATATTGATGGTCTTGTAGTCAAAAGTAAAGAAAAGGAAGACCATCTCTTTGACTTGAGTAGTTTTGAATGGTTAAGATAATTTAACCTTAAAATGAATCCCCTAAAGTGTGCATTCGGAGTATCTTTAGGGAAATTCCTTGGGTTTGTTGTCTAGCACCGTGGAATAGAAATCGATTCGGAGAAGATCAAGGCTATTTTAGAAATGCCACCCTCTAAAAGTCTAACTGAACTCAAATCATTTCAAGGGTGGTTGGTGTATCTAAGATGATTCACTTCTAACCTATCAAGAAGATGTCAACCATTCTCAGCACTTGTCAAAAAGGATGCTAAGTTCAAGTGGGATGACAAGCACCAGCATGCTTTTGAATACATCAAGCACTACCTGATGATGCCGTCAGTTCTAGCAGCCCCTATCCCGAGCAAGCCGCTCATCTTATATACCACTGCATTAGACAACTCCCTTTGTGCTTTATTGGCTCAAACTAATGATGAAGGAAAAGAGAATGCACTCTATTATCTCAGTCATCATTTAATCCTCGCTACCTACTATTACTTAGCTTTAATCTTTACATCCCAAAACCAGACATTTATATGCTTTCTCATAAGGTGAATCGATCTCTGGATCAATCCCACTAATATCTCATGACGGTAGATGTTATCCAGATGGTTGGCACGGTGGTCCATGATTTTATCGCAGTTTGATATCACATTCGTACCCTTCCATGTGGTAAAAGGATAAGCACTAATAGATTTCTTAGCAGCACACCCACTTTCTGTTGATTCCGTTTAGTGATGACCTCCCTGATGAACAAATTATGACTTAGGGGACACTAGTATTCATTATTGGGAGATATATTTTGATAGTGCGACTTTCTTTAAAAAAGGAGAAGAACCATGATCTACTCTCCTAGGAAAGGTAGGGGTAGGAATAGTTCTCCCAACTTTAGACCGTGATGTGAGATTCTCATACTATCTGTCCAATCCATGCACCAACAACGAAGCCGGATATGAGTCTCTGATTGTCGGTCTAGAGTTAGCCATTACACTGTGCGTCCAAAGTATCAACATATTCAGGGATTCTCAATTAGTTATCAACCAAATCATTGGGTCCTACAAAGTTTTGAAACATAAGCTCCATCATTATCACAAGTACACCATGGAGTTGTTGGCTCAAATCCCTAAAGTTACCATCTACAATATTCCTTGAGGAGAAAATGCAGTAGCAGATGCATTAGCTAAGCTTGCCAAGGAGCTGGCATGTCAGAAGATGAGTCCATACCAATAAGGGTCCAAAATAGATAAGTCTTATCTCTTATTCATGTTGTACTCATCAAGAGACTATCTCTTGAAGCAGAGGATGTCATTGCCAAATATGATGATGAGCTAGATTGGAGGCAATCATTCATGCATTACCTAAATATAGGAAAACTACCTCAAGAGAAGTCATTAGCCCATCAGTTGAAGTAGAGAGCTCTTTCCTATGCTCTCATGGATGGCACTTCGTATCGGCTATCTTTCAATCATATATGGTTATGTTGTTTGGACAGACACGAAGCCCATAAGATCGTGACTAAGGTACACTCAGATTTATGTGGAGTGCATCAATCCAGTCCAAGATAAAAGCCAAGATCAAGAAATAAGGATACTACTGGCCTTCGATGATCCCATATTGTATGGACATAGCTAGGAGATGCCACCAATGTCAGGTGCATGGTGTGGTCTTACACCAACCACCCAACATTCTACATCTTACATTGGCCTCATGGCCATTCAAGTGTTTGGGTATCGACATAGTGGGTTTGATTTATCCTCCTTCTTCTAAGGGTCATCAGTTCATTCTAGCTACCACCTACTTTTTTAGTAGGCAAAAGCAATCCCACTCAGAGAGGTCATAACTCAATATGTGCTCCAATTTTAGGAACAATATCATTTATAGGCTCAGGTGCCTCGATGAATTATATCTGATAATGGTACTGCATTCTAGAGCACCAAAATTAATAGCTTTGCCTAGAGACACATAGATTGGAGATATTTCACCATCTATTATCCTAGGGAAAATGGCCTAGCAGAAGCCTTCAACAAAACTCTCATCTAGATATTAAAGAAGACACTCGATGACAACAAGAAATAGTGGCATGAGTAGTTGGTTGAAGCCTTGTGGGCTTACCGCACCACATATAAAACTTTAACTCAATCTACCCCTTTCTCCTTAGTGTATGGGTCTGAAGCAATTCTACCATTAGAAGTCCAACACCCATCATTAAGGATAGTTATGGGTAGTAAAATCACAAAGGGTAGAATGCCAACTTACAGTTAGAAGAGCTCGAAGGTTTGGAGGAGAGACACCTTCGGGCATGCTAGAACCTCGAGTTGTATAAAGCCAAAATGATTCAAGCTCATAACAAGGTGGTCCGCCCTAGATATTTTTAGGTAGGATAGCTTGTTTTAGTTCTAAGGAGACCAATTGTTGCCCATAGAAAGATGGGAGGCAAGTTTGAATCCACTTGGGAAGGCCCTTTCACCATAAAAAAGGCCTACTAAGGAGGATCCTATCAGCTTATAAATTATAAGGGAGAGCGCCATATGCTTCCAATCAATGGGCTCCACCTAAATAAATATTACCCATAAATCTTGTTTGAAAATAATTATCAATAAAACTTCTTTTCATTTCAAATTCCATCTCTTCATAATTGTTAGAAATATCTTTGCTTGCAAATCCACCATTATGTGTTTAGGGTAGGTGTAAGGAACCCAAGCAGCACCCTTTTTCCTCTTTCACAACACAAACACACATGCATATTTTTTCTCAGGCTATTTTGATATGGGAGCAAGCCCCCAATGACACTCACTCATTAGCTACTCTAGGTCGGGCTGACGTGCTACCACGCTAGTGCATCACCCCAGTGGTCTCTTGTTCAGGAAGAAGTAAGTCTGTTATGCTTTCTTTTCTGACTTGACCGTTACACACGAGTGCCTTGTTAGCATGGTAGTCCTTACAGTGCGGTCGATAAGCTACCCTCATGTTGACTCCATTTAAGAGGATGTAAGTCTACTACTCTCTCTTCTTAAACTAGCCATCATGAACTGACTTGGTTGAGTATATATGATAAGCACACAAACACATATCTTTTATCTCATGCTACTTTAATGTGGGAGCAAGCCCCCTGTGGCACTCACTCATTAGCTGCTCTATGTCAGGCTGACGTGCTACCCTACTAGTATGTCACCCAGTGGTCCATCATTTAGGAAGATGTAAGACTGTTATGCTTTCTTTCTTGATTTGACCACTGCATACCAATGAGCGCCTTGTTAGCATGGTAGGCCTTACTGCGCATAAGCATACCTCATGATAACTTTGTTTAAGAGAATGTAAGCCTACAGGCTTTCTTCTTGAACTAGTCATCGTGCACTGATTGGGTCTAGTATATTTGAGGCTTAGGGTAAGTCCCCAGTGGCTCCTTTCCTCCTGACTACTTCAAGTTTGGGTCTAATCCTTACACAGGACTCCCCACTTAGTAGTCACCCTAGGTCGGATAGCACCTGTCGAACCGAAGACAGACTATCCTAATAATCAGTTCTACTTTAGAAAGATGTAAGTCTACACACCTTCTTTCTAGACTGATTGTTAAACATCGATGGGCACCTTAGGTTGGTTGGTGTTTGCCATGCTAACGGTGACCCACCTAGTGAATACATCGCTCTTGGCAGATGTAAGACTGCTACACTTTCTCTTGAGTTGGCCATTGAATACCTATAGGCTTTCTTTTATAGGGTTCTGGATAAAGCCCCTAGTGGCACCTCCCCAGTGGGCACTCTATTTGGATCACGTCTTTAGCAACCCCATCTAGACACTACCCCAATAATTCTTGGATTGGACTGTCCCCCTTTCCTAATAGCCACACCTGTGGTTGAAGAATTTTTCTTGCGGATATGCATATTCTCCCTTGGTCCAGTAAGTCTTACGGATTAAGAGGAAATCCCTTAGTGGTACCTTTTCCCAAGAAGGTATCCTATCTTTAGGGCAGTGTCAGTAAAACTCTCTATAGGAATCGCCTGACTACTTTCAAGTTAAGATAAGTCCCCAGGTTGGCACTCTCTCAGTAGTTTCCCTTAGGTCGGGTTCGACTTATTATGCCAGCAACGAGTCACCCAAGTAGTCATCCTTACTTTGAAAGATGTAAGTCTATCATGCATTCTTTCCAGCACGATCGTTTAAACCAGGCAGCCTTAGGTTGGGTTTGATTTATTGTGCTATCAATATCCCTAGTGGTTCATTATTCAAAAGTTGTAAGTCTACAAACTTTCTTCCTAACTTGACCATTGCACACCGAAAGGCACACCTTAGATTGGCTAGCTCTACCTCATGATCGGTAAACTATCCCTTTGATTTGTAAATCTAAGACAGGACTAGGCTGATATTAGCCCCTTCTTAGTCGGTCCATCGCACACCAATGGGGTCCATCTAAAATTAAATTGATTTTGACTATTCTTGAGTCGATGTGAGTCTATAGCAGCATTCGCTCAAATAGTCACCTTAGGTTTGGTTCCATATGTTATGCTATCAACTAATCACCCTAGTGGTTCTTTGTTAAGAAAGTTGTAAGTCTACAAGCTTTCTTCCTAACTTGACACATTGCACACCAAAAGGCAACCCTTTGGTTGGTTAGCCCTACTTGATTGCTGGTAGACTATTCCTTTGGATTTGTAAATCTAAGACAAAACTAGGCTAATGTTATCCCCTTCTTAGTGGATCAATCGCACATCGATAGGGTCCATTTCATCAAATCACCATCTTCCCTCTAGTGGAGTCCAAATTTAAATCCACCTTATCCCTAGCAGATGTGCCCTCAAAACCAAATCATGACCTCTCCCTACTGGAGCCTCAAATCATAAGTCAATAAATCAAATTAAATTCTCATCCCCAGTGGATGCCCCAGCAATCAAATCAAACTAATTTCTTCCCCAGCGAGGCATAAATCATATCCTCTCCCCAGTGGAGCCCTCATAAAATCAAACTAGATCAAATCCCTATCCCTAGTGGATGATCTGAACCTGCTTCCCTAGTGGAAGGTTCACATGCTTGATCCCTCAATGGATCCATCCTTTCTCTCTTATGCCCTTGGCATGAGTTGAGTTGCATTGTACTAAGATCTTGATTCCTTCTATATCTCAGGTTTAGGAGTAGATCATTTCTGTTATGCTTGTAAGCCTTCGAACGTTGTTAATCATCTTAGTCAACACTAATACATACAGTGTGCCTAGTCAGTTGCACCACACCCATTGAGCGTCCTTTATTGACCTCATTTTTGGAATGAGCTCTCAACTTTCCCATCATAGATCTAGGACTCTTATAGAACTAAGAGCTCCTTAGTCTTAAGACACTTCTAGTGATTAAGTGAACACTTAACTTAAGCCTAGAGACTTAGAAGGATTAGCCATAGGAAGAAGTTATTCTTTAGAGATTCATGAAGACTTGTTGGTGACCTCACTTTTGGAGTGAGCTCTCAATTTCCTTATCATAGATCTAGGACTCTCATATACACTAAGAGCTCCTTAGTCTTAAGACACTTCTAGTGATTAGGTGAACACTTAACCTAAGCTAGAGGCTTAGATGGTTTAGTCATAGGAATAGGGTATGCCTTATAGATTTAGGATGACTTGCCTACCCTATAGCATTGAACCCAATCCTTGCTTCCTTCTTTCAAACTAAACTCCAAATCATAATCAATTCCAAATAAAATGATTGAAACCTATGATTGAATTCAAATTCTAAAATCTTTCCTAAGCCCTTTGACTTCATCTTATGGACTTAGTCTTAACCAAATCCAATCACTCCAAACCTAAGAGATTTTCTCATGAATCATTTATATCTTCGTTTATATTTTTGAATATAAATGAAGTATAAATTCAAATAGCCAAAATTAAATCTAAAATCAAACCAAAATCTAATTTATACCCTTTTAAGCCAAGTCCTTGAACTTGGACAAATCCTATCCAAACCAAATCAAAACCCATGGATTTCTTCATGATTCAATCATTTCTTTAATCATTATCCCAAATATAAACACAAACTATAATTATCAAATCAAATCCAAGCTAACTTAAATCAAACCCAAGTTAGCCCTTTTTTGACTTGAAATTTTCATATGAACCAAAATCCATATGGATCCAAATCACTTGCAATTGGATTTATATTTCCATCTCAAACCCATTTATCAATATAACTAAACATGAATCAAGCCATGATCAAGCCAATTAACCAATTTAGGTTCCACTTGACCCAAAGCGATCTAAAAGACCTTTTTGAGCCAAGTTCTAATTTAACCCAAATTGGATTGAACTAAGCCCATCCGAACCTCACAACATGACCAACAATCATTCTAGGTTAATCAATTGCCTTGAATTGGGTCAAACCAAGTCAACATATCCCATTGACCAAGTCAACACTTAGCCCAAATGAAACATAAACTAGCCAAAATCCACCATCTGCCAAATTGATTAAAATCATTGATTCAAACCCATTCATAATCAATGATTGCACATGACCAAACTCCCAATTGAGCCAAACCAAGCCTAATTGGCCATTTGACATAAGTTGACCCAAATTGGCCTAAAAAGCCAAAATAGGTGAAATCACAACCCAACCCAAATTGATTGTAACCAATGGCTCAAGTTCATTCCAAATCATTTATTGAACTTGACCAAAACCATGATTGATCCCAATTTGACCAATTGGTCAACTTGACCTAACTTAGCCCAAATTGACCTAAAGGGGCAAATTAGCCAAAATCCAAATTAAATCAAACCAAAGCCTACAATCATTTTCAATTAGCCAATCTCAACACCTAACCTAACCCAATTTGATCAAATTGGTCAAATTGGTCAACTTGACCCATTTGACCTATATGAACTCAAATGAGCCATAATCAAATCCAAAGAAAATTGAATCAAACCAATGACACCAATTCACTCCAATCAGTCATGTGAACTTAACCCAATGCTTAGTTTGACCCAATTTGACCAAGTAGTCAACTTGACCCAACCTAACCCAGTTTGACCTAAATAGGTTAAATTAACCCAAATCAAATCAAATAAACTCCAAACCACTTGAAATTTGGGCTAACCCACTTTTTACCCATCCTAAATATGCCCAAATCAAACCCATAGCCAAATGAACATTATGCCTTTGGCTTTAGGGCATCCCATGAGATAAAACACATGTTCATTGGGTCATTTTCTCCCCTTGGCCACTCATTCATAGGCCCACTTAGGTACCTAGGATCCCTCAAGGTGGTTTGTGCCATGATCCATGGGAGGTGAAATCACCTCCCACCCCAATGGAGCTTTCCAAACCACCAAGGATAAGTACTTCCTCCCCATGACCACCTCCACCTCCTCAAGCCACATCATGCGAGGACCTCCACCAACCTCTGATTTGGCCAATTGATCAAGAAGAAACCAAAGAAGTTGTGGTCATCTGATCTAAGGAATGAGAGGGTATACCCCCCTCATTCTCACTCAAACACAAACACTCACACTCGATTCAACCCTAGCAGCCAAGGAGAGTGTTCCCAAAGTAATTTCTAAGCCTTCCCAAGCTCCTCAAAATCCTCATTCTCAGTTTTACGCAAAACTGAAATAATGGAGGCCACCTTTGATTCCCACTTACTTAAATCTTCACTAAACTGCAATTAACTTTGCACACACCTTCCTTGGAGCTAAACAAGCGAGAATAAATCATTTCCCAAACTTCTCGATGGTCGGAGGGTGGAGTTTGATCAAGATTGATCACCTACATCCAGTGCTTTGGTCTTCGGAGCTACACCAAATCAAAGCTCATGCGGCTCAATAGAGCTTCATTTCTACCAAACAAAGCTTATTCAATCATTAGAACCACGATCATAAGCTCGGTAAGGTATTCCATTGAAACTGATCCTTGAATGAAAATAGTCTGGTCTTTTGTGAAAGAAATTTCGATGTCAAGTGTTTTTCACCGTTATATTTGATTGTTGCTCTTCCTCGAAGGTGTGGAATCATTTTCATCTCCATTTGAGCTTAGGTGAGCTCAAATCGAGCAATGATCGATGGATGATAGCCATTGTTCAATGCTCTGGCAGAGATAGATCATGGATCATCCATCCCACATGATCGGGATGGACGATCCTGATCAGATCACGCTTAGAGCCTCGATAAATCCCTCAAAACCATTAGTTTAATCATGGTTGTTCAATCTTAGAATGGGTGGTCCAAGAGTTACCGCCTACACCACCATCCGAGTCAGCACTTGGATGTGATAACTTAAATAGCAAATCCCATCGTGCCATGGAAGAGCATCGACCGCCTCGGATTAAGGCTTTAATTAGTGGTAACTAATTATTTTTCAATCCTAAAACTTCTTAAATTCATAATTAATTCTAGAAAAATAAAAAATACAAACTTAGCTTATTTTAAAAATATTTCAGAGTAGAATCTAGGAAAATTATTATTAATTGATTTTGAACAGTGGATTTGGCTTAATTAAGATTTAATTAGAAATATAATTAGCTTGATTACTCTAATTAATCATCTAATTAATCTTAAACTTTATATGCATGTCTAGGGGGATGACCTCTGTCTCCCCTATTTTTTTGGGATTTTATTGGTTGTTTAATTAGGAAAACTAATTGATTAAGTCTTAATCACTTTCTTAATGTACTTAGTGAAAATTAAGCAAATGAATAATAAATCAATTAATCAATTAAGTTTATTAACCTTTGTTAATGATGATGAAGTCTAGGGAAATGGTTTGGGATTCCCTCTTCCAACCTTTTCTTTAAGTCCTCTCCAATCCCTCGTAAGTAAATAATTAATTAACACCCCTTAATTAATTAATTAATAAGATTAATAAAAAATCCAAATCGTACCTGAACTTTAATCAACTATTTGAAAAGATTTAAGGATTGAGACTTAGGCTCCCTTTTTTGTCTCTTTCTATAAGCCCATCTCATTTTCATTAGTTAATGTAATTAAGGTTTAATTAGTTAATTAATGAACTTAATTAATTCAATTGAATCTATTCTCTAATTTAATCTTGGGTAGCTCTTTTGGTGTTCAATAACCCAAAAGGGGAGATAATGAAATTATGGTTAACTCATATGTGTGAGAAAACTATAAAAGTAGTTAAGTGAGATCCTTTAAGATTAATTAACTATTAATCATGAGCCAATTGTATTAGGCCCTTTTTATTTCTTAGGAGCATTGCAAATTTACTTTCCATGTGATTGCATATCATATTGGCTCATTATTAATTAGTTAATTAACTTAAGGTGATGTAAAAAAGGGTTAATTAATTGGCTTAATTCATACCTTAACCTAATTCAACAATAAAATCAACCTAATTACTTTTTCATTAAATTAAATTAACTCACACATGGGGAATGGGATTAGGATCAGCAAACCTCTTTCATTTCCTAAATCAAATCAAACTCAAAATTTAAAAAAAATTTCATTAAAGAACTTTGGTTTATTTTAAGTGGCTTCATTTAGTAAGATTGTCCTTAGGAATTAATTGGAATGAATGAGATCATGTGCTTATGTTCATTTATTTCTTTTCAATCATGTTAAATGTTGCTTTCCATGTGTAATCATGCAATCATTTCTTTTAAAATTAGTTAAATGAAATTATTTCTTTTATGTATAATTGCATGTGTTGATTTAAATTTAATAGGTGTAGCTATTATTATTATTAAATCAAATGTTATTTTCAAAAGCCTATAAATCAATTATAATAAATGAAGTGATGTTAATTACAAGTATCTATAAGTTTACATGTGTTGATAATATGAGGTAAGCAATATGAAGCTCTCTTTCCTAATCTTACATGGATTCACATAGGATTTACAAATGTATAGTTCATTTGAAAAGAACACAATATTTTCCTAAATCTACTCCTATGCATCTCCATGTTAAGACTTAGGAAGAATTTCATATCACATATGTAAATCATATAATCAAATCAAATATGACTTCTTGCATGGCTTCTTATTCTTGTGGTTCTTTTTGTACATTCATATGTATCTGAAAAAAGTGGTGTATTAGTCTGGACACCCCAAGGCTGCAAGGCTTTAAGTCACCTTAAGTAGGTCTTATACCTTACGCCCCTGGTGCAGAACAATGGCATCGTACTCACTTAAAACTCTTATACACATGTATGTATGATGTGACCAATGAATAAGAATCAAGATCAAATAAATCAAACATAACTTTTGCATGAGTTTTCATATCCTTATTATTGCTTATACATCTACATGTATCTAAAAAAAGTGGTATATTAGTCTGGACACCTCGGGGTTGCGAGACTTTAAGTAGCCCTAAGTAGGTCTTATACCTTATGCCCCTAGTGTATAACAATGGTAATGTGCTCACTTAAAACTTTTATATATGTGAATGTGTACCTAGCTAATGGATGAAAAATCCCTCTTTTCTATTAAAAAGACATGCATTCATAATTTAATCAAATGAAGTATTTAAATTCCAAACACACTTCTTTGCATTCATCATTTAAGTGCGCTAAGACATACATTATATGTATATGTATGCTTAGGATTTAATCATATGCATGATATACAGGATGGAGAAAAATGAATAAACATGTGTTATGTGATAGTAATTCATTCTAATCAATCTTAAGAAGTCTTTCTTATTGAATAAGGTCATTTAGAGGGAACCTAAACTTGGATTGATTAAAACATATAATAATCCATTCACTAAAGGAAATTGATTAATTAACTTGCTTTAAAACTGACTTAAGGTAGGGATGAAAGAGAGATTCCCTCTCTTTCTTCTCTTTATAGCACTTAGTTGTTAAGTGTAGGCCATATGAAACAAAAGAAAACACTAAGTAAAATCTTCAAATCAATTAAATAACTTAAAGATAAATTAACCCCTTTATAAATTAAATCCCTCACACATAGCAAATTACAACTCTAAAGCCTAGTTAGGACATACCACACAAGCTTTAATTCACACACATTAGACTAAGTCACCATTTCTAGCTTCATGTTAGGGTGGTGTATGGTTTTAATTTAGATTTCATTTATATTTGTGAATATAAATAAAGGAATTATTGATTTATAAATAAATCAACCAAATTTAATTTGGTTTGAAGGAGTTTTTGGCTAAGCATATGAAGGTGGTTCATATGGCTTAGGAAGGGATTTGGAATTTGAATTCAATCATGGGTTTCAATCATTTGATTTGAGATTGGATTTATGATTTTAAATTTGAATTTGAGGTTCAATTTGGAAGAAGGAAGCAAGGATTGGGCTTAAGGCTATAAGGTAGGCAAGTCTTCTTAAATCCCTAAGAAATAAAATATTCTTATGGCTAACTCTTATAAGTATCTAGGCTTAGGTTAAGTGTTCACCTAATCACTAGAAGTGTCTTAAGACTAAGGAACTCTTAGTGTCTATAAGAGTCTTAGATCTATGATGAGAAAGTTGAGAGCTCACTCTCAAAAGTGAGGTCAGCAACGATTAGATCCCAACATCCTCGATTTCCTCTAAAATTGGATTGGTGGGTCCGATCTTAGATGGACGGTCCACGGAGTTAACTCATCCATCACAATCCAAGTAAGGGAGCTTAGAGAATGTGATTAGGATACTTTTCCTAATTCATTTCCTAAGTTTTCTTTACTTTTTGGAATCAAATTAATTAATGATTAATGAGGTAATTAATTGCTTAATTAATTAATTAATCTTCAAGATAAATTCAAAGACTAAGTGATCAATTATAGGACTTAGGGATTGAGATTAAGACCTCTTTCTTGATCTCTTTCCTTAAGTTGATTTCATTTGATTAATTTAACATGCTTAATGTTTAACCAAATTGATTAATGAGCTTAATTAACTCCATCTAAAATCCAATTCACGTCTAATTATCTTTAATCAATTTTGGGTAGCCTTTTATATGTTTAATAGTCTAAAGAAATTTAATGAAATTTTGGTTAGCTTACATGTGTAAGAAAATCATAAAAATAATTAATTAAATTTCTTAAGCCTAATTAACTATTAATCATGAGCCAATTGCATTAAGCCCCTTTCATTTCTTAGGAGCATTGCTAATTTACTTTTCATGTGGTTGCATATCATGTTGGCTCCTTATTAACTAGTTAATTAGCTTAAGGTGATGTAGGTAAGGTTAATTAATTGACTTAATTCTTATCCTAATCAAATTAAGACATAAAATCAACCTAAATATTCTTCATTACACCAAATTAACTCACACATGGGGGATGGGATTAGGATTAGTAAACTTTTTTCACATTCCTTAAATCAAATCAAATATGAAAATGAAATGATATTAAAGAACTTTGGTTTATTTTAAATAATCTTATTTAATTTGATTGTCCTTAGGACTTTGTTGATTTGAATGAAATCACATGCTTGTGTTATTTTATTTCTTTTCAATCATGCTAAATGTTGTATGTTATATGATTCATGCATTATGTCTTTCAAATTAATCAAATAAAAATGGTTTATTTTATGTCAAATTGCATGTGTTTATTTAAATTAAAAATATGTATGGCTAGTATCACTATTAAATCTCAAATATATTTTCAAAAGTTTATTAATGAATGAATATACATATAAATTATAAATTTATCTATATATACATAGGAAATGCAAGCGAATATAAATTTAGTGTATGAAGTAAAGTCTCTTCTTTATATTCTTCTGTTGATTTGTATAAGGAATAATGTTAGCTGGTATATTAGTCTGGACATCCCAGAGACGCATGGCTTTAAGTAGCCTTAAAGAGGTTCCTACCTCATTCCCTTGGTATGAAACAATGGTAACGTACCTACTTGATTTCATTCTTATGCATTTGGACATTAAAATTTAGATAGAGCTTCAATTCATTTACATGAAATAAATCAATCAAATCAAAAATATAATTTTTGCATGGCTTTCTATTCCTATAGTTATTTATACATCCATATGTATCTAAGGGTAGCGGTATATTAGTCTTGACATTCCAAGGATGCACGGCTTTAAGTAGCCCCATGAAGGTTCCTACCTCATTCCCTTTATGCAAAACAATGGCGATGTACTTGCTTAAAACTTTTATAATGAATGTGTACTTAGCTGATGAATGAAAACCCCTCTTTCTATTTAAAAGACATGCATTTATTCTTTGTTTAATTGATTGAGTTGATTAGTCATGCGATTTAAGGTTATTTCCTTATGCTTTTTGCATGAGAATTTAGATAGAGATTTAAATTAGTATGATAAAATTGCGCAATCAAATGAAATATTAATGTTAAATACATTTACTTACATTCATCATAGAAGTGTGCTAATACATATTGCATGTATATTTATGCTTAGGATTTAATCATATGTATGATATATGTGATGGAAAGAAATGAAAAAATATGTGTTATGTGATAGTAATTCACTCCAACTAATCTTAAGATGCCTTTCTTATTAAATGAGTTTATTTATAGTGAACTTAAACTTGGACAAATTAAAATATGTAATAAGTCATTCACTAGAGGGAATTGATTAATTAATTTGCTTTATATGTGACTTAAGGTAGGGATGAAGAGAGTGATCCTCTCTTTTCTTCTCTTTTTAACACTTAGTTGTTAAGTGTAAATCAAGTGAAATAAATGAAAACACCAAGTAAAACTCACAAATCAATTAAGTCATTTAAAGTGAAACCACCCTTCATAATTAAATCTCTTCATACTTAAGAAATTACAACAAAGTAAAAATTGTAAATTAATTAAACAATTTAAAGTGAAGCCACCCTTTATAATTAAATGTCCTTCATACTTATAGAATCTTAACTCTAAAGCCTAGCTAGAACATTCCACACAAGCCTTAACACATACACATTAGATTAAATCACCACTTCTATCTTTATGTTAGGGCAGTGCATGGTTTAATGTATATTTTATTTTATGATGTAATGTTATAGACTGGATGCTAGGTGGTATATTTCATAGTTTAGATGTTAGGCCATGATTAGCTTAATCATGTTTTAGGTAAAAGATTATGCTTAAGGGGCACTTAAAATAAATATAAATGCTCTCTTTTGCAGGTTGCTTAACCCATAAGCATAATCTATAATAGGAAAGGTGGACTTGGTTACCCATGTGCAGGGTGTTAAGTCCAAATTATCCATATTTATTTGTTGTTTGGTTTTAACTTATTTTGTATAGTTAGATTTACTTTTCTTATTTTTAATGAAATTTTGTATTAGGAATTAGGATTAGAGCTATGGGGCTTAGCATAAATATGAAGAATCTTGTCATGAAAATGAAATCATAACCCCATTCATTTGTTGTAATTAAATTGTAATTATTCTTTCATTATAATGTTGTATAAGGGTAGAGCTTCTACCCATTTTTTTTCGGTTATGCGGTACTTGCATCGACCTTATTCTTTCCGTTAGTTATAAATTGTTTGATGATTTGTTTTACACTATGCAATAGAAATGGAATGTATTTTTCTAGTTTCTTCATGTATGATTATTTAATGTGTGGCCTAGATCTGTTTAGGGACTTAGGGAAAAATAAATTTTCTATCCCGACTACAACTCATAATTAAATTTTCTAAAATAACTCATAACCTCACATAAAGCCTAGGCTTTAAATCAAGATAATAAAATATTTAACAACTCCTTAGCTGGATGTTGTATGCTTAATATCATGCATATCATTTTATTTCACTCTTGCTAAGAGAGGGTTTCCATCTTTGCTAGATAGAAAAAAAGGTTTGACCTTTGAGATCTTATGATTGAAAACATCTCTTTATCTTTTGATTTAGCCCATAACCAACTTCTTCATACATATAGGAATATAAAAATCCTATAGCCTGTGTCAAAAATAAAGAGTTCAAAAAATTTGATAAAATTTGTATTATACTAAATCATTACTCATATCACTCATGCTCTAGTCTCTTAGGGAGTGGGTTAAGGACTTTAGTTTCTTTTCTAAATAACAACAACCAAATCATCTTACAAAATCATAATACTTGATCACATGGTTTTAAAATGTATGAGGAGTTAGCTCGCTGCCACTCTAGGTGGTTATAAGTCTAGCAATCGGGTGGTTTACTCTCTCTTGTGGAGGTAAACAATATACCTACTTTTCCTTAGATTTAGGTCATGCTTTGGCCCTCGCTAAAGCTCCCTAGATTTAGGATCTGAGGTTATTATTTGGGGCTATAAGTATAAATCCTCACCTCTTGGGCATTTCCATAATTTTGTATTATGAAATTATAAGTCTTAGATTCTAATAAAATTTTAACTCAAATACATAATTCTCCTCAATTTCAAACATATGAATCCCAACCATAGGATAGTTTGGGATGCTCACTAGTTTCCTAGTACCATGAGCAAATTCAAATTTCAAATTTCAAAATCCTCTTAAGCCATATGAACCACCTTCATATGCTTAGCCAAAACACCCTTTATACCAAATCAAACTGGATTGATTTCTTTATAAATAAATCATTCCTTCACCCATATTCACAAATATAAATGAAATCCAAATCCAAATGAGCCAATTCAAATCAAACTAAATCGATTCTTTACTTAAGCCCTTTTGGCCTATATCCTTGGGATTGGTCAAATTTGCTTCCAACTCACTCCAAGCACAAGTGATTTTCTCATGAATCATTTATATCTTCATTTATATTCCCAAATATAAATGAAATATAAATTCAAATAGCCAAAACCAAATCCAAAATCAAACCAAAATCCAATTTATACCCATTAAGCCAATTTCTTTGACTTAACCAAATCCAATCCAAATCAACTCAAAACCCATGGATTTCTTCATGAGTCAATCATTCCTTCAATCACTTACCCAAATATAAATATAAACTACAATCACCAAGCCAAAATCAAGCTAACCTAAGTCAAACCCAAATTTGTCCTTTTGATTTGAAATTATCATATGAACCAAAATCCATATGGCTTCAAACCACTTGAAATTGGATTTATATTTTCATCTCAAATCCATTTATCAATACAACTAAACTTGAATCAAGCCATGACCAAACCAATTGACCCATTTAGGTCCATTTGACCCAAAGTGACCTAAAGACCCTTTTGAGCTCAATTCTAATTCAACCCAAATTGGATTGAACTAAGCCCATCCAAACCTCATATCATGATCAACAATCATCATAGGTTAATCCATTATCTTGAATTGGGTCAAACCAAGTCAACTTTGCCCATTGACCAAGTCAACCCTTAAATTAAATGAAACCTAAACTAGCTAAAACACACCATATGCCAAATTGACTAATACATTTGATTCAAATCAATTCATAATCAATGATTGAATATGACCAAACCCTCAATTAAGCCAAACCAAGTCTAATTGGCCATTTGACCCAAGCTGACCCAAATTGGCCTAAAAAGCTCAAATAAGTCAAATCACTATCCAACCCAAATTGATTGCAACCAATGATTCAAGTTCATTCCAAATTGATTATTAAACTTGACCAAAGCCATTATTAAGCCCAATTTGACCAATTGGTCAACCTAACCTAACCTAGCCCAAATTAGCAAAAATCCAAATTAATTCCAAATTGAACCAAACCAAAGCCTACAATCTTTTTTAATTAACCAATTGAACTTGACCCAACACCTAACCCAACCCAATTTGGTCAACTTAGCCCACTTGACCTATATGAACCCAAATGAGCTATAATCAAATCCAAAGCAAATTGAACAAAACCAATGACACCAATACACTCCAATTGGTCATGTGAACTTGACCTAACCCTTGGTTAGACCCAATTTGACCAATTGATCAACTTGACTCAACATAACCCAATTTGACCTAAATATGTCAAATCAAGCCAAATCAAACCAAATAAACTCCGAACTACATGAAATTTGGGCTAACCCACTTTTGACTCATCCCAAATCTACCCAAACCAAATCCATAGCCAAAAGACTACTTTGCACTTAGGTCTAGAGCATCCCATGAGATAAGACACTTGCATTTTTGGTCATTTCCTTCCCTTGGCCACTTGACACCCAGTCATAAGTCCACTTAGGCACTAAGGACTGTGGCTGACCTGACCCAATAGTGGTTGGGTTAGCCATGACTCATGGGGAGGTAAAATCATCTCCCCATTCCTATTGGAGAATTTCAAACCAACAAGGACACCCATTACTCCCGTGGTAGCCACCTCCCACCCTTCCTTCACTCATGAGAGGACAAGTGGAGTGATTCTCTACTCAAACCTAGCTCTCCATGGTCACCCTTTGATCAAAGAGTTGAAATAATCATTATCGTCCAAGCCAAGGAAGGAGGGGGTATACCCCAAAACATAGACACTCACACTCGATTTAGCCATAGTAACCAAAGAGAGAGATCCCAGAGCTTCCCCTTGCATTTCCCAAGCTCCCCAAATTCACCAATCTCAATTTACGTAAAACCAAAATAGGGGAGCATACCACTGATTTCCATTTTCCCATTTCGCAACCAAAGTGCAATTAACTTTGCACACACTATCCTTGGACATAGATGAGTCAAAATGAATCATTTCCCAAGCTTCTCGATGATTGGAGGGTGGAGTTCAATCAAGGTTGATCACCTACATGCCATGGGTTGGTCTTCTGAGTGGTCTACACCAAATCGAAGCTCGTGTGGCTCAACATAGTTTCATTTCTACCAAATGAAGCTTCTTCAATTGTTGGAACTTCATAAGCTCCGGTGAGGTATGCCATTAAAATCGATCCTAAGCTCAAAATAGGTTGATCTTTTGTAAAGGAAACTTGCATCTCCCATGATTTCCACTGTTGGATGTATTTTTTGTGCTTCCCCGAAGGTGTGGGATCAATTTGATCTCCATCCAAGCTCGGGTGAGCTCGGATCAAGCGGCGATTAATGGATGGTATCTATCTCGCCGCCAGAGACAGATCCCATCGTCAATTCCACGTGATCAAATGGCGGTCCGATCTCATGCTGATCCATCTTTAATCCTTTGTCAACACGTTTAATCATGGGCATCCAATCTTGTTGAATGCCCACTCAAGTGCATTATCTGTCCACATCGATTTGACAAGATAACCAATCCTGCGCATGGTGTTGATAGGATTAGGGGGTTAATTAGGTTAATTAATCCATTTTTAATCCTGAAACTTTCAAATTTCATAACTAATTAAAGAAAAATATAAATAAATATAATTAAATATTCATTTTAATGGTATTTTAAAGGAGAATCCATTAAAATTATAATTAATCAATTTTGAATAATAATATTTGCTTAATTAAAGTTTAATTAAAATTTAGTTAGCATAATTACTCTTTGATTAATTATCCAATTAATTTTAAACTTTCCAGAGATGTTTAGATGATTTTCCTCCCTATTTTTCTTGGATTTATTGGATAATTGGGAAAATTAATGGATTAAGCCTTAGTACTCTCCAATCTTAATTAATAATAATTTAAGTAAATGAATAGTAAATTAATCAATCAATTAAGAACCTCTATTAATGGGATGAAGTTTAGAGAAATGGATTGGGACCCTCTTCCAATCTTTTCCTTGTCTTCTCCATTCCCTCTTAAATAATTAATTAATTAAACATTAATTTAATTAAATCTATCAAAATCCAAATCATACCTGAACTTTAATTAACTAATTGAAAGGATTTAGGGATTGATACTTAGGCTCCCTTCTTTGTCTCTTTCCCTAAGTCTATTTCATATTGTTGATTAAGGATAATTAAGACATAATTAGATAATTAATGAGCTTAATTAATTTGATTGAATATACTTCTCTAATTAACTCTTGGGTAGCTCTTTGGGTGTACAATAACCTAAAGAGAGAGCTAATGAAATTATGGTTACCTCACACATGTGGGAAAATCACAAGAGTAGTTAAGTGAGCTCCTTAAGCTTAATTAATTAGTAATTATGAGCTAATTGTATTAGGCCTTTTCATTTCATAGGAGCATTGCTATTTATTTTTCTATGTGGTTGCATATCATATTAGCTCATAATTATTTAATTAATTATCTTAAGGTGACAAAGGTAAGGCTAATCAATTGATTTAATCCATGCTTAACTTAATCAATTCATAAAATCAACCTAATTACTTTTCATTAAATCACGTTAACTTACACACATGGGAATGGGATTAGGACCAGCAAGCCTCTTTTACATTTCATAAATTAAATCAAATATGAAATCAAAAATGGCTTTAACAAACTTTGGTTTATTTCAAATAAGCTTGTTTAATATGATTGTCCTTAGGAATTAGTTGGATTGAATGAGATTGTATGCTTGTGCTTCTTTATTTCTTTCCAATCATATTAAGATATTGTATGCCACTTGTAGTGATGCATTCATTCCTTTCAAAAATAAATACTTTCCTTTATGTCAATTTGCATGTTGACATTAAAATATGTGTTATTATCACTACTAAATCTCAAGCATATTCTTAAAAGCTTCTTAATGAATAAGAATATGTGTTGTGACTTTAGTTATATATATATATATATATATATATATATATATATGAAGTGCATGTGAATATAAACTTAGTGTATGGAGTGAAGTTTCTTTCTTATATTCATATGTTGATTTCCATAAGTAAGAATGTTAGCGAGTATATTAGTTTGGACATCCCAAGGATGCACTGCTTTAAGTAGCCCTAAGGAGGTTCCTGCCTCACTCCCTTGGTGCAACAATGGCAACATACTTGCTTGATTTCATTCTTATGCATTTTTGATATTAGAATTTAGATAGAGCTTTAATTCATTTACATAAATAAATCAATTAAATTGAATCCAACTTTTGTGTAGTTTTTATTTCTATAGTTGCTTGCACATTCATATATATTTAAGAATTATGGGTATATTAGTCTGGACATCCCAGGGATGCATGACTTTAAGTAGCCCTAAGGAGGTTCCTACCTCATTTCTTAGGTGAAAAATAATGGCTTCATACTTACTTAAAATTCTCATATATATATATATATATATATATATATATATATATATATATATATATATATATATATATATATATATATATATATATACGTATTTATGATACAACTATTAGATGAAAACTATAATTTAGTCAAATCAACTCTACTTTTGCATAATTCTCATTCTTATAGCTGCTTATACATCCATATGTATTTGAGGATAGCGGGTATGTTAGTCTAGAATTCCCAAAGATGCGCGGCTTTAAGTAGCCCTGAGGAGGTTCCTACCTCACTCCCTTGGTGTAGAACAATGGCGATGTACTTGCTTAAAACTCTTATACATTTGTGTGTACATTTGGCAGATGAATGAAAATATTATTTTCTATTAAAAAGAAATATTCATTCATACTTTGTTCAAGTAGTTGAATTAATTAACCATATAATTTGAAGTTCTTTTCTTATGCTTTTATATAAGAATTTAGATAGAGCTTTAAATTAATATTACAAAATAATTCAACCAAATGAAACACCAATTTCAAATGCATTTGCTTACATTTATCATTCAAGTATGCTAAAATATAAATTGCATGTATATGTATGTTTAGGATTTAACCATATGCATGCTACATATGATGAAAAGAAATAAACAAACATATGGCATGCCATGGTAGTTCATTCCAATTAATCTTGAGATGCCTTTCTTACTGAATGAGTTTATTTAAAGTGAACCTAAACCCAGGACTAATTAAAAATATATAATAAGTCATTCACTAAATAGAATTCATTTAATTAATTGGCTTTAGAAGTGACTTAAGGTAGGGATGAAAGAGGGTAATACTCTCACTAAATATTTCATGCATGCATCTTCTACCACTCTTGCAAAATGAGGGCCTCCCTTCTTGCACACATGAGAATTGCTTGATGAGTAACTCCCTCTTTTTTTCTCTCTTAATTTAGCCCATAACTCATTTCAACATGCATTTAGGCATACAAAAAATCCCAAATCCTTTGTCAAAATTAAGTGTCAAAAAATAAATAAAATTTAAAAAGATTTGCATTAGACTAAGTCATTACTCATACCACTCATGCTCTAGTCTCTTTAGGAAGTAGGTTTAAGAATTTTAGTCTCTTTTAAATAATAACAACCTAATTATCTTGTAAAAATATATGACTTGACCATATAGTTTTAAAACATAGGAGAGTTAGTTGGTCACTCTAGCATTGTAAGTCGGGTGGTTTATCCTCTCTAATGGAGATAAATCATATAACCATCTCTGCTTAGATTTAGGTCGCTCTTTGGTTCTTGTCAAAGATCCCTAGATTTAGGATCTGAGGTAATTATTTTCGCTACTAGCATAAATCCTCACTTCCTAGGCATTTCCATAATCTTGTATTGTGGATTATAAGTCATAGTTTTCTAATAAATTTCAACTCAAATACATAATTCTTCTAAATTTCAAACATATAAAGCCCAACCATAAGATAGATTAGAGTGCTCACTAGATTTCCTAGTATCATGAGCATTCCCTACTCATCCCCCTTTGGCTTCAATAATAAGTATCTCCTTTTCGATCTATCCTGATTGATTTTCCAAACAAAGCAAATTCATTGATAGTCCTGTCTTTAAAATCTTTGGAGAAAATAATTGCCTACTTTAATCAAGAGTATTCCAAAGGAACTTACCTTCTTATGATGTATAACTATGGAGACTTGCCCCCATAAGTAACTTTAGAACCTAGTTTAAATAAACCCTGCTTTATTCATCCATGTAAAGTGGAGGAAACATCTCTGTTATATTCGAAGACCCATCATACCTTAGGAGTCCTTATTAGGTGATTAGGTCTATTATAGGGAGGTGATTTCAATCTTTCGAGATAGTGCACCATTCCTTGATGTCGTACCCGATCACATCAATAAGTACCTCTAAGATCTGCATGGTGTCCCACATCCCAAAATAAACACCATAGTTGCATTGCTCTAAGATCTTGATTCCATCTACATCTCAGGTTTAGGAGTAGATCATTTTCGTTAGCATTTGCAATCCTATGAATATTGTTGATCATCTCGGTCAACACTAATACATGCGGTGTGCCTTATTAGTTAAACCACACTTATTGGGTGCCCTTTTGTTGACATCACTTTTGGAGTGAATTCTCAACTTTCTCATCATAGATCTAGGACTCTTATAGACACTAAGAATTTCTTAGTCTTAAGATACTTCTAATGACTAGGTGAACACTTAACCTAAGCCTAGAGACTTAGAAGGGTTAGCCATATGAATATGTTATGCCTTAGGGACTTAAAAAAACTTGCCTACCCTATAGCCTAAACCTAATCCATGATTTCCATCTCAAACCAAATTTTTAAGACTTATAATCAATCCCATGATCAAATTCAAGCTCAAGATTTCTCCATAAAATACCATGATTAAATTAAAACCCTTCCTAAGCCCTATGATTTCATCATATGGACTTAGCCTTAACCAAATTCAAATCAATCTCGATTCAATTGATTTTTCAAGAGATCAATTCAATCCTTCAATCATTTACCAAATCCAAATCTAAATTCCAAACTAAACAAATCAATCTCAAATCAAATCCAAGATCGAATTTCCCTCTAAAGCCTTATGACCCACTCTCATAAGCTTAATCAAATATTAACCAAAATTATCTTGAACTTAATTGATTTCTTTATAAATCAATTTTTTATTTATTTATATTCACAAATATAAATGAAATCCAAACTCAAATAGTCAAAACCAAATCAAACCAAATAAATCCCTTCTTAAGCCCTATGGACCTACCTCCATGGGCTTAATCAAATATTAGACCAAATCAACCCAAAATCAATTGGTTTATTTATAAATCAATTATTCATTCATTTATATTCATAAATATAAATGAAATCCACCCTTCAATGACCAAAAATAAATCAAACTAAATCAATTCCCTACTTAAGCCCTTTTGACCTACATCCTTAAGCTTGGTCAAATTTACTTCCAAATCACTCCAAACTCAAGTGATTTTCTCATGGATCTTTTATATCTTCATTTATATTCCCAAATATAAATGAAATATAAATCCAAATAGCCAAAACCAAACCCAAATCAAATCAAATTTCTAATTTTAGCCTTTTAAGCCATTTCTTTGAACTTGATCAGATGATACCCAAATCAATTCAAAACCCATGGATTTTTTTATGAATCAATCATTCCTTCAATCACTCATCCAAATATAAATATAAACTATAATTATCAAACCAAAATCTCAAGTCAACCCAAGTTTCAAGTTAGCCTTTTTTATTTGAAAACTTCAAATGAGCCAAAATCCATTAAACTCCAAATTGATTGTAGTTGGATTTATTTTTCAATCTAGGCTCATGTGTGAGTTCAACTAAACTTAAATCAAGCCAAAACTAAACCAATTGACCCATTTAGGTACACTTGATCCAAAGTGACCTAAAAGACCTATTTGAGCCAAGTTCTAATCCAACCCAAATTGGATTGAACCAAGCCCATCCAAACCTCATATCATGATCAACAATCGCCCTCAGATGATCAATCACCTCAATTGGGTCAAACAAAGCCAACTTGGTCCTTTGACCAAGTCAACCTTTAGCCCAAATGAAACTTAAACTAGCCAAAACCCACCATATACCAAATTTATTGAAACCATTATTCCAAACCAATTCATAATCAATGATTGAACATGATCAAACCCTCAATTGAGCCAAACCAAGTCTAATTGACCTTTTGACCTAAGTTGACCCAAATTGGTCTAAAAAGCTAAAATGGGTCAAATCATGATTTAACCCAAATTGATTTCAACCAATGGCTCAAGTTCATTCCAAGTCACTTATTTAACTTGACCAAAGCCATAAGTGAGCCTAATTTGATCAATTGATCAACTTGACACAACCTAGCCTAAATTGACCTAAAAGGTCAAAATGGCCAAAATTCAAATTAAACCCACATCAAACCAACTAATTGAACATGAACCAACACTTACCCAACCCAAATTGGTCAAACTGGTCAAATCAGTCAACTTAGCCCATTTGACCTCTTTCAATCCAAATTAGCCAAAATTAAACCCAAGCCAAATTAATCAAAACCACTTGAACCAAAACTTTTTAAATCATCATTTAAACCTAACCTAAGCCTTGGTTTGACCCAATATGACCAATTGGTCAACCCAACCCAACATGAACCCATGTGAAACCATTTGACCAAATGAAGGCTAAGCACCTAAAACCAACCCATGGAACCCTAGTTTCTGACCAAATCTGACCCAAATTGACCCTAGGTCAACCTAAGATCTGCCCTAAAGCAAAGTGGGCCACACCCAATGGGATTAGCCATTGGACAAACCTCCCCACAGAAGATTCCTCCCCCATTTAGCAAAGTTCACTCTCCCATCACATAGGCAACCATCCAATTGCCAAATGTGGTATGCCTAGCCTTCCTAGCCCATCCTAAGCTCACTAGGATTAGACATGGACCAAAGGAAACCCAACCTCTTCCTCCTCACCCCATACTAAGCACCCCATGGACAAGGGAAACTAAATCTCCCCACATCAGACCTTTAGCCACCTCCCAAGCCTCCCTCCCCTCCTGATGAGCCACATTGACCCGATGGAGATAAGTCTCTGATGGTTGGTGATCATTGAATCCATCCACCTCAAAGAGGGATATACCCCCTAAATTCAAATGGGAAATGAAGCATTCAACTTCATTTGAGAGAGGGTGAAAAAGAGTCTCCCACAGCCATTCCCCAAGCTCCCACATTTTCTCCTTTCCCGACTTTATGTCAAATCAAAATAGGGGAGGGTGCCTTCTTTCCAAACTCTTCCATTTCTCCATCAAACTTCAATTCCTATTGTACACACCATCTTCGTGTGTCATTGAAGCCATTCAAACCTTTTTCCAAGCTTCCAAGCCACCAGAGATAGGAGTTCGACCAAGACCAATCACCTACGCCTCGTGTGTTGGTTCTCCGTGCAAACCACCTCAAATCAAAGCTTGTGCAACTCAACAGGGCTTTATCTCTACCAGATGAAGCTTCCTCAATCATTGGAACCGCCAGTCACAAGCTTCGGTGAGGTATACCATTAAAATCTATCCTTGTATGAAAATGGTTTGGTCCTTTATGAAGGAAAGTTCCATGTCATGAGATTTCCACCGTTGGATCTCCTTATTTTGCCTCCGATGGTGTGGGATTGATTTGATCTCCATTCAAACTCAGAGGAGCTCAGATCGAGTGATGAATGATGGACGGTCTCCATCTCTCTTTGCTTGGGAGGAGATAGATCAAGGGCCTTCCATTTCATGTGATTGGAATGGACGGTCCTGATCTAATCATGCTTAGATCCTCTGATTTTTCCCTCTAAACTGTGAGATTAATCATGGTCATCCGATCTTAGATCTAATGGTCCACGAGAAAGTGCGTCCCACCGTCTTCCGCATGATGTGACAACTTAAATAACCTATCCCATTGTGTCACATGGAAAGCACACCATGTCAGCATGCCACATCAGCAACCACGTGGCGCCAATAAGATTAGGCCTTAATTTGGGCGTTTAATAAATTTTTAAGGCTGAAACTTCCAAAATTCATAACTAATTATAGAAAAATTTAAAAAATATAAATGAGGGCTTATTTTGAAGGTATTTCAGAGGAGAATCAAATAAAATTATTATTAATTAACTTTGAATAATAATTTTTGCTTAATAAAGGATTAATTAAAATTTTAATTAACCTAATTACTCTTTAATTAATCATCTGATTAATTCCAGGCTTTTTAGAGATGTTTAGGGGGATGACTTTTGCCTACCCCATTTTTTTGGAATTTATTAGCTAATTAATTGGGGTAATTAATTGGTTAAGCCTTAATTACTCTCTTAGCTTAATTAATGATAATTAATCAAATGAATAATGAATTGATCATTTAATTGAGTTCATTAGCCTCTCTTAATAGTGGAGAAACATAGGGAAATGGATTGGGACCCCTCTTCCAATCTTTTCCTTAAGTCTTCTTCATTCCCTCCTTAAAATTAATTAATTAAAACTCAAGATAATTAATTAATTAAATTAATCAAAACCCAAATCATATCTAAAGTTTAATTAACTAATTGAAAAGATTTAGGGATTGAGACTTGCTTCTTTTCTTGTCTCCTAAGTCCATTTCATATTTGTTGATTAAGGATAATTAGATTTAATTAGATAATTAATGAACTTAATTAAATTGATTAAACCTGCTTTCCCTAATTAACTCTTGAGTAGCTCTTTGGGTGTTCAATAACCTAAAGAGAGAGCTTATGAAATTACAGTTAGCTCACATGTGTGAGAAAATCATAAAAGTAATTAAGTGAGTTCTTTAAGCTTAATTAATTAATAATTATAAACTAATTGCATTAGGCCCATTTCATTTTATGGGAGCATTGCTATTTACTTTTTAATTTATTTGCATATCATATTAGCTCATAATTGTTTAATTATTTACTTTAAGGTGACATAGGTAACGGTTAATTAATTGATTTAATCCATACTTCACTTAACCAATTCATAAAATCAAATTGCTTCTCATTAAAAAAAGTTAACTCGTACATATGGGGAATGGGATTAGGATTATAAAACCTCTTTCACATCCCTCAAATCAAATCAAATATGAAATCAAAAATGGCTTTAAGAAACTTTGGTTTATTTTAAATAAGCTTGTTTAATGTGATTGTCCTTAGGAATTAGTTGGATTGAATGAAATTACATGCTTGTGCTTCTTTATTTCTTTCCAATCATGTTAAAATATTGTATGCCAGTTTGCCACTTGTATCATGCATTCATTTCTTTCAAAAATTAATTAAATAAAAATGATTTCCTTTATGTCAAACTTGCATGTGTTGGCTTAACTAAAATAATATGTGTGGCTATTATCACTATTAAATTGTAGATATATTTTCAAAAGCTTATTAATGAATAATAATATATATTGTGACTCTAGTTATACATACATAGGAGGTGCATGTGAATATAAGCTTAGTGTATGATGAAAAGTTCCTTTCTTTCATTCATATGTTTATTTGCATAAGTAAGAATGTTAGTGGGTACATTATTCTGGACATTCCAGGGACACATCATTTTAAGTTGCCCCAAGAAGGTTTCTACCTAAATCCCCTGGTGCAAAATAATGGTGACATACCCGTTTGATTTCATCCTTATGCATTTTGATATCAGAATTTAGATAGAACTTGAATTTATTCACACAAAAAAATTAATTAAATCAAACTCTACTTTTGCATGGTCTTATATTCTTATAGTTGCTTACACATCCATGTGTATTTAAGAATAGTGAGTATATTAGTCTGGACATTCCGGGGATGCACGGCTTTAAGTATCCCCAAGGAGGTTGCTGTCTCACTCCCTTAGTGCAAAACAATGGCGACGGACTTGCTTAAAACTTTCATACATTTGAATGTGTATTTAGCTATTGAATGAAAATCCCCTTTTTTCTATTAAAAAGACATGCATTCATATTTTGCTCAAGTGGTTGAATTGATTAGTCATATGATTTAGAGTTCTTTTCTTATGTTTTTTGTATAAGAATTTAGATAGAGATTTAAATTAATATGAAAAAATAATTCAACCAAATGAAACATCAATTCCAAATATATTTTCTTACAGTCATCATTTTAAGTGTGCTAAAATATAAATTTCATGTATAATTATGTTTAGGACTTGATCATATGTATGTCATATATGATGGAAAGAAAAGAACAAACATGTGTTATGTGATAGTAATTAATTCCAATTAATCTTAAGATGTCTTTCTTATTGAATGAGATTATATAAAGTGAACATAAACCTAGGATTAATTAAAATATGTAATAAATCATTCACCAAAGGGAATTCATTTAATTAATTTTCTTTAAATGTGACTTAAGGTAGGGATGAAGGAGAGTGATCCTCTCTTTTCTTCTCTTTATAACACTTAGTTGTTAAGTGTAAATCAAGTGAAATAAAAGAAAACACCAAGTAAAACTCACAAATCAATTAAGTCATTTAAAGTGAAACCACCCTTCATAAATTAAATCTCTTCATACTTAAGAAATTACAACAAAGCCTAGCTAAGACATATCACACAAGCCTTAATACACACACCTTAGATTAAGTCACCATTTAAAACTTTATGTTAGGGAGGTGCATGGTTTGATGTATGTTTATTTTATGATGTATTATTGTAGACCGGATGTTAGGGTGTATACTTAGTAGACTGGATGTTAAGTTGTGATTAGCCTCAATATGTCTTTTGTGAAAGATTTTGCTTAAGGGGTGCTTAAAATAAATATAAATGCTCTCTTTTGTTGGTTGCTTAACCCCTAAGCATAATCTAAATTAGGACAGGTGGACTTGGTTACCCATGTGCATGGTGCTAAGTCCAAATTATATATATAACTTCTTGGGTTGTATGGTGTATTTAGCTAACACTTATCTTGCACGTGTAGTTAGATTTACTTTTCCTATTTTTGATGTAATTGTGCATTAGGAATTAGGATTAGTGCTATGGGGGATTAGGATGAGTGGAGGATAGAAGGCTTTGTCCTGGGAGGCCACTGTGTTGCCTTTGAAGCAAGAAAATCCAATGGTGGAATGAAGGAGACATGAAGAAAGAAGATATGAAGACCCCCCCCCCCTCCATAACATTTATTAACTTGTAATTATAATTATTCTTTCATATACCAGGTTATATAAGGGTAGAGCTTGGCTACCCATTTCTCTTTTTGGGTTGTACAGTGGTACCCGATCGCACCGGCCTATTATTATTTTATGTTGGGTTTATTAATTATTTGATGCTTTGTTTACAATTATGTAATAAAAATGGCATGTATTTTCCTAATTTTTTTTAGGTAAGGTGATTTAATGTGTGCCCTGAATCCGGTTAGGCTCTTAGGAAAAAATAAACTTTCTAACCCAATTATAACTCATAACTAATTTTCTAAGCAACTCATAATCTCATTTAAAGCCTAGGTATTAAATCAAGATAATTAAAAGATTTAGCAACCCCTTTAGCAGGATGTTGTATACTTAAGATCATGCATGTCATCTTGATTCACTTTTGCTAAGAGAGAGTTTCCATCCTTGGACGATAGGGGAAGACTTGACCTTTGAGGGTCTCCCTTATGATGAAAAATACCTCTTTCTTTTTGATTTAGCCAATAATCTCATTTCATCATGTATTTAGATATGTAAAAATCTTATGGCTTTTGTCAAAATAAAGAGTCCAAAATAAATAAAAATTGATAAATTTTGTATTAGACTAAATCATTATTCATTCCACTCATGCTAGTCTCTTATGGAGTGAGTTTAAGGACTTTAGTTTCTTTTCTAAATAATAACAACCAAACCATCTTGCAAAATCATAAGACTTGACCACATGGTTTTAAAATGTATGAAGAGTTAGCTCGGTGCCACTTTAAGCAGTTATAAGTCTAGCAGTCAGGTGGTTTACTCTCTCTTATGGAGGTAAACTATATACTCACTTTCGCCTTAGATTTAAGTCATGCTTTGGCCCTCGCTAAAGCTCATTAGATTTAGGATTTGAGATTGTTATTTTTCTTTGGCGCTACAAGCATAAATCCTCACCTCTTAGGCATTTCCAAAATCTTATATTATAGAATTATAAGTCATAGATTTCTAATAAAATTTCAACTCAAATATATAATTCTCCTCAATTTCAAACATATGAATCCCAATCATAGGATAGTTTCAGATGTCCACTAGGTTTCCTAGTATCATGAGCATCCCCTCTCATCCCCATTTGGCTTCGATAATAAGTCTTTCCTTTCGATCTATCTCATTTGATCTTCCAAATATAATCAATTTATTGATAGTCTTATCTTTAAATTATTTGAAAATAATAATTGCCTACTTTAATTGAGAGTATTTCTAAGGAATTCACCTTCCTCGAGATGTAATTAACTATGGGGGCTTGCCCTCACAAGGAACTTTAGAACCCGATTGAAATAAATCCTGCTTTATTCATCCATATAAAGTAGGGAAAATTCGGTACATTCAAAGACCCACTGTGGTGAAATATTTATGCCTTCATCTTTCCTTTTGAAGAGGATAAATGAAAATAGAAATATGCACCTTTTAGTCAAGACACCACGTAGATCCATAGATGATCTTATTAGGGTGAACGGGTATGACATTGAGGATAGGTGTACTATCTCGAAAGATAGAAGTCACCACCCTACAATGGACCTAATCACCTCAATAAAGACTCCTAAGGACAATGGGTATGCATATGTACCAGAGATTCTTCCCTACTTTACATGGAAAAGTAAAGTAGGGTTTTTTTTTAAACTAGGTTTGTTAAGTTCCCTGGGCTCACATAGTTAATTACATCTAAGAAGGGATTCCTTGAATACTCTCGATTAAGGTAAATGATCATTGTCTCCAAAGATTTTGAAAGGTAGGACTATCGTCGATTAGTTTATTTTAGAAAGTTAAGTGGGATAAATCAAGAGAAAGGAGTTTTTTATCAAGCGATGGAGGTGAGTAAGGGATGTTTAGGATACCGAAACATAAACATCCCAAACTATCTATACATTTTAAAATTGAATAACTTATTTGAGTTGAATTTGTATTAGAAGTTTAGATAATTCCATAATACAAGGTTATGGAAGGCTGAGATGAGGATTTATGCTCACTGCCCAAGAAATACAACCTCAAAACCTAAATCTAAGAGGGAGAGCAGGCCAAGGCACCTAAATTTAAGGCAAAATGGGCATATGGTTTTACATTAAGATAAAAACCACTTGGACTTACACACAGGGGTAACTAACTCTATGATTTTAAATTCATGTAGGTAAGTCATATGTTTATGCAAGATAGCATATTATTCATTTTAGAAAGAGACTAAGTTCTTAAATTGACTCTAAGAGACTAGATCATGTAAGCATGAAAATGACCTAGATCTATATTACATTTTAATTTCATTTTTGGACAATTATTTGGCTCAGCTTATAGGATTCATATGCATGAGAAATAAGATTATGGGCCAAAATCAGCGAGAAGGGGGAGGTGTGTTTCCACCATGACACTCAGGTAAGCTCAAGCAAGGTGGAAGCCCTCAATCAAGAGTGAAATAATATGTTTTATGCATGATGTTAGAAAAGAAATGCTCATCCGACTAAGGGGTTATTAATTCTTTTATCTTGATTTAAACTTAGCTTTGAGGTTATGAGTTGTTTATTTTAATTTTGAGTTGATTAATTTGGTAGAAGATTTATTTTGTCTAAGAGCCTAATCATCCGTATACATCAAAGCAATGAAGAAACTATAAAAAAGATGTCATTTCTAATGCACAAGCTAAATAAAACATTAAATATTTTATAAAGCTAGTGTGAAAGAATAAAATGTCATTTGTGGTCAGGCACCACCGCACAAACCCAAAAAACAAATTAGGTAGCTGAGCTATACCCTTATACAACTCAGATTAGAAATGAATTAATTATAATTAAGCAAGGAATTCATGTTATGGGAGTCTTCATTCTTCATTTCTTCTTTCTTCTTTTGGTTCCTTCTTTTGGATGGTTAGAATGTGGATACTCCAAAGGCTTCACATGGTAAATAATACATAGTCTTATAACCAATGTTCATCCTAATCTCCCATAACAATCATTCTAAAATCCTAAATGCAAAAGTACATGAAAATGGAAAGAGTAAATCTAACTAAAATTGTAAAACAAAGATTAGCTAAACAAACCACACATTCCCAAGCATATATATAAACAAATTGGACTTAGAACCCCACACATGGGTAACCAAGTTCACCTGGCCTATTTTGGATTATGCTTAGGGGTATAAGCAACCTACACAGCAAAAGTAGTTATATTTGTATTACAGCGCCCCTTAAGCACAATCCCCTGTAGAAGATCATGATTAGACTAAATCATCCTACCATTCATTCTACGCACATGCACCCTAATATCTAGACTAAAATATCACATCACAAAATAAAAGCAAACATCAAACCATGCACCGCCCTAACATAGGACTAGAAGTGGTGACTTAACCTAATGTGTATGCCATGTAAAGTTTGTGTGGTATGCTTAGCTAAGCTTTAAGGTTAGGATTTTTTAAGTATGAAAGGGTTCAACTTAGAAGGATGGTCTCATTTAAGTTCTTTAGTGATATGGGTTAATTTTATTTGATGATTTGATTTAGTTTGAATGAACCTACTTAATTACCAAAGGTTTTAAAGTGAGGAAAAGAGAAGAGAACTTCTCTTTCCTCCCTACCTTAAGTGATTTCTAAGGTAGATTCATTAATATTTTTTATTTACTGAATGTTTTATTATGTATTTTAATTAATCCTAAGTTTAGATTTTCTCTAAACAAACCAATTCAAAAAGAAATGTATTTTAAGATTAAGCAAAGTGAATTACTATTAAAACACACAATATTTTATTTCTTTCCCACATGTGTATCATTCACATGAAGGAATCCTAAGCATATCTATACATGGGATGCAAGTATTTAGCACACCTTAATAATGAATGCTAAGAGAGGTTGCTTAAGGAAATTTGGAATGTTTCATGTATGCATAATTTTGTTAAGTAGAAGAGAGTGATTCTTTTATCCATTTTTCATATGCATATTTACAAGTATAAAAGACATAAGTGAGTATGGCGCCATTGTTAGCACTAAGGGTGTAAGGTACAAGACCTACTTAGAGCTACTTAAAGCCTCACAACTCTGGGGTTGTCCAGACTAATATACCACTTTTCTTAAATACATGTGCATGTACAAAAAGAAATGCATGGAAAGAGAATCATGCAAAAAGTTTATGTTTGTTTGTTAAGTAGAGAGAGTGACTCTTTTATCCATTTTTCATATGCACATTTACAAGTATAAAAGACATAAGTACACCATTGTTAACCGTGTAAGGCACAAGACCTACTTAGAGCTACTTAAAGCCTTGCAATCCCGAGATTATCCAGAATAATATACCACTTTTTTTAAATATATGTGCACGTATAAAAAGAAATGCATGGAAAGAGAATCATGCAAAAAAAGTTTATGTTTGTTTGTTTAATTTTTGTTGTTTAATTTATATGTGTGATGTGGAATTCCTTCTTGAGTCATGACATAGCAGTGTATAGGAATAGATTTCAAACAAGTGTTATGTCCTTTTCAAATGGATTACACTTTGCAAATCTTACACAAACTTATGTTAAAAAGAGAAGAAAAAGTCACATAACAAATTTTATACTATTAACATGCAAGCTCATAAATACTTATAGATAGCATACTTTTCATTTGTAATGTTTGATTTATAAGTTTTGAAAAAAAAATTTGGATTTAGTGGTGATAATAGCCATTTAAATCTTACTTCAGCCAAAACATACAATTTGACATAAAGAAAACTTTTCATTTTAATTTTATTTTTAAAAGACATGAATGCATGATTTTTATATGGCATACACATTTAGCATGCTAGGAAAGAAATAAAGTGAGGAAAGCATGTAATTTCATTCACTCTAATTAATTCTTAAAGACAATCTTATGAAGTAAGATCATTTAAAGAGAATCAAAAGTTGTTTAAAGATATTGTCATTTTGTTTTGAGTTTGATTTGAATTAGGAAAGTGTGAGAAGGTTTGTTGGTCCTTGCCCATTCACATGTGTGTATTGTTTTAATTTAACTTTTAGGTGATTAGATCAATTTTATGCTTTGGTTAGGTTAAGGTGTAGATTAAGTTCATTAATCACCCCTTACCTATACCACTTTAACATATTTAATCAAATAATTATGAGCCAATGTATGACATAAAACCACAAAGAATTTAAATCAGCAATGCATCCAAGGAAAGAAAGGTACTTTTTGGCTCACAATTAAGATTAATTAAAAAGGATTTAATTTAAGTACTTTCATAACCCTTCCCACACATATGGGTTAGGTATGATTTCCTTAAGTTACTTAGGTTATTAAACACCTAAGCATCTACCCAAGAAGGATGGATTAAGTTTCTGGATTAATTTTGGTTTTTAGAATTTGATTTTATTAATTAAGTAGATCATTAGTGGATTAACCCTTAATTAGATTTAAATTTAAGGAAGAAAGGGAGTTTAAAGAATAGCTTAAGAAAATATCCCAAAATCATTCCATAAACCTCCTAATCACTTAAATAATGTTTAATTATCTTAATCAAGGAATTAAACTACTGTTCACATGCTTAATTAACCTTAATTACATTAGGATAGTGTTTAGGAGTTCATTAATTAATTTTCTTAATTAACTCATTAATAAATTCTAATAAAATTAGGGGAGGCAGAAGTCATCCCACTAAACATGCCTGAGAAGTTTAGAATTAATTAATGAAGTCATTAGGGAGTAATTGGATTATTAGTGTTTCAAACAAACCCAAATTAAGGGAAATCTACTACACAAATTCAGATAGAAATTATTTTATTGGATTCTCCTTTGAATTATCTTTAAAATAAACTTGAGTTTATATTTCTCTGGATTTTTTTATAATTCGTTATGAATTTAGGAAGTTTCAATTGATTTAAGTGATTTTTATGAATTTTTTAATTTATTTTATTAAAATAAATCATTTGACACTCAAAATTCAATATCTTTTAATTTATAGGTCATTTTTACTTGAAATTTTTATCATATGTATATTTTAAGAACAATTTTAATCTATGAAAATTTCAACTTAATCTGACATGTATTTTTGGTTTAATTAATGAAATTTGATTTTTCCTAAAACTCAAATTAAGCTCAAAATACTTTATAAAATTTAGACTTTGAATTTTTGGATTTCCCTTGGAAAGAAGAATCCAACGAGCCATTTTTTGTAATTTTTAGTTAAGTATTTTATTTTCTATAAATTTTTGAAGTTTCACATGATTTAAGGTAATTTTTTAAATCAAAAAATCCATTTTTTGTATTTAACACGGTCGCATCAGTGGCGATGTGGCAACCGCGACATGCGTAATGCACGCCACATGGCATCGCATGATTGACGCGCGAGCTGCGTCGGCGGTGGCGAAATCCAGCGGTGAGCGACTGCGATTTGCTCTAGAACATTTGATCGCTGATCGGACGATTTAGATCGGATCGAGCGATCCAGAGGCCGGGATCGTGGGATCAGCGCATGATCTGAGTTGTCCGATCACATGAACCACGAGATCGGATGGTCCTGATCGCATCAAGTGATCCAAAGGATCAGATCTCGCGATCCAAGCCGCTCGATCCGTGAACGCGGGTCGGACGGCTTCTTTACCACCGGTGAACAGAAATCGCCTTTTTGTAAAATGAGAAATTCTAAGTAAAAATTTATCCAAATGGACTCATTTTCATGTAGATTCATACTAGAAAAATTTTATTTTTTTAATTATGATGATTTAAAGTCAAAATGCAAGATTATCTAGGGTAAATTTCTAAAAAATGTGTGAAAAACTGTCACAAATAAAGGATCCTAAGGCTGGCTACAGTTTTTGAAAGCTACCTCACCGGGAATGATTTTCTGCGGTGGTGATGACTCAAGCACACTGTTGAGCAAGGGAAGAGGCCTTGGAATGAGCTTGGATCCTCGCCTTCACATCGAGATGAAGTTTCCACTAGTGATCATCATTTCCTCACAAATCCACTTAGTTTTGAAGTATTTCTCTCCAAAATGAAGTGGGGGTGATTGCCAATAGGTTTGGGAGCTCTAGGAGAGGGAGAATGAGAGGAATGGGTGTATGCTTCAGCCTCTAATGCCTTGGAATCAAAAGTGAACGAAAATGAACATTTTGTTTAAAATTTTGGCTCTAAACTCATGTCATTTGACTTGGGGTGGTTGGAAATGGAAGAGAATCATCCTAGGTGGCTCCCTATGGTTGGCTAAGGCATGGAAAGTGGCTGCCATGAAGGACAAATGGGTGTCCTAACCAAGGGGAGGTGAGAGTCCTTCATGCCAAGTGTTCCACTGGGAGAGGTGAGGTGATTTTACCTTCCCATGAGTCATGGCTTCCCCAACCACTCCTTGGGTCAGAAAATCAGTGTCCTTGGTGTCTATGTGTACCAATGGATGAGTGACAAGTGACCAAGGAAGAGAAATGACCACTTGGTAAAGTGTCTTTTCTCATGGGATACCCTTAACCTAAGGGTAAAGTGATCATTTGTCATTGAATTTGATTTGGGCAGATTTTAAATGAGTCAGAAGTAGTTTGGACCAAATTTCATGTCATTTGAAGCTCATTTGGTTTAATTTGGTTAATTTGACCCATTTGGGTCAAAATGGGTTAGGTTGACTAATTGGTCAAATTAGGTTAAACCAAGAGTTGGGTCAACTTCAAATGATCATTTTGATTGCATTGGTTCAATTGATTTCAATCAATTTGGTTTAATTTGGATTTAATTTGGATTTTGGTCAATTTGATCCTTTAGGTCAATTTGGGCTAACTTGACCAATTTGACCCAATTGACCAAATTGGCTTGAATCATGGCTTGGTTTGGGTTTGGTTGATCATTTGGAATATATTGCAAGCTTTGGTTTCAATCAATTTTGGTTTAATTTGATTTTGGCTTGATTTGACCATTTAAGTCAAATTGGGCTAAAGTCAATTGGGCTAGGTTGGGTCTAATTGGACAATTGGTCAAATTGGGTTTAATTGAGGCTTTGGTCAAGTTCAATAATCAATTTAGAGTTAACTTGAGCCATTGGTTGCAATCAATTTGGTTTAGGTTGCAATTTGGCTAGTTTGAGTTCATATGGGTTAAAGGTTGACTTGATCAACGGGCTAGGTTGACTTGGTTTGACCAAATTCATGATAATTTATTAATCTATGATGATCAACAAATATAACATGAAGTTTGGATTGGCTTAATTCACTTTGATTTGGATTGAATTGGATTTTGGTGCATGTAGGTCAAATTGGCCACTTTGGGTCAAGTGAGCCAATTGGGTTTAGTTGGCTTGATCAAGGCTTGATTTAAGTTTGGTTAAACTCACATATGGATTTATGATTGAAATATAAATCCATTTGCAAGAGATTTGAAGTCAAATGGGTTTTAATTCATTTGACAATTTCAAGTCAAAAGAGTGAATATGGGTTTGATTTTTTTGAATTTAGTTTTGGTTTGAAGATTGAAGTTTATGTTTTTATTTGGATTCATGATTGAAGTATTGAATGAACAATGAATAAAATTCAAGGGTTTGGCTTGATTTGAGTTTGATTTGGCTAAGTTCAAGAATTTGATTTGAAAGGCTTAGATTGAATTTTGGTTGAATTTGAGTTTGAGTTTTGAATATGGTTTTGGATATTTGAATTTATATTTCATTTATATTTATGAATATAAATGAGAATATAAATTGTTTATGAGAAAATTTCTTGAATTTGAATTGATTTGGATTTGATTTGAGCTAAGTCCATTAGATTGAATCAAAGGGCTTAGGAAAGATTTTTGGAATTTGAATTTGAGTTTTGGCTTCAATTTGATTGATTTGAATTTATATTTCATTTATATATGTGAATATAAATGAGAACATAAGTGGTTTATGAGAAAATGTCTAGAATTTGAATTGATTTGGATTTCATTTGAGCTAAGTCCATAAGATAGAATCAAAGGGCTTAGGAAAGATTTTTGGAATTTGAATTTGAGTTTTGGATTCAATTTGATTGATTTAAATTTATATTTCATTTATATATGTGAATATAAATGAGAATATAAGTGGGTTATGAAAAAATTTCTTTGATTTGATTTGAACTAAGTCCATAAGATAGAATCAAAGGGCTTAGGAAAGATTTTTGGAACTTGAATTTGGATTTCAATCATGGGTTTCGATTATTTGGAATTGATTCATGATTTGAGAAAATCCATTGAAATTGATTCAAGGTTTGATTTGGAGTTGAAGTTGATATAAGTTTGGAGTTGATTTGAATTTGACTTGAAGGAAGGAAGTGAGGAGTTGGTTCAAGCTATAGGGTAGGAAAATTTTCCTAACACCCCTAAGGCATGACCTATTCCTATGGCTAACTCTTTTAAGTCTCTAGGGCTAGGTTGAGTGTCCACCTAATCACTAGATGTGCCTTAAGACTAAGGAACTCTTAAAGTCTAAGAGAAGTCCTATGTCTAAGATGGAGGAGTTGAGAGCTCATTCTAAAAATAAGGTCAACACCCATCAAGCCTTAGGAGTCTTTTTCAGGTGATTAGGTCCATCATAGGGTTGTGATCTTTATCTTTCGAGATAGTGCAATATTCCTCGATGTCATACCCAATCATCTCAATAAGTATATCCTCATATTGGCATGGTGTCCCCCCCCCCATACACGCACACATACACATGAACCAAAAATAAACACCATAAGCTCATATCTCTAGCAGATGTGTCCTCAAAACCAAATCTTATCTTCTCCCCAGTAGAGCCCCAAATCATAACCAAATCAAACCTCTATCCCCAGTGGATTCCTTAGTGGAAGGTTCATGCACTCATCCCCAACAGATCTTTTCTCCCTAAATCATATCAAACCAACTTAAACTCTTATCCTTTATAGATAATCTGAACCTACTTCTCTAGTGGAAGGTTCACATACTTGATCCCTCAGTGGATTATTCCTTCTTCTCTTATGCCCTTTGCATTAGTTGAGTTGTATTTACTAAGATCTTGATTTTGTCTACATCTCGCATTTAGGGGTAGATCATTTATGTTAGCGCTTGCGTTTCTTCGGACGTTGTTAATCATCTCATTATAGCGCGTGTGCCTTGTATTACACCACTATTGGAGGTTTTTTGTTGACCTCACTTTTGGAGTGAGTTCTTAACTTCCTATTCTTAGACTTAGGAGTCTTCTAGACACTAACTTCTTAGTCATAAGACACTTCTAGTGATTAGGTGAATACTCAACCTAAGCCCAGAGACTTAGAAGAGTTAGCTACTAGAATAGGTTGTACCCTAGGGACTTAGGAAGGCTTGCCTACCATATAGTCTAAACCCAATCAAGTCCAAATCATAAATCAATTCCAAAGCAAATGATTGAAAATCATGATCAAATTCAAATTCAAATTCCAATTCCAAAACCCTTCCTAAGCTCTTTGATTTTGTCTTATGGACTTAGCCTTAACCAAATTCAAATCAACCCCAATTCAATTGATTTTTTTCAAATATTAATTCAATCTCAAATCAAATTTCATATCATAAATAAATTCCAAACTCCAAGTGATTTAAACCCATAATCAAATTCAAAATCCAAAATCCTTTCTTAAGCTATATGAACCACCTTCATATGCTTGGGCCAAAACCCCTTTAAACCAAATCAAACTTGATTGATTTCTTTATAAATCAATCATTCCTTCACCCATATTCACAAATATAAATGAAATCTAAACCCAAATGAGCCAATCCAAATCAAACTAAATTGATTCTTTACTTAAGCCCTTTTGACCTACATCCTTGGGATTGGTCAAATTTACTTCCAAATCACTCCAAGCTCAAGTGATTTTCTCATGAATCATTTATATCTTCATTTATGTTCCCAAATATAAATGAAATATAAATTCAAATAGCCAAAACCAAATCTAAAATCAAACCAAAATCTAATTTATACCCATTAAGCCAATTTCTTGGACTTAGCCAAATCCCATCCAAATCAACTCAAAACCCATGGATTTCTTCATGAGTCAATCATTCCTTCAATCACTTACCCAAATATAAATATAAACTATAATCACTAAGCCAAAATCAAGCTAACTCAAGTCAACCCAAATTAGCCCTTTTGATTTGAAAGTGTCATATGAACCAAAATCTATATGGCTTCAAACCACTTACAATTGGATTTATATTTCTATCTCAAATCCATTTATCAATACAACTAAACTTGAATCAAGCTAGATCAAACTAATTGACCCATTTAGGTCCACTTGACCCAAAGTGACCTAAAGACCCTTTTGAGCTCAATTCTAATCCAACCTAAATTGGATTGAACTAAGCCCATCCAAACCTCATATCATGATCAATCATTCATAAGTTAATCCATTATCTTGAATTGGGTCAAACCAAGTCAACCTAGCCCATTGACCAAGTCAACCTTTAGCCCAAATGAAACCTAAACTAGCCAAAACACACCATATGAAAAATTGACTGAAACATTTGATTCAAACCAATTCATAATCAATGATTAAATATGACCAAACCCCTTAATTGAGCCAAACCAAGTCCAATTGGCCATTTGACCCAAGTTGACCCAAATTGGCCAAAAAAGTCAAAAATAGGTCAAATCAGTCTAACTCGAATTGATTGCAACCAATGATTCAAGTTCATTCCAAATTGATTATTAAACTTGACCAAAGCCATTATTGAGCCCAATTTGACCAATTGGTCAACCTAACCTAACCTAGCCCAAATTGACCTACAGAGTCAAATTAGCCAAAATCCAAATTAGTTCCAAATTAAACCGAACCAAAGCTTACAATCATTTTTAATTAACAAATTGAACTTGATCAAACACCTAACCCAACCCAATTTGGTCAAATTAATCAAATTGGTCAACTTGACCCATTTTAGCTATATGAACCCAAATGAGCTATAATTAAATCCAAAGCAAATTGAACCAAACCAATGACACTAATACACTCCAATTGGTAATGTGAACTTGACCCAACTCTTGGTTTGGTCTAATTTGACCAATTGGTCAACTTAATCCAACCTAACCCAATTTGACTTGAATAGGTCAAATCAAACCAAATGAACTCTACATGAATTTAGGCTAACCCACTTTTGACTCATCCCAAATCTGCCCAAACCAAATTCATAGCTAAATGACCACTTTGCCCTTGGGTCTAAGGCATCCCATGAGATAAGACACTTGCATTTTTGGTCATTTCCTCCCCTTGGCCACTTGGCACCCATTCATAAGTCCACTTAGGCACCAAGGACTGTGGCTGACCTGACCCAAGGGTGGTTGGGTCAACCATGACTCATGAGGAGGTAAAATCACCTCCCCATTCCCATTGGAGCACTTCGAACCACCAAGGACACCCACTACTCCCATGGCAGTCACCTCCCACCCTTCCTCAACTCATGAGAGACCAAGTGGAGTGATTCTCTGCCCAAACCTAGCTCCCCATGGTGACCCTTTGATCAAAGAGCTAAAACAATCATCACGATCCAAGCCAAGGAAGAAGGGGATATACCCAACACCTAACCCAACCCAATTTGGTCAAATTAGTCAAATTGGTCAACTTGACCCATTTGGAACTATAATTAAATCCAAAGTAAATTGAACCAAACCAATGACACCAATACACTCCAATTGGTCATGTGAACTTGACCCAACTCTTGGTTTGATCTAATTTGACAACTTGACTTCTTTTGACCTAAATAGGTCAAATCAAGCCAAATCAAACCAAATGAACTCTACATGAAATTTGGGCTAACCCACTTTGATGCATCCCAAATCTGCCCAAACCAAATTCATAGTTAAATGACCACTTTATCCTTGGGTCTAGGGCATCCCATGAGATAAGACACTTGCATTTTTGGTCATTTCCTCCCCTTGGCCACTTGGCACATATTCATAAGTCCACTTAGGCACCAAGGACTGTGGCTGACCTGACCCAAGGGTGGTTGGGTCGTCCATGACTCATGGGGAGGTAAAATCACCTCCCCATTCCCATTAGAACACTTTGAACCACCAAGGACACCCACTACTCCCATGGCAGCCACCTCCCACCCTTCCTCGACTCATGAGAGACCAAGTGGAGTGATTTTATACCCAAACCCAGCTCCCGATGATGACCCTTTGATCAAAGAGCTAAAAAAATCATCACCGTCCAAGCCAAGGAAGAAGGGGATATACAACCCCCCCCCCCCTCACATTCTCACTAAAATACACACACTCACACTTGATTCAGCCCTAGCATCCAAAGAGAGAGATCCCAGAGCTTCCCCTTGCATTTTTTGAGCTCCCCAAATTCCCCATTCTTGATTTTACGTAAAACCAAAAAGGGAGCATACCAGTGATTGTCATTTCCCTATTTCACAACTAAAGTACAATTAACTTCACACACACTATCTTTGGACCTAGACAAGCCAAAATGAATCATTTTCCAAGCTTCTCGATGATCGAAGGGTGGAGTTCGATCAAGGTCAATCACCTACGTGTCGTAGGTTGGTCTTCCAAGTGATCTACACCAAATTGAAGCTCGTGCGGCTCAACATGGCTTCATTTCTACCACAAGAAGCTTCCTCAATCATTGGAACCTTCGGTCATAAGCTCCGGTGAGGTATGCCATTAAAACCTATCCTAAGCTCAAAATAGGTTGCTCTTTTGTGAAGGAAACTTGCATCTCCCGTGATTTCCACCTTTGGATGTATTTGTTGTGCTTCCCCAAAGGTGTGGGATCAATTATATCTCCATCTGAGCTCGGGTGAGCTCAGATCAAGTGACGATCAATGGACGGTATCAATCTCTCGTCGCTCAGGAGGAGACAGATCACGGATCGTCCATTCCACATGATCGGAACTGGCGGTCCTAGTCTGATCATGCTTAGATCTATTTGTTTAATCCTTTAATCTTTATGTTTAATCGTGATCATCTGATATTAGATCGGATGGCCCACTCGAAAGCACGTTCTGCCATCATTCTCATCAGTACTTGATTTGATAACTTAAATAACTAATCCCGTTATGCCATGTGGAAAGCGCATCGCGTTAGCAGCCACGTGGCACCGACGGGATTAGTGGTTAATTAGGTTAATTAATCTATTTTTAATCCTGAAACTTTCAAATTTCATAACTAATTATAAAAAAATCAAATAAATACAAATGAATACTCATTTTAATGGTATTTCAGAGGAGAATACATTAAAATTATAATTAATAATTTTTACTTAATTAAGATTTAATTAAAAAATTAATTAGCTTAATTACTCTCTAATTAATTAATCAATTAATTTCAAACTTTTCAGAGATGTTTAGGGGGATGACCTCTGCCTCCCCTATTTTTCTTGGGATTTATTAGATAATTAATTAGAAAAATCAATGGATTAAGCCTTAATTACTCTCCTATCTTAATTAATAATAATTAAGCAAATGAGCAATAAATTAATCAATCAATTAACTTATTAACCTCTATTAATGCTGATGAAGTTTAGGGAAATGGATTGGGACCCCCCTCTTCCAATCTTTTTCGTAAGTTCTCCATTCCCTCCTAAATAATTAATTAATTAAAACCCATTAATTAATTAATTAATTAAATCAATCAAAATCCAAATCATACCTGAACTTTAATTAACTAATAAAAAGGATTTAGGGATTGAGACTTAGGCTTCCTTCTTTGTCTCTTTCCTGTCTATTTCATATTATTGATTAATAATAATTAAGACTTAATTAGATAATTAATGAGCTTAATTAATTTGATTGAATCTACTTCTCTAATTAACTCTTGGGTAGCTCTTTGGGTGTTCAATAACCTAAAGAGAAGGCTAATGAAATTATGGTTAGCTCATATGTGTGAGAAAATCACAAGAGTAGTTAAGTGAGCTCCTTAAGCTTAATTAATTAGTAATTATGAGCTAATTGCATTAGGCCCCTTTTATTTCATAGGAGCATTGCTATTTATTTTTCTATGTGGTTGCATATCATATTAGCTCATAATTGTTTAATTAATTACCTTAAGGTGACATAGGTAAGGGCTAATCAATTGATTTAATCCATGCTTAACTTAATCAATCTATAAAATCAACCTAATTGCTTTTCATTAAATCATGTTAACTTACACACATGGGAATGGGATTAGGACCAGCAAACCTCTTTCACATTTCATAAATCAAATCAAATATGAAATCAAAAAGGCTTTAATAAACTTTGGTTTATTTTAAATAAGCTTATTTAATATGATTGTCCTTAAAATTAGTTGGATTGAATGAGATTGTATGCTTGTGCTTCTTTATTTCTTTCCAATCATATTAAGATATTGTATGCCACTTATAGTCATGCATTCATTCCGTTCGAAAATAAATGATTTCCTTTATGTCAATTTGCATGTGTTGACTTAATTAAAAAAATATGTGGCTATTATCACTACTAAATCTCAAATATATTTTCAAAAGCTTCTTAATGAATAAGAATATGTGTTATGACTTTAGTTATATATATATATATATATATATATATATATATATATATATATATATATATATATATATATATATATATATATATATATATATATATATATATATATATATATATATATATATATATATATATATATATATATATATATATATATATATATATATATATATATATATATATATATAGGAGTATGTGAATAAACTTAGTGTATGAATGAAGTTTCTATATTCATATGTTGATTTCATCATAGAGTATATTAGTTTGGACATGATGCACTTTAGTAGCTCTAAGGATCCTACCTCTCTAGTGCAACTTGCTTGATTTCATTCTTATGCATTTTTGACATTAGAATTTAGATTGATTGAGCTTTAATTCATTTACATAAATAAATCAATTAAATTGAATCCAACTTTTGTATAGTTTTCATTTCTATAGTTGCTTGCACATTCATATATATTTAAGAATTATGGGTATATTAGTTTGGACATCCAGGATGCACGACTTTAAGTAGCCCTAAAGAGGTTCCTACCTCATTCCCTAGGTGCGAAACAATAACATCGTACCTACTTAAAATTCTCATATATATATATATATATATATATATATATATATATTATATATATATATATATATATATATATATATATGTATTTGTGATACAACTATTGGATGAAAACTATAATTTAATCAAATCAACTCTACTTTTGCATGAATCACATTCTTATAGCTACTTATACATACATATGTATCGAGGATATGGTATATTAGTCGACATCCAATGCTACTTTAAGTAGCCAAGGAGGTTCCTACCTCACTCCCTTGGTGTATAACAATGGCGACATACTTTCTTAAAACTCTTATACATTTGTGTGTATTTGGGTAATGAATGAAAATCTCATTTTCTATTATAAAAAATATGCATTCATACTTTGTTCAAGTGGTTGAATTAATTAACCATATAATTTGAAGTTCTTTTCTTATGCTTTTGTATAAGAATTTAGATTGAGCTTTAAATTAATATGAAAAAATAATTCAACCAAACTAAACACCAATTCCAAATGCATTTGCTTACATTCATCATTCAAGTATGCTAAAATATAAATTGCATGTATATGTATATTTAGAATTTAACCATATGCATATTATATATGATGGAAGAAAATAAACAAACAAGTGTCATGTGATGGTAGTTCATTCCAATTAATCTTGAGATGTCTTTCTTATTGAATGAGTTTATTTAAACCTAAACCTAGGACTAATTAAAAATATATAATAAGTCATTCATTAAAGAGAATTCATTTAATTAATTGGCTTTAGAAGTGACTTAAGGTAGGGATGAAAGAGGGTAATCCTCTTTCTTGTCTTTACAACACTTAGAGATTAAGTGTAGGTCATATGAAACAAGACAAGTTACAAATTAAAACTTGCAAATCAACTAAACAACTTAAAGTGAAACCACCCTTTAAATTGAATCTTTCTACTTAAAAATCTTAACTCTAAAGCATAGTTAGGACATACCACACAAGCCTTAACACACACATTAGAATTAAGTCATCACTTCTAGCTTTATGTTAGGGTGGTGCATGATTTGATGTATGTTTTATTTTGTGATGTATTATTTTAGACTGGATGTTAGGGTGTATGTTTCGTAGACTGGATGTTAGGCTGTTATTAGCTGAATTATGTCTTTTTCAAGGGATTATGCTTAAGGGGCCACTCAAAATTTAGATATAAATGCTCTCTTTTGTAGGTTGCTTAAGCCCTTAAGCATAATCTAAGTTAAGATAGGTTGCCTTGGTTACCCATGTGCAGGGTGCTAACTCCAAATTATAAATATAATTGCTTGGGTGGAATGTATGTTTAGTTAACCTTTATTTTGTAGGTGTAGTTAGATTTACTCTTTCCATTTTAATGTAATTTTGTAATTAGGAATTAGATTAGTGTTATGGGGGATTATGATGAGCAGTGACTACAAGGCTTTGTCTAGGGAGGCCCTGTGATGCCTTTGAAGCAAGCACATCCAAATCAAGTCAAAGAAGAAAAGAAGTGAAGAATGAAGAATGAAGATGAAGACCCCAAAGAATGTATTCATACTTAATTATAATTATTCATTTATAATCCGGGATGTATAAGGGTAGAGCTCAGCTACCCATCTTTTCTTTTCAGTTTGTATGATGGTACCTGACCGCACCGGCATTTTATTCTTTTACATTAGCTATAAAATGTTTGATATTTTGTTTATCTTTTGAATTAGAAATTACATGCATTTTATAGTTTCTTTATGATTGGTGTTCGTTGTATGGACTGGATGTGATTAGGCTCTTAGAAAAAAATAAATTTTCTACCCAATTACAACTCATAACTAAATTTTATAAATAACTCATAACCTCACATAAAGCCTGAGCATTAAATCAAAATAATTAAAAGATTTAACAACCACTTTCTGTATGATTATGTGTCTAATATCATGCATCAACTTATACCACTTTTGTAAAAATGAGGGCCTCCGTTCTTGCACGCATGGGAATCGCATGACCTATGAGAGCAACTCCTACTGACGGAGCTTCACCCTCTTCTCTCTTGATTTAGCCCATAACTCATTTCAACATGCATTTAGGCATACAAAAATCCCAAAGCCTTTGTCAAAATGAAGTGTCAAAAAATAAATAAAATTTAAAAAGATTTGCATTAGACTAAGTCATTACTCATACAACTCATGCTCTAGTCTCTTTAGGAAGTGGGTTTAAGGACTTTAGTCTCTTTCTAAATAATAATAACCTAACTATCTTGCAAAAAAATATGACTTGACCATATAGTTTTAAAACATATGAGGAGTTAGCTGGCTACCACTCCCGGAGATTATAAGTCCAGTAGTCGGGTGATTTATCCTCTCTTGTGGAGGTAAATCATATACCCATCTCTGCTTAGATTTTGGTCGCACTTTGGTTCTTGTCAAAGCTCCCTAGATTTAGGATCTAAGGTAGCTATTTTGTTCAGGCTACTAGCATAAATCCTCACTTTTTATATATTTTACAATCTTGTAATGTGGATTATAAGTCCTAGATTTCTAATAAATTTCAACTCAAATACATAATTCTCCTCAATTTTAAACATATAAAGCCCAACCATAAGATAAATTAGAGTGCTCACTAGGTTTTTTAATATTATGAGCATTCCCTACTCATCTTCCTTTTGGCTTCGATAATAAGTCTCTCTTTTTCGATCTATCCTGATTGATTTTCCAAACATAGCCAATTCATTGATAGTCCTATCTTGAAATCTTTAGAGACAATAATTGTCTACTTTAATTGAGAGTATTCCTAAGGAACTTACCTTCCTTAATATGTAATTAACTATGGGGCTTGACCCATAGGTAACTTTAGAACCTAACTTAAATAACCCTACTTTATTCATCCATATAAAGTGGGGGAAAAATCTCTGGTATATTCAAAGACCCATCATTTCTTAGAAGTCCTTATTAGGTGATTAAGTCCATTATAGGGTGGTGATTTCTATCTTTCGAGATAGTGCACCATTCCTTGATGACGCACGATCACTTCAATAAGTACCTCCTAAGATCTACGTGCTGTCCCACATCCTAAAAATAAACACCACAGTTGCATTGCACTAAGATCATGATTCTATCTACATCTCGGGTTTAGGAGTAGATCATTTTCATTAGCGCTTGCAATCTTATGGATGTTGTTGATCATCTCGGTCAACACCAATACGTGTGGTGTGCCTCGTTAGTTACACCACACCTATTGGGAACCCTTTTGTTGACCTCACTTTTGGAGTGAGTTCTCAAATTTCTCATCATAGATCTAGGACTCTTATAGACACTAAGGGTTCCTTAGTCTTAAGACACTTCTAATGATTAGGTGAACACTTAACTTAAGCCTAGAGACTTAGAAGGGTTAGTCATAGGAATAGGTTATGCCTTAGGGACTTAGAAAAATTTGTCTACCCTATAGCCTAAACCAAATTCATGCTTTTCTTCTCAAGCCAAACCTCAAATTCATACCAAACCAAATATCTAAGACTTATAATCAATCTCATGATCAAATTCAAGCTCAAGATTTCTCCATAAAACACCATGATTAATTTTAAAACCCTTCATATGCCCTTTGATTTCATCATATGGACATAGCCTTAACCAAAATCAAATCAATCCTGATTCAATTGATTTTCTCAAGAGATCAATTCAATCCTTCAATCATTTACCAAATCCAAATTTAAATTCCAAACCAAATAAATCAATCTCAAATCAAATCCAGGATCAAATTTCCCTCTTAAGCCTTATGACCCACTCTCATAAGCTTAATCAAACATCAACCAAAATTATCCCAAACTTAATTGATTTCTTTATAAATCAAGTTTTAATCCATTTATATTCACAAATATAAATTAAATACAAACTCAAATAGTCAAAACCAAATCAAACTAAATCAAACCAAGCAAAATCCCTTCTTAAGCCCTATGGACCTACCTCCATAGGCTTAATCAAATATTAAACCAAATCAACCCAAAATCAATTGGTTTCTTTATAAATCAATTATTAAATCATTTATATTCACAAATATAAATGAAACCCACCCTCCAATGACCAAAAATAAATCAAACTAAATTAATTCTTAAGTACATCCTTGGCTTGGTCAAATTTGCTTTAAATCACTCCAAACTCAAGTAATTTTCTCATATATCTTTTATATATCCAAAACCAAACCCAAATCAAATCAAATTTCCAAATTTAGCCTTTTAAGCCATTTCCTTGAACTTGGCCAAATGATACCCAAATCAATTCAAAACCCATGGAATTCTTTATGAATCAATCATTCCTTCAATCACTCATCCAAAGATAAATATAAACTACAATTATCAAACCAAAATCTCAAGTCAACCCAAGTTAGCCTTTTTGACTTAAAAACTTCAAATGAGCCAAAATCCATTAGACTCCAAACTGATTGTAGTTGGATTTGTTTTTCAATCCTAGGCTCATGTGTGAGTTCAACTAAACTTAAATCACGCCAAAACCAAACCAATTGACCCATTTAGATTCACTTGATCCAAAGTGACCTAAAAGATCTTTTTGAGTCATGTTCTAATCCAATCCAAATTGGATTGAACCAAGCCCATCCAAACCTCATATCATGATCAACAATCACCAGGATGATCAATCACCTCAATTGGTCAAACCAAATCGGTCCTTTGACCAAGTCAACCTTTAACCCAAATGAAACTTAAACTAGCCAAAACTCACCATATGCCAAATTAATTGAAACCATTGATCCAAACCAATTCATAATCAATGGTTGAACATGATCAAACCCTCAATTGCCAAACCAAGTCCAATTGACCATTTGACCTAAGTTGACCCAAATTGGTCTAAAAAGCCAAAATGGGTCAAATCATGATTTAACCCAAATTGATTGCAACCAATGGTTCAAGTTCATTCCAAGTCACTTATTTAACTTGACCAAAGCCATAAGTGAGTCCAATTTGATCAATTGGTCAACTTGACACATCCTAGCCCAAATTGACTTAAAAGGTCAAAATGGCCAAAATCTAAATTAAACCCAAATCAAACCAAACCAAAGCCTACGTTCATTTTCAATTAACCAATTGAACATGAACCAACACCTACCCAACCTAAATTGGTCAAATTGGTCAAATCGGTCAAATTAGCCAATTTGACCTATTTGAATCCAAATTAGCCAAAATTAAACCCAAGCCAAATTAATCAAAATCACTTGAACCAAAACTCTTCAAATCATCATTTAAACCTAACATAAGCCTTGGTTTGACCCAATATTACCAATTGGTCAACCCAATGCAACATGAACCCATGTTAACCCATTTGACCAAATGAAGCCTAAGCACCCAAAACCAACCCATGGAACCCTAACTGCTGACCAAACCTGACCCAAATTGACCCTAGGTCAACCTAAGATCTGCCCAAAAGTAAAGTGGGCCCCACTCAAGGGGATTAGCCATTGGACTAACCTCCCCATAGAGGATTCCTCCCCCATTTGGCAAAGTCCACTCTCCCATCACATGTGCAACCATCTAATTGCCAAATGTGGTATTCCTAGCCTTCTAGCCCATCCTAAGGTCACTAAGATCAATAAAAGGGAAGAGGAAACCCAACCTCTTCCTCCTCACTCCAAACCGAGCACCCTATGGACAAAGGAAACCAAATCTTCCTACATCATACCTTGAGCCACCTCCCAAGCCTCCCTCCACTCAGGCTACATGGACTCGATGGAGACAAGTCTGGGGGTCTGACAGTGGCTAGCCAGTGAGAAATCGGGATTGAATCTCATCCATCCACCTCAGCAATTTAGGGGATATACCCTCTCAATTCAAAAGGGAAATGAAGCATTCAACTTCGATTGAGCTAAAGAGAGTGAAGGAGAGTCTCCCACAGCCATTCCCCAAGCTCTAAGCTCCCCCATTTTCTCTATTCTTGATTTTATGTCAAATCAAAATAGGGGAGGTGCCTTCTTTACAAACTCTTCCATTTCTCCATCAAACTTCAATTCCTCTTGCACACACCATCCTCGTGTGTCATCAGAGCCATTCAAACTTTTTCCTAAGCTTCCAAGCCACTGGAGATAGGAGTTCGACCAAGACCGATCACCTATGCCTTGTGTGTTGGTCGTCCGAGCAAACCACCTAAAATCAAAGCTTGTACAGCTCAACAGGGCTTCGTCTCTATCAGATGAAGCTTCCTCAATCGTTGGAACCGCCAGTCACAAGCTCCGGTGAGGTATGCCATTAAACTCGATCCTTGGATGAAAATGGTTTAGTCCTTTGTCAAGGAAAGTTTCATGTCATGAGATTTTCACCATTGGACCTCCTTATTTTGCCTCCCCAAAGGTTTGGGATTGATTTGATCCCCATTCGAACTCGGATGAGCTCGAATCGAGCGACGAATGATGGACGGTCTCTCTCACCATTGGAGATGAGAGCTTCCATTCGCCTTGAGCGGATGATCCTGATCTAATCACGCTTAGATCTCCTGATTTTCCCCTCTAAACTAATGTCGTGGTCATCTTAGATCGGCGGTCCGAAAGCGCGTCCACCATCGGCGGCGTGATGTGATAACTTAAATCATTTATCCTATCACGCCACATGGAAATCACACCAAGTAAGCATGTCGCATCAGCAGCCACGTGGTGTCAATGATTAGGGCTTAATTAGGGTTGTTTAATTAATTTTTAAGGCTAAAACTTCCAAAATTCATAACTAATTATAGACAAATTCCAAAAATATAAATGAAGGCTTATTTTGAAGGTATTTTAGAGGAGAACCCAATAAAATTATTATTAATTAACTTTGAATATATTTTTGCTTAATTAAAGCTTAATTAAAATTTTAATTAACCTAATTACTCTGGAATTAATCATCTGATTAATTCCAGAATTTCCAGAGATGTTTAGGGGATGACTTCTACTTGTCCCATTTATTTTTGGAATTTATTTGCTGATTAATTGGGATAATTAATTGGTTAAGCCTTAATTACTCTCTTAGCTTAATTAATGATAATTAATCTAACGAATAATGAACTGATCATTTAATTGAGTTCATTAGCCTCTGTTAATAGTGGAGAAACTGAGGGAAATGAATTGGGACCCCTCTTCCAATCTTTTCATTAAGTCTTCTTCATTCCCTCTTTAAAATTAATTAATTAAAACTCATTAATTAATTAATTAATTAAATCAATCAAAACCCAAATCATATTTGAACTTTAATTAACTAATTGAAAAGATTTAGGGATTGATACTTAGGCTTCTTTCTTTGTCTCTTTCCCTAAGTCCATTTCATATTGTTGATTAAGGATAATTAGGATTTAATTAGATAATTAATGAACTTAATTAAATTAATTAAATTTGATTTCCCTAATAAACTCTTGGGTAGCTCTTTGGGTGTTCAATAACCTAAAGAGAGAGCAAATAAAATTATGGTTAGCTCACATGTGTGAGAAAATCATAAAAGTAATTAAGTGAGCTCCTTAAGCTTAATTAATTAATAATTATATGCTAATTGCATTAGGCCCTTTCATTTTATAGGAGCGTTGTTATTTACTTTTCAATTTATTTGCACATCATATTAGCTCGTAATTATTTAATTAATTACCTTAAGATGACATAGGTAAGGGTTAATTAATTAATTTAATTCATACTTAACTTAACCAATTCATAAAATCAAATTGCTTCTCATTAAAATAAGTTAACTCGGACATATGGGGAATGGGATTAGGATTAGAAAACCTCTTTCACATCCCTCAAATCAAATCAAATATGAAATCAAAAGACTTAAGAAACCTTTGTTTATTTTTAAATAAGTTGTTTAATGTGATTGTCCTAGAATAAGTTGGATTGAATGAAATTACATGCTTGTGTTTTATTTCTTTCCAATCATATTAAAATATTGTATGCCACTTGTATTATGCATTCATTTTTTTCAAAAATTAATTAAATAAAAATGATTTCCTTTATGTCAAACTTTCATGTGTTGGCTTAACTAAAAAAATATGTGTGGCTATTATCACTATTAAATTGTAAATATATTTTCAAAAGCTTATTAATAATAATATATATTGTGATTTAGTATACATATAGATGTGTTGTGAATATAAGCTTAGTGTATGAAGTAAATTTCCTTTCTTTCATTCATATGTTGATTTGCATAAGTAAAAAATATTAGTGGGTATATTAGTCTAGACATTCCGGGGATGCAGGCTTTAAGTATCCCCAAGGAGGTTCCTACCTCACTCCCCTGGTGGAAAACAATGGTTACGTACTCGTTTGATTTCATCCTTATGCATTTTGATATCAAAATTTAAATAGAGCTTTAATTCATTCACACAAATAAATAAATTAAATCAAACTCTACTTTTGCATGGTCTTACATTCTTATAGTTGCTTATACATCCATATGTATTTAAGAATAGTGGATATATTAGTATGGACATTCCAGGGATACGCGACTTTAAGTAGCCCCAAGGAGGTTCCTGCCTCACTCCCCTAGTGCAAAATAATGGCGACATACTTGCTTAAAATTTTTATACATTTGAATGTGTATTTAGCTAATGAATGAAAACTTCATTTTTCTATTAAAAAGATATGCATTCATATTTTGCTCAAGTGGTTGGATTGATTAGTCGTATGATTTAAAGTTCTTTTATTATACTTTTGTATAAGAAATTTAGATAGAACTTTAAATTAATATGGAAAAATAATTCAATCAAATGAAACATCAATTCCAAATATATTTGCTTACATTCATCATTTTAAGTGTGCTAAAATATAAATTGCATGTATAATTATGCTTAGGACTTGATCATATGCATGCTATATATGATGGAAAGAAAGAAACAAACATGTGTTATGTGATAGTAATTAATTTCCAAATAATCTTAAGATTCCTTTCTTATTGAATGAGATTATCTAAAGTGAACCTAAACTTAGGATTAATTAAAATATGTAATAAGTCATTCACCAAAGGAATTCATTCAATTAATTTTCTTTAAATGTGACTTAAGGTAGGGATGAAGGAGAGTGATCCTCTCTTTTCTTCTCTTTATAGCACTTAGTTGTTAGTGTAAATCAAGTGAAATAAAAGAAAACACCAAGTAAAACTCACAAATCAATTAAGTCATTTAAAGTGAAACCACCCTTCATAATTAAATCTCTTCATACTTAAGAAATTACAATAAAGCCTAGCTAAGACATATCACACAAGCCTTAATACACACACCTTAGATTAAGTCACCATTTCTAGCTTTATGTTAGGTGGGTGCATGGTTTGATGTATGTTTATTTTATGATGTATTGTTGTAGACTGGATGTTAGGGTGTACACTTCGTAGACTGGATGTTAGATCATGATTAGCCTAATTATGTCTTATGCAAGAGATTGTGCTTAAGGGGTGCTTAAAATAAATATAAATGCTCTCTTTTGTAGGTTGCTTAACCCCTGAGCATAATCTAAATTATGACAGGTGGACTTGGTTACCCATGTGCAGGGTGCTAAGTCTAAATTATACATATAACTGCTTGGGTTGTATGGTGTACTTAGCTAACACTTATCTTGCAGGTGTAGTTAGATTTACTTTTCCTATTTTTGATGTAATTGTGCATTAAGAATTAGTATTAGTGCTATTGGGGATTAGGATGAGTAGAGGCTAGAAGGCTTTGTCCTGGGAGGCCCCCGTGCTGTCTTTGAAGCAAGCAAATCCAAAAGAGGAATGAAGGAGACATAAAGAAAGAAGATATGAAGACCCCCATAACATTTATTCACTTGTACTTATAATTATTCTTTAATATACCAGGTTATATAAGGGTAGAGCTTGGCTATCCATTTCTCTTTTTAGGTTGTACGGTGGCACCCTACTGCACCGCCTATTATTCTTTTACGTTGGGTTTATAAATTATTTGATGCTTTGTTTACAATTGTGTAATAAAAATGGCATGTATTTTTCTAATTTTTTTAGGTAAGATGATTTAATGTGTGGCCTGGATCTGGTTAGGCTCTTAGGAAAAAATAAACTTTCTACCTCAACTATAACTCATAACTAATTTTCTAAGCAACTCATAACCTCATTTAAAGTTAGGTATTAAATCAAGATAATTAAATGATTTAGTAACCCCTTTAGCTGGATGTTGTATACTTAAGATCATGCATGTCATCTTATTTCACTTTTGCTAAGAGAGGGTTTCCATCCTTGCATGATAGGGGAAGACTTAACCTTTGAGGGTCTCCCTTGTAGTGAAAAATACCTCTTTCATTCTGATTTAGCCAATAATCTCATTTCATTGTATATTTAGCATGTAAAAATTCTATGGCCTTTGTCAAAATAAAGAGTCCAAAATTAAATAAAAATTGATAAAATTTGTATTAGACTAAGTCATTATTCATTTTACTCATGCTCTAGTCTCTTAGAGAGTGGGTTTAAGAATTTTAGTTTCTTTATAAATGATAAAACCTAACCATCTTGCAAAATATATGACTTGACCATATGATTTTAAAGCGCAGAAGGAGTTAGCTGACTGCCACTCCAGGCAGTTATAAGTCCAGCAATCGGGTGGTTTACCCTCTCTTGTGGAGGTAAATAATATACTCATTTTTGCCTTAGATTAAGAATGTACTTTGTCCGTCGCTAAAGCTTCCTAGATTTAGGATATGAGGTTGTTGTTTCCCCTCAGGCTACGAGCATAAACCCTCACATCTTGGGCATTTTCACAATCTTGTATTGTGGGATTATAAGTCATAGCTTTCAAATAAAATTTCAACTCAAATAAATAATTCTCTTCAATTTCAAATATATAAAGCCCAACTATAGAATAGATTGGAATGCTCACTAGATTTTCTAGTATCATGAGTATTTCCTACTCATCTCCCTTTGGCTTTGATAAAAAAGTCTCTCCTTTTGATCTATCTCAATTGATTTTCTAACATAGCCAATTTATTGATACTCCTATCTTTGAAATCTTTGGAGACAATAATTATCTACTTTAATCGAGAGTATTCTTAAGGAACTCACCTTCCTTAGGATGTAATTAATTATGGGAGCTTGCCCTCATAGAAAACTTTAGAACTCGGTTTAAATAAACCTTATTTTATTCCAAGTAAAGTAGGAGAAAATCTCTGGTATATTCAAAGACCCATCATGCATTTTAGTTCTTATTAGGTGATTAGGTCCATTATAGGGTAGTGATTTCAATCTTTTGAGATAGTGCACTATTCCTTGATGTTGTAGCTGATCACCTCAATAAGTACACCCTCAGATCTGTGGTGTCCTCTCACATATACAAATCAAAAACAAACACCACAATGCCCTAAACAAAATTAGAGAATTTTGTTTTTATCATCATATTATTAAATCTGAAGTTAAAGAAGCATTAAAGAAAATGAAATGTGAAAAAATGATAGGACCTGATGATATTCCAATAGAAGTGTATAAATGTTTAGGAGATCAAGGAATTCTTGGCTTACAAATCTTTTTAATATTTATTTAAAACTAAAAAGATGTTAGATGAGTGGAGAAAGAGTTTGTTAGTTCCTATATTTAAGAATAAAGGTGATGAACAAGAGTATGCAAATTATAGAGGAATTAAGTTAATGTGTCATACATTAAAATTATGGGAGAGAGTAATTGAGCATAGGTTATGATGTGATACAAAAGTTTTTCACAATCAATTTAGTTTCATGCCAGGTAGATCTACTATGGATGCTATATATTTGTTAAAGGGTTTGATGGAGAAGTATAGAGAAAGTAAGGAGGATCTACATATGATATTTATTGATTTAGAGAAAGCTTATGATAAAGTTTCAAGAGATGTTCTTTTGAGAGTTCTGGAAAATAAATGAGTTAATATTGGTTATATTGAAGTCATTAAGGATATGTATACTAGAGTTGTTACTTGTGTTCAAACACAAGGAGGATTGACAAAATATTTTCCTATTTCAATTGGATTACATCAAGGATTAGCTTTAAGCCCTTATCTTTTTTGCTTTAGTTATGGATGTTCTTACTAGGCATTTATAGAAAGTTGAACCTTGGTGTATGCTTTTTGCTGATGACATTCTTCTTATTGATAAGACTAGAGAGGGAGTCCAAGAGAAACTTGAATTATGAAGGCCAACCTTAGAGTCTAAAGGTTTTCGTTTAAGTGGATTTAAAATTGAATATATGGAGTGTAATTTTAGTTGTAGAAGTTCTAGTAGTAGTGTTGTGACATTAGGTGAACAAGCCATTGAAAAGAGTGAGCGATTCAAATATTTAGGATCTATTGTTCAAAATGATGATGAAATAGATGGAGATGTTATTAGTAGAATTCAAGTTGGATAGTTGAAGCGGAGGAATGCATCTGGCTTGTTGTGTGATAGAAAAGTTCTACTTAAACTTAAGGAAAATATTTATAAGATGGTGGTAAGACCTGCAATGATTCATGGTGCAGAATGTTGGCCAATAAAAGAGAGACATAAAACTAAGTTAGTGTTACAAAGATGAGGATGCTCAGGTGGATGAGTGGTTTTACTCTTAAATATAAAATACAAATGAGTATGTTCGGGAAAAAGTTGGAGTAGCTCTAGTGGCAGATAAGAATAGAGAGAGTCATCTTTGATGGTTTGGCCACATAAGCGTAGTCCATAGATTAGAGAGTAGATGCATTAGATTTATCTGAAAAGTAGAGTAGACTAAAAGACTTTAAGATGTAAAAAATGACCTTAGTATACTTGAATTAAATGAGAATTTGACACATAATAGAACACAATGGAGACGAATGATTCATGTAGGCGACCTCACTTAGTGGGATAAAGGATTGTTGTTGTTGTTGTATTATTAAATAATACGCTCATAAAATTAATAGTAAAGCATATGTTTATATAATTTTATCTTATTGAAGAGTCAAAATTGTCCTTCATGTTGACTTTTGAAGGGTGTTGATTGTATTAAAAATAGAGTCTAATGAATCAAGAGAATGAAAAAAAATGACTATATATGCCTTTTAATTGAATATATATATATATATATATATATATATATATATATATATATATATATATATATATATATATATATATATATATATATATATATATATATGCACTGTCTAATTTCTTAGAAAAAATATATTGAAAGCTTGTTTAAAATTTATTCAACTGCTTAATGAAGCTTGTCATAAATAAAAGTTTGAGCAAGCTTCAAGCTTGATTCAAATAAAGTTCAAGTAAAATTCAGATGAGTATCTTGTATGTTTTGAGCTAATTCAAGTAAAGTTCATGTTCAAATAAGATTTAGATAATATTTGAACATAATTTAAATAAATTATAATATAATATTATTGAATATTTAAAATTTACTCATTTGCTTATCATCTGTGAAATCATACGATAGGCTAGTTTTGTAATTTAAAATTGAAGTTTTTATGGTAGAAATAGTTGGGGCTTATATTTGGATTTTCCCTCGTCATTTTGGCAATTTATGTTTATGTTAAAAGGAGTGAAACACCAATTCTTGCACAAGGAGGTTTCCCCTTGAATATCTTCTCTCTTTTATGTAGAAGAAAGCTCAAATAGACTTCAACAAGTGATTCATGAATACATAATGGATAGTTTTATCTAAAATGAACTTTTAGATATATTTCTAATTGTTGTTTTTACAAATTAGACTATTGTGAGACATAAAATTAAATTTTCTTAAGATGAGTTCTAATATATAGTTTAAATATTATGGGCAAACACACACTACCCTAATTTAGGAGTTACATGAGATGAATTTCTATAAACATTCTTGAACAGGAACACTATATATATATATAGTGTTCCTGTTCAAGAATATTTATAGAAGTTCACCTCATATAACTCATATTTTTAGCAACTTTTTTAACCTTACTAACATATCTTAGAATACAATTGAGATAACTCGTTGGTAACATTATTTTTTAAAAAATAACAATAATTATATTTAACTACTGACTATTTTTTAAAAAAATTTGTAATAAAAAATTAATTTTAAGAATCAAAATTATTAAAGTATAATGACTATTAAAAAAATAGATGTCAAACTTTTTTTTTCTTTTGTTCGTTTGAGCTTTGATAATTAATAAACCATATTCAGTTACATTGGAACTGCCCTGAAAGCGAGTCGGTGTTAAGGAACATTAAAAGTATTTTTAAGGTTTTAAAAATACTCTCACCAAATTTTAATTATAATAAATTAAAAAAAATTAATCAGGGTATTATTATTTATATTTAGTGGAGTTCAGTTTTAGGTTGAAGGTAGTGTTAAAAAATAATGCACACTCAATGAGAACATTCAAGATGGATGCATTATGCTTCTTAAAACTCAAGCTGTAAATGTGAACACAACAAAAAAAAAAGATTTGCATGCATATCACATAACGTATTATATATATATATATATATATATATATATATATTACAAAAATAAATATCAAATTTTAATATTAAATACATAGATACATAAAAAGATTTCTATGGCCTACATGTTAGTCACCCTAAGAAAATTATGCTCATTCTTCAATCAAAAAATGTAAGCATATAAATTATGCAAACAATTTCCCCTATTAACCTATTGATATGAAATTTATTTCAATACTCACAAATTTGCCCTAATAAAACAATAAATCAACTCAAAAACAAATCAGGTAACATTAATACAATTTAACCTACAAATTCTTTACATATGAAGCAGATTACTGACATCTGAACTTGAAATTTCATAAATATTGAATGCATATCTCCATCATAGACATCAGTCATCAGACTCATCCCTAGCCTTCAGTTATCTACAACTAAACAATTCAGATTCTTAAAGCAACGAAAACATAAATTTTGAACATAGGAACATCAAACAGCCCAAATAGGCTTTGAAACAAATTCCTCTATTAATGATTAATAGAGCCCAGTAAGAATTTCACAATAATCGCTTTGCTTAGATATACTAAACTTTTACAATGTTACAGACTAAATAATTTTTCCCACTTGAACTCTTCAGCTTGAGGGGAAAACAATGAGCATAGAAGAACTCTACAAGATGGGGTTTGAAGCTCCCAGATAAGAAATAACAACACTGATAATCATCAGGGGAAGACAGAATCACCTACACCAACTGGAAATTAATCATTTGGTAATATGATTCTCGATAACAATTTCCTGCTCACAAGATTAATATTAGAAATTAATTAAATATGATAAAATAAAAATAAAAAATACTTGGAATTAATCCAAATCACATATTTTATGCTATCAGAGGAATGCAAAGCAATATGCTTATGGATATTAACTAATCATTATTTATGTTCATCTAGAAACTAATCATGAAATTTTCAAAACCTGTGATATTGTTATGACCTCCAAACTTATGTATAATTTAGAGTACTAGAAGTTGAACATCTTCTAGTCAAACCAAACCTAAAGATTAAATTTCAGTAACATTACAAAATCTCATAGATAATTTAATCATGCATTGATTTAAAACAAATCTATCAAATGAAACCCGACTAACGACAACAACAACAAGCCTTTATCCCACTATGTGGGGTGTCAGCTACATGAATCATTTTCTTTATTTTGTCCTATTAAATATCAAATTCTCACTTAATTCTAACCCTACCAAATCTTTAAAAATATCACAAAAAAATATGAAAACTAAACAAATCAAAACCAACAAACTACTTCCTAGAGATTTAGTTCACAAACCAAAAACTGAACTGAGCCAATCGAATTAACTTGGTTTGGTTTGCCCTAATGATGGTTTGATTTTGATTTCAAGCTTGATGGTAAATGGTGGTTGGTTTGAGATCAAATTGAACTAATGCACGCCCTTTACTGCCAAGGCATAGGCCTTTTTGACTCTGATTTAATAACCAACATCAAAGGTGTACTTATACGAGAAAGGTGACCTCTTGTTACTTGAACTGCGACAATGCCTTGATAAATATGTTTGAAATACCGTACAACAAATAAACTAGACCGTTAGTCCATCATTATTTAGCTTGTTGTTCTGTTGGCACAATTTAAGGAAAAAGGGAAATTTACATGCATAGCACACAATTCTTATGCATTTTCATATCTAACACCTAAAGTTAGATTTTAACAAATATAACACTTTTCCTTTACATTAAAAAGTGCATTTCATTTTAAAAAATTAATGATGATGTTATTTTTGATGCAATTTTAAAAACTTGGATACTGTTTATGTAAATATGAAAGTTTAAGTATTAGATATGTAAATATATAAGAATTATGTGCTATGTATATAAATGCCCTTAAAAAAAAAACTCAATCCTATAAGTTTACATCAACATGACTTTTACTTGTTCACCACTTATCCGGTCAGAGGGTCTACCTATTCCCATCATATTACCTCGAGGAATAACATAGAAAACATGCCAAGCTTAAGCATCTGTTGCTTAACAGAAGCTGCAAAAATGTTAAACAAAGTTAAAACTGCAGTAACTAATGAAGAAATTTTGAAAGCACATTGCTTATCACTTTTTTCCAACCGATTGTTTCAATTTAGTTAAATCAGAAATCTCAAAATAAAAATATAAAAAAAAAAACAAGCAGCTATCAGCATAACTCACAACATCAAGAAGAAAAAGCTACCTGTAACCAGCATAACTCACAATCTGGAAGAAAAAATTTACCTGTAATCAGTTTGCAACGCTATTATCCCAAATTTTCTTGATTTTTCAACCTCCCTCTTTCCTGCAGCATCAAATAAATTCAAGCCAGTTAAGATATAACTACTAAAACTCCCAATAAAAGGCATATTTTCCAGTCACACATAGAAGAAGGGCTTCCTCAGAATTATTGAATTAAAACAACTGAAAGTACATGGTATTCTATTTGAACATTCATGACTAAGCATTAGAGCCCACGTCATTTACAATATCATGAATGTGCTTCCTGCAAATACGTAAAAGTGTCAAAGGGCGGATAAGTTAAAATACATTTAAAAATTTTGAAGAAGATGAAAATTGAATTGAGGACATCAAAAATATCAGGAAATAAGATGCACTCGTTTAATAGAATAAAGATTGGGTCAAGGTAATGAGTTTAGTGGATATCAGATTATAACAGCAAATCTATACTGATGGAGGATCAAGCCATTCAAAGGTATCTTGAATCTAGATAGCTTGGTTGGATTGTACCAAATGAGAATATAGATGGCATTACAATTATCAGAGTCAATCCCAGGACATTCAAACGGAATGATGCCTTAATGATGCTACGTAATACCAGAATTTTACAGCGAAATAAAAGAAAAAGAAATGTACATAACATTGATAATAAAATGGGCTCGAATGGATCCTGCTGTTATGCAATAATGAAAGCACTAACAATACATTGTAGTGTAACAAAATAAAGCAAGACATCTTAGGGTATTAGATTTCTAATACCACTAAACGATGTATTGAATGAAACACAAACATTCAAAATTTAGAATCCATATTTTAATGTTTGATGTAAATTAAAAAATTATGAGAAATTTGTACTTCATTTAAAAATCATCTAAATTAAAGAAATTTCAGCAAAAAAATCAAAGCTATAAGAAAACATTCACAAACAAGCATGATTCCAAGATTCACACCACAATAAGAAATTCAATTGTAATTATTATGACAAAAATCAAAACAGCTGCAAACAAATATTGAATTATGTAGATAAAAAAAAAAAATAAGATAACCAATCAACAAATAAGAAAGCCAAAGCCTTACGCTGGTGCAAGTTTGCTTACCTCAAAAATTGATAGTAGCACTTGCACCACATTCGAAGAAATCAAAACCCAAATAGTACACAAGATGGATAAAGTAATAAACTTTATTAAGGTAAAATAGTTCTCTAAAAATTGACAATATCTAGTAAAATCATTCAAATATAAAACATGAAGTACAAGTATAGAAAACCATCAAAAATTAGCAGCATAATAAATTCGGAAGATAAACACAGAAAATATCCATCGGAATAACAATGGAAACCATCGAATCACAAAACATGAATTAAAAACCCTATTCATGCATCATAATTAAAGGCACATGATACATGCCTCTATAATAGTAAGGTTCAATCCAAAATAGCAATAATTAAAATCAAAAAATCATAGCAAGCAAGGATAGAACCAAACCAGTACACAAATTAAAAAAACAAACAATCAGAACAAAAGAGAGCACAACTTGTTCTCACAAGCCACATCATCACAAAAATGTTAAAAGAATAAACCTAAATAAAAAAAAGTGATCAAATTACTAGTACAATAGTGATCAAATTGCTAGTACACCAAGATTTGTGCTTCAAAAAAGTGTATACCCCTGAGTCTCCATCAAATCTTTTCAACTTGAAAGAATTCAACTCTAAAAATTTTAATAGCTGATATTCATTAGGTAAATCAAACATAACTATTGCATTTGATGTAATCCAAGAATCATCACATGCAAGCATGTCACATCAGTGCATAAGATAAAGTAGGAATCCACCATTATTGATGGACACAATTTCATTATTTAAAATAGTTTGAGGAACAAGAAATCTAGAATCATCTGATAGTGTTTGGATTTAAATTCATATGAAGATAAAAACAGAGAAGAATTCCAAGAATTAGTACCACATTCATAAAATCAAGTCAAATAAAATATATATTAAATTATAATAACGCAAAAACTTTTCAGAATTTCCAATCTACAAACACTCATCATAAACCACTTCATGATTTTAAATGATCTTACCTTTCTTGCAATCAATCTCTTAAAGGCTCTTACAACAAAAATTTCTGAAATCAAACATATTAATACCTTATCACCTAATTTTAAGGTCTCATACTTTACATTCACATCAACAATAGACTTATACATTTCATAATTAATAATCAACTTCTTCTAAATATCTTCATGCAAATCATGCATATATTTGTAAAAATGATTATACAAATTCACCATATCTAGACTCAATAGTAACTTCAACCAAGTTTTCAGCTTTTTTGGTCAAAACTCCATAACTAATTCAAATGAACTCATGCATGTAGACTAATTAACGTATGAATTACATCCAAACTCATCCACATTGTGGGCTCCGAAAATTTATCACCGACCTCTCGATGAAGAGAGTTTGATTTATATTGGTTAAATTTTCAGAAGACAGATGGAATAATAGATAAGACATTACTGCAGATTTGCCTCATTTTGTAAAGGACTTTAGATCGGTTCCAGTTTCCTACACCGAATAGTTAATTACCTCCCAATCGAGAGAACTTTCGATTAAAAGGTGGTTAGATTAAATGTATAGTATATAGTAGCAGCATGTGGAATTTTGCAATTTAGATTTATAAAATTCACCATCCTTTAACTTGAAACGGATGATTGGGGGAATGATAACGTGCCCGATCAATACCTCATAGTTCGTCATCCGAGTTGTAGGTCCACTGTACTTGGTTAGATGAGATGTCGACCGGCCAGAAGGATCCTGTCGGCGGCCATGGGTTGCGTCGTCAAGGAACCTTGAACGTTGATGTTTATCTAAGAAGACATGGTTAATCCTTAACTAACAGAGATTTTTCTTTCTATCAGTCGCCTTATTCACAACTCAAAGATAGAGTCATTGGAAGCATCTTCTGCTTGTGACCATAATATAATGGTGTCGTTTGGGCCGTCAAAAGAACTCGGTAAATGCTGCGTCGTATGTGGAGTCTCTTGGCCAAAATGTGACGAGAGACACGTGTCACGTCCTTACTGGCATTAAATTAATTGAGAGTGAATATAATTATGTGACAAACATTTCTTTCCTTTGTGGTAGAGTTTTTTTTAAATTGTTACCAAACAATTCTGGGTGGGTTGAATTTTAATTTTAAGTTTTTAGATTAATGATTTTCGTTTAGTCATTTTGAGCTTAATAATTCATCGAATTTTTTATTTAAATTGATATTTAATTTATATTAATTTGACTTGTAATTTTAAACATACTTTGATGGTAGTATTCCCTCCGGTTAAAATCTTCATTCAACACAGCCATCATCGGGATTTTAAAATCTATTTGATCATTTAGTTTATTATTCCAGATTTTGTCGACTCTATTAATTTAATAATGAGATCTATTATATTTGAGAATATTGAATACAAATATCTTACATATTTTTAATAATTATGACTCATCTGGTTGATATCTTCAATCAACTCGACCATCATGGGGGATGTGAATGATTTGAATATTCACATTATAATTTGATAATTTCATTTTTAAGATAGAATATCTAATTGAAATCTACAATCAGTGCAATCATCACTGGATATATAAGTTTGCTTGATCATTTAGTTTATTATTTCAAATCTTATCGACTCTATTAATTTAATAATGGAGGATAGATCTGGATTTATACTTTAAGAATTTTGAATAATAATGATCCTCAATTGATATCTTCAATCAACTCAACTATCATTTGGGTTGTGAATAATTTGAATATTCACATTATAATTTGATAATTTTATTTTAAGATTGAACCCCCCACCCAAATTAAAATCTACAATCAGCGCAATCATCATTAGGATATATAAGTTTGCTTGATCATTTAGTTTATTATTTCATATCCTATCGACTTTATTAATTTAATAATAGAGGATCAGATCTTCCGTCATATGACAGAAATAGCATCTCAAATATTTTAATAAATTAAGATTCTTATAATATTATTATTAGATTTTTAGGATTAATTAACGGGCATGTACAACCAGAAACAACCGTAGCGGCATCTTGAACCTAAGTTTAAACATTCAACGTAGTGTCGGGACCCATGCGGGTTATTCAATTCAGTAAGCATTCAACGTAGTGTCGAGGCCCATGCGGGTTATTCAATTCAGTATTAATTTAAACTAAAGGGATTTGAATAATATTACTTATTTTGATTGAGTTTCATTGCAAGTTTAATATTTTAAATGAAATTTTAATGACATTTACAATACTCGTTATCATCGAGGGAAACTGATGTTTGCACATGTCGAAAGATATGTATGGATAATGTAAACACCACGTCGTCATGCCACCATGTCGAAAGGCATGTATAAGTCTCAAAAGCATGTAACATAGATTTTCTCGCTAAGCGTATGCAGTCTTATATACTTGCGATATCAATTTAAACATCAATTTTTTTATGGTTGTTTTATATTAAGTCTTGCCTTGTCGTGTAGAAGTTTGACGATGACATCCAGACAACATCCGTGTGAGTGCGTCGTATGTTAGATGCAGAAAGAACATGTATGATGGTATAGACACCATGCGGTGAATCGTCGTCTCGTGCGTGTATGAGACTGACTGCGCATGAAAACATTTCATTCCGCGAAAGGCTTATACTGTAAGCATGCTAAATTCCAAATGTCTCTTTTTTTTTTGTTCTTTGTCACTCTAGATTTCGACATAATTTCAAGATCTCCCATGGCGGAGATTTCTACCTGAACGCCCGTCCCAAAAAGACGTGCATGGATAGTGTTTTGCAACAACTGTGAGTCTCTCAACCTACCCATCTAAAAAGAAGCGCATAGGCTCTACGAGTACATGTTAGAAATCTCAAATTTTCCCGTCACGTCAAGAAAGGCGTGTACGAGTACTTACACACCCACGAGCAAACAATTTTATACATGTGGGAAAGGCAGGCATTTGCGATCTTGGAACGCGAGTGCAGGGTCGGAGCGTTATTGCATCTGAGCGGGAGCGATATGATGCACACGCGAGATACACGCCTGGCTGAAGTCGTACTGGGGCGTTCGCGTGAATCTGTGTCGCGAGGTGGTCTGGATCTTGAGATGCGACGGACTCGTCTTGAGGGTGGTCAGTGTCTTTGGTGGGAGCGGGGAAACGAATAAAAGGAGAAATATTCTTGAGACGAAGCAGGAGAAATTTGCAAGGAGAACAGAAGAGGGCTAGGTCATGGGAGTTTTGGGTTGTGGGAGTCATTAGAGTTTGGATTAGATAGGTATTTATAGAATTTTTCTTATTTAATTATTTAATTAGCCCTAATTGAGATTTTTGTGCCGACATTATTACAGCAATATATATGCCAATTTTAAGTTATTCTGATGTTTCGGACGCAACGACGTAGTCCATTTCGCGATCATAGGCCGTTTAGTTCAAGTCAACGTCGAATCGGGTCAATTTTAGTTCAAAATTGCGTGTCTTTATGGCTTCGACATTCAAGCGGACTTCAATTGGCGGAATAATCTCATTTGATAGGTTTGATATTTCGATGCTAACGCGATCAATTTAGAGAGATCGTTTGGCATCGTCTCGCACTTCGATCGGCTTATCGTTTTGGCGCTCTCTTCTTAATCAGTCGACCGTCGAGTTATGCAATATGTATAGTCTGATCAATTTCAACATTCTGAACACGATGGTGAAGTTTGTTCGTCGATCGAATGTCATTTCGGCGATTTTGATCAGTGCATTTGTTCCGTTGTGCGTTGTTGTATCCGTCGCCGATATTCATGCGACTGTCCTGGCGTGAACTCTCATTGATAGATTTCAATATTTTGAAACGGCGTGACCAATTTCGAGCGGAGGTCATTTGAGCATCATCGCCGCTAACTTCGATATCGCGCGTAGCGGCGACCTCTTTCTTAATCGATCGACCGTCGAGTTATGCAATATGTATATTCTGATCAGTTTTGACATTTTGAATATAACAGAGAAGTCCATTCGTCAATCGAAGGTCATTTCGACTAATTTTGGTGATGCCAAGTGCATTTCAGCTCCGATTTGTGCGTTGTTGTATCCAATCGCTCGATATTCACGCTGACTTGTCCGAATTGAGCGCGATAATCTTATTTGATAGATTTCAATATTTTGAAGCTAACGGCGTGACAAATTTCACGAACGAAGGTCATTTGAGCATCATCGCAACCTCCCAACTCCGATTTACGCATTAGCGCTTCGACGACCCTCCTTTTGGATCGATCGACTGACGGATTATGTAGGATGTATATTATGATCAATTTTGACGTTCTGAGCGTGATGACAAAGTTCATTTGTTGGTTGGAGATTATTTTGATCAATTTTGGCAATGTCCAGTGCATTTCAGCTTCGATTTGCAATCTAAACCTCGAATTCATCCTGTGAGCTTGACTTGACTTATGGCGCATGCATGGAGGTCAAAACAGATGAAATGTCAAATACCAACTAGAAATATGTCCTTTAATCAGACAACATACAATATCACCAAGCTATTAATTACCTCAATTTGGCCATCAATTTGTGGATAATAAACAATTAAAAAATTTTACTAAGTTTCCAATTTTTTAAAGAGTTTTTCCGAAACAACTCATGGTTTTTACATGTTTGCATGCATAAAGGTTTTAGATAATTGATATAATTTAACAAATTTATTAAAATACAAATAAAACAATGTGAAAAGTATCAACAAATTTATTATAAGGAATAAAATATAAATATTAGAAAAAAAATAATCAACCATAACAAAAATAGAATAATATTTCCTTAAATTAAGGTTCATTATAGTCCTAATACAAAATTCATGTTAGCATCCTCCCAATAATTATATGGAATATGCAAAGATGTATAAAATCATTAGTATTTAATTTCTCTTAAGCATTTTGATAAATTCTACATCATGAAACTATGGACCCCACATCCCTTTTCTAATTAAATAAATACACATCATTAGTCATGGCTATAATAATCTTATCCCTATCAAAATGTCCAATAACCACCAAAATGTAATTCTAAAACAAGAAAATCCCACAAAAAAATGAATTAAAAAAAGGATGTGTTTCCTTAAATAAGTAACCATCTTTTAATCATAAAGTCCTTTGACATAAATGAATTATTATTCGAGTGTGACAACATTTCACTAGTCTTTATAAGTGATATATTCATCTTTAATGTGACCAAATCTTGCCACTTATCCTAATTGGGTGAAAAATAATAATTCTACTTAAAACATCAATAGTATTATACTGAACTCCAACACAACATTTACTTAAAAAATGTACCTTTGTAGCAACTTAACACACTTTACCTGTTTATTTCCTAATTTTTCTTATGAATTCAAAATTTCAAACTTTGATGATCAGAATAAAGGAAATATTCCTTAGGCAACAAATAATATCTCCAATTACTAAGTGTATGCACAATAATATTAACTATATTATGATTTTAATACTTTTGCTTAGCTTCATTCAATTTCTTACTAAAATAGACAATCGAATGACCCAATTGACTCAACACTTCACCAAATCCAACATTAGATGCCTTGCAAGACCTCAAACGCTTTATTAAAACTAATGTGCACTTATAAACTTCTCCATAATTTCAATTAAAGTGTGACCAAAACTTTTTGTTCATTTTTTTTTTCTTAAAATAGTTTATAAGTTATATCATCATACAACTGAAATCTTTAACTTATCTGATGAATATTATTTGGCGTTAGCTGGTTATTATCATAATCAACAAATAATCCATCAAATGCCACAATAAGTTCTAAAAAGACATAAATCATATCGCAAAACATCACTTTTAAATTTCCTAAGATGCATATACTTTTAAACTTCCTAAGATGCCTAATGATTTAAATATAGCGTTTAAATTTAGAAACTCCACAAACTTTCCTAAGATAGATAAAATATTAGTTTCTATTCTTACAATGTATCAAAATATCATCAAAATATACAACTAAAAAATTTCTAATAAAAGGTCAAAATATGATTTATAATTATCATTAGTGATAATATTGAGGCAAGTTTAAGAAAGTTAAGCTCAACTCAAGATCAAAATCATTTCGAGTAGGCTATGCTCAACTCAAAATGATCTAATTACAAGTTAACAAAAAATTAATTTTTAATTATTTGAATAAATATAAATATTATATCATGCATTATACGTATTATGTTATATACATTATATATTTCATATAGATATGCATTTTTATTCTGTTCCATATTCAATGGCTGGAAACAAGTATTTTATTGTCTTAAGGATATTAAAAACATGATAAAGCATGACCTTGTACGTGCTTCATGAGTTTTTTTTATGAGATCACTATTTAGCAAGCCTCAGAGCATACAAAATTTGAAATATAAATAATCAGTACATCTTTGGCATGACATTTTAATAGTTATTGAAGGTATTGTATGTCTCCATTTTGATGTCACACAAATATCCATGATTCAAAGCTCTTGGCCGCAACCAACATGTGCACAGAGATAAGCTACACCAAACATGTCTAATTTTTGTTATTCAGCTATTCTACTTGGGTAATAAATTAAAACAGCTAAAGGCAATGCAACAAATGTGTTAAATTCACACTCAACACGTAGTCACTTGGTCAAAATTAACAGAAAGCAGAATAAATGAGGTCAAAGAAGTTGATCACCTGAACCCTAAACCCTAGAAAGATTAACTTTATGCAAGTTTCAACCCAATCATGCCCCCCCGAGACATATGAAACGATTATTATACACACAAATATAAATGCAAAATTAAGAACCAACGCACAGACATGCTGCATAAAAAGAAAGAAAACCAATTAATACTTGTTAAGTATGAAGTTCTGCATCAAAGATAATTTTAAATCACGTATGATATAGATCAGAATGTACTTTCTCTTTCTACGATCCACCATGTTGCTTCGCATGTCAACTTTGGGAGGAGCAGATCCAGGTTGTCCAACAACTTGCATTGGGGGAAGGCTTGCTGCAGCAGTAGGCATAGGGGGCATTAGAGCAGGTGGAGTTGGAGGTGGAACAGCAGTTGGCTCAGGAAGAGAACGTGGTGTAATGTGCTTTAGTCTATTGTTCCTATAGTTCTTCCAGAAGAAGTATTGTTGTCGGTGAGCCAACTCCTAAAACAATTAGGAAGAACAATGTTAAAATGATTTCCATGCACGTAGGAATCTGAACTCACAGTAACATGTTCTTCATGAGAATTAAAGCAAAAAAGCAATGACTTCAAGCTTTAAAATAGAGACTGCCAGAAAAACAAATTGCATGTAAGTTCACAAAGTTGTTTAACGCAAAATTCCCAATTATGGAGTAACTAATTAACACAAACAACAGCGACTAAATAAAACATGACAACAAATAAAAAAGAAAAAACAAACAGCTAGAACAACAACTGCAATGCTAATCAATACAAACTTCTCAAATATTGGCAGACGTGCATAACATGGAGTGGCTAATTAACACAAACAACAGCGACTAAATAAAACATGACAACAAATAAAAAGAAAAAAAAAACAAACAGCTAGAACAACAACTGCAATGCTAATCAATACAAACTTCTCAAATATTGGCAGACGTGCATAACATTAATATCGCTGGAAATATGATTTATGGAGGTCACGCCAACACATTCTTTTAATTTAAAAAAATCATCCTGATTTGACTTTAAAAGATTTTGCGAGGCTAGTGGGGCAGAAGTAATCTTAGATCCATTCAACATCCATTTATTGTAAATTTATTGACTCAATATAACTAAATTAGGAAAAAGATGCTAGGAAATATTCCATTTTGATGATTGGCAGCTATATATGCAAGATCTCCCAGCTAGGAGTTTTTTCAAGATTAAACTCTCTCTTATTCTCGGTTTCTATACCATCTCGGCAGCTAGGATTTCATTGATAATTGGAGGCTTCAACATACACTCTCCACTAAAGTCTCATGGTGCGTGTGAGAAGAACATCTTTGCAAGGTAAACTTATTGTGAGGGTGTCTTTGAGTTTCTTCTTTGATTTAGAGCAGATGGCTTTAGAAAGGGATACTGATTATTCTTTTATTGTCATATTGATTTTATAACTTCTTTGATAGTGGACCAAATTCTTGCTCATCTCATGTGGATGTAGGCTTTGTTCAAACTAAACCCATCTCTTTGTGTGTTAATCTCTTATATGTTTTTACGTTGTCGCACATCGCACTTCGTCCATGGTGATGCTTTGCATTGAGCCTTGGAGTTCTCATCATAACAATTTGATATTAGAAAATAATTTGAAGTATAATGGCATTAAAATACAAGATCAAGAAATTTAATGGGTCAAAAGTTATGCCATTTAGAGAACCAAGTGGTATGGTCGTCTAATTTAACATGAACTTATGAAAGCACTCATTAGGAGTTTGAATATGCCGGAAACGACAAGTTAAGCATGGATAAAAAAAACCTTTTGGCAAAACTATTGTATTGTTCGGTGGACAAGGTATTGATGTAGGTCTTCGAAGAAAAAGGAGCATGGGTAGCTAAAGTTGGAGTCCTTATATTAACCTCAAGGCTCTGATAAATTCTATCAGAAGAATAGGCTTTGCATCTAAGAAGGTATAACTACTAAGTCACATCTTAATCAAACAATCAGTTTAATTATAGTATTCATGATTTATGGAATATTGATATGATTGTAGATGATGAAGATCAAGCATTGTTATTGTTGTGCACTTTACAACCCTCATATAAGCATTTTTGTAAAACTATGTTGTATAGGGGCCACTGCAGAAAGTTTGTTTGCAAGAATAAGATTTATTTCTATCACAAAAAGTAACAACACATCAAAAAGATTAGTAAGTGATGGAAAGGTAGGAGCGAGCAATAAACAACAATAAAAAGATAAATCAATATATGCCAATACAATGACAAATTGATCTTATATAGATTATGATGATGTTCTTTAAAGGATAACAGAATTCAGGTGTAGTAACCAGACTGACCTTGAATCAACTTATGGATGTTGTATGTGTTGAGATAAGGTAGTTTTTTTTGCAATTATGAAACAAGTGATGATAGTTCTATATAAATATATTGTGTGTTGTGTAGGGCTATGCATCTTAGAACTATATGTTTGAGGACATATGATGGTGTAATTATGAATTTTGATAACATTAGGCAGCCATTCAATTTGAGAATGAAAGTTATATCTTTTAGTGACTTGATTGATCCTAGTACATAAATTCTACTTAAGTGGTGTTTCTTATGGCTTGCAATAGCGTTTTGATAATCATGAGAACTCTGTGTTTAAAGGTGGAATTTTAGGAGCTACTTCGTTTATATTTTCACTTGTATTGGAGCATCAAATTTTAAAGAAGCAGAAAAAGGCAAGCTTCTTGATTGTAAGAAAATAAAAAATATTACAGCAAAGCCAAAATAAAATAATGAAAGGACTTCAAAAAAAATAAGCAAACAGATTATATTTATTTAACAATATGTCATGGTGTTGAGTCAAAATTCAAAGCAAAAAAATAACAACCTGAGAGGTACAAGATTTTAATAGCATGTGAACTTTCAATGGATCCAATTCAATGTTCAATTTAGGGGTCATCCAATTATGAGGAGATTGTGTAGTGCTAAGGTCATCTAGGTTTTCAAAGCTTAAAATGCTCGGCTTGGAGATGAGTCACAGGAGGTTCAGATATTACCACAATAGAGCCCAATCAACATGGTTTTCTAACCAAGGTAAAAATCATTAATTTAATCAATATAGTTGGATTAAGAAAATAATGCCAAAGAATATTCCCTTTTGAGTATTAGCACCTACACATGCAAGATCTCCTGAGTAGGATTTTGTAATGTATATAAGAAGAGCATCTTTGTGAGGTAACCTGGTTATGAGAGTTTCTTTGAGCATCTTTTTAGATTGAGAGATGGTCTATTTGGGCTTTGAATAGGACTAAGGACTATTCATGTTCACTTCTTGTGTGCATCTATTTTGTGATTTCTTGGATGGTGAATTGGAGTATCTCTCCTATCTCATAAATAAAGCTTTGTTAAAGTTAAACTGCATAAATATCAATGTCCCTCTCTCTGTGTATTGTTTCAACTCTTTTGTGTTCTACTTTGTGCTGCATTATACTTTATTACTCATGACTACACTTCTGATTTATGATATTTTTATCACAAAATTCATATAATGATAAGATACACATAATACATGAACATTACGTCACAACAACTTTTGGCCAATCTAAACTAGTTTAGATATAACTAATGTTGACGATGTGAGCAACTTACTATATATTGCATGATACTAACAAATTTTTTAGCATTTACTATATAAAAACAAAAATCAAGAGGTTATTTCATAATCAACATTCTATTTATAGTCAATTGGAAAATGCGTACAAAATTTACATTCAAGTTTGTGATAACAAAACTAACTATTTTTATCACCTTAGACATTATCTACAAATTAACCTTTTGTATCTTAAAAAACAAGATCATTAGCATCATCATCATCATTAGCTCTGCCCAGTGATTTGGAGTCGACATTATGAATCCTCATTTTCCATTCATTTGTATTGATTGTTGCTTGACCATTCAATTCTATTCATAAAAATATTTTGAGTAACTTATGCATGTAGCGTCAAGTCGACTATTTTTCTTTCATAATCCTTTGACGCTAATTTTATCTACTGGTCTAACAAACATATTTATTAAACTTTGTTATATGTTTTCAAACAATTTAAATCAATTTTCCAACATCTTATCTTTAAAAGATATAACTTCATTTCCTCTAGCATAACATTTATCTGTTTATCCTTACTAATTTTTTCAGGCATGCATCTTAACGTTATCATTTGTGTCACACAAGCTAAATATCATTGAATTTTTCACAACCATTCGAGTCCATACAACATCACCAATGTAATTATATTTTTATAGAATTCATATTTAAGTCTCCATAATAACTTCTCATCACACAAAACTGATAAGGTAATATTCCATTTTAACCATTTAGCCTTGAATCTATAAGTTAAATCATCATATATATCCACATTCTTTTGTATAATAGAACCAGATATTTAAATCTAACATAACTAGGTATTATCTTATCTTCTAATGATATTGAATATGCACTAAAATTATATATCATACATTCAATATTTGTTCTACTAGTTTTAAGCCTCTATCTTCTAAAAATTTCTTCCATTGTTTTTATTTTTCACTAATTTAAGATGATATCTCACTAATTAAAATATATCATCTAAAAAAGCATATACCAAGGCACCTCATTTTGAATATCCCTAATAAATATCTTCATAGGTAAAACAAAAAAGACATGGACACAATGTTAATCCTTGAAGTAAACCTATGATAATTGAAAATTCCTAGCTTACACCACAATTATTATAATACAAATTAGCGCTCCAACATATATATCTTTGAAATCAAGATCCTTTGATTTACATAAAGTAAAAGAAATATAATTCAAAGAACGAAACAGAGACAGAAAACTAACAATAGAATCGTGCAATAAAAAGCATTAAAAAGTAAGAAATTATAAATATAGAAACACATGTTAATTAGAATAAGATTGCTATGGCATATTGTAAAGATGACGTCTCATGATGATGTGCTCCACAAATACAACCTTACTTCCAGGATGAGCCATTGCATTACGAAAGCTTGCATTCTGTAGAAGCTCCAGGAAGAAAAGACAATGTGGGTACCTGTACAACTCTATAACTACATGAATTTGCAACCTAAATAAAATCAAAATTTACAAGTTCATGCCAAATTCAGAAACAAGGGTTTTCAAAGGTGATATTTAACTTAAAATTAGCAGAAAAATTATATATTTTACTAACATGATGAACTTTATGTACTCTGGTCTTTGCCAGTACTGAAGGTACTTCAAGTATCCAATAAAGGCTTCATCTTCAAAATAACGGTTTTGAGCCAAATCTACGCAAGAAATAAAGCAGTAAAACACTTTGTGGACAATTCCTACATGGTGAATCAAGAAGAATTTGGTAATGTCATAAGTAAACCAAAAAACATGAATTTAAGTAAACCTCAATATAGGATCTAGGATATAACGACTTAGTATAATTAGCTCACAGTGGATATATGCTGGATTGGCAAGGCACTGCACAAACTCCAGCTCCAGCAAAAAGCGCTGGCGACCATCGTCGGGGTCTTTATAAGGGTGTTTCGGCCTGTAAGGGGAAATCTCTAAAATAAAACATTTCATTTTTCAAATGTTAAGGATTGTATCGACGCTCTAAAAAGGAGCAAAAGATATGAAGAATTAAAAAAAAAAAAACAAATCAAGGATATTGATACTTGCGCGGATGGAGATTCTGTAGGCTGATCGGCCTCTTCTTTGCTGGGATCCATCGAGAGTTCGAGCGCAGCACGCAGGCTAGGTCGAAAAGAGAGCAATGGCGAGAGGTGGCGAAGAGAAGGGAAGCAGACCACTACCGGAATATGTATGTTTATTTATATCTAAAGGGGATTTATATAGATACCACGTAATTATTATATATTTATCTATCAAAAATCAAAATTTTAAATTTTATATATATTATATTTAATTTTTTAATATGATATTAAAAATATCACTATCATTTATATTTTAAAAATAAAATACTCTTTTAAAATCATATTTTATATATTTATATATATATATATATATATATATATAGTTTTTTTTTATGTGAGATAATATATATCACTACATTTTCCCAAGTCGATGCAAAAGTGGAGTTGCGTTAGGTAATTAAAAAGAAAATTTGTCGAAATAATGTATGAATCCTTTAAATCATTGTGTTATCTTGCGTCCCACAGGCATGTTGTATGAAACAATCTGAAAAAATATCTTGGCATTTATGGATGTAAATCTTAAATAAGCAAGTTCCCACATTATGGGGATGCGGGCAAAGTTAGTCCATGAAACTAGAATTAGGTTAGGATCTTTGGAATATACTCTTACAGTATTAATGGAATTAATAGATATTATGGTTCATAGAAAGATAAATATTTTATGTGTTCAAGAAACTAAATGGGTTGGGAGAAGGCTAAGGAGATTGATAGTTTAGGTTTTAAACTTTGGTATTGGTAAAAGTCAAAAATGGTGTAGGTGTGATTATAGATAAAAGTTTAAAGGATAATGTTATAAGTATTAATAGATGTGGAGATAGAATTATAGCTTTAAAGATTATTGTTGATCTAAGATTATCAATGTTATAAGTGTCTATGCTCCTCAAGTAGGTTTGGAGGTAAGCTCAAAAGGAAAATTTTGGAATGAATTAGAGGGATTAATACAAAAGATACCTCTGGAAGAAAAGTATTTATTGGGGAGATTTAAATGGACATGTTGGTAGAGTGGTAGAAGATTTTAAAAGTATTCATGGTGGTTATGGATTTGGAGTGACTAATGAAGAAGGTACTATATTAGATTTTGCCTTAGCTTATGATTTTGTAGTTCTTAACTTTATTTAAGAAAAGAGATGAACATATTATTACTTATAAAATGGATCTAGTAAAACAGTGATTATTTTTGATAAGAAAAATAGATCGTTTAGATTGTAAAGATTGTAGGTCATTCCAAGTGAAATTTTAAGTACATCGACTATTAGTTTTAGATTTTAAGATGAAAGGTTGTAAGAGAAAAATAAACTTAATTATTGTCTAGGATTAGATGGGGGTTAAAGAAACAAATAAAATATTTTTAAGAAGCTACAAGAAATTAAAGTTTGGGATGTTCATAAGGAAGAAAGCGTTATGTGGGAAAAAGTATCAAGTGCTATTAAACAAGTTGCTAAAGATGTGCTTGGCGAATCAAAAGGAAAAGCTTCTTTTAATAAGAATAGTTGGTGGTGGAGTCAGAGTGTGCAAGAAAAGATAAGAAATAAGAAGCATTGTTATAAAACTTGGTTTAGATGTAATTGGGAAAGATATAAAATGGCTTTAGAGATTCTAAGAAAGCGATATATGATGCAAAAAATTTAGCTTTTAGTGATTTATACAATAGATTAGATACAAAGAAGGTGAAAGATGTATGTATAAGTTAGCAAAGAGATAGAGAGAAGTAAAGACATAGTTCAAGTGAGTATTAAGGATGAAAATAATAAAGTGCTTTTCTTAGAAAAGATATTGAAAATAGGTGGATGAGGTATTTTAATAAACTTTTCAATGAAGGATCAAATCGATTGATTTTAACCTTAATACCTAAACAAAATAGAAATTTCATTTTTATATTATTAGTAAATCTGAAGTTAGTGAAGCTTTAAAGAAAATGAAATGTGGAAAAGCGATGGGGCGGATAATATTCCAATAGAAGTGTGGAAATGTTTAGAAGATCAAGGAATTTCTTGGCTTACAAATCTTTTAATGTTATTTTAAAGACTAAAAGATGCGAGTGGAGAAAGAGTTTGTTGGTTCATATTTAAGAATAAAGGTGATGCACAAGAGTGTACAAATTATAGAGGAATTAAGTTAATGTGCCATACATTAAAATTATGGGAGAGAGTAATTGAGCATAGGTTACGATGTGATCTGAAGTTTCTCACTGTCAGTTTGGTTTCATGCGGGTAGATCTACTATGGATGCTATACATTTGTTAAGAGGTTTGATGGAGAAGCATAGAAAATAAAAAGGATCTACATATGATATTTATTGATTTAGAAAGCTTATGATAAAGTCTCAAGAGATGTTCTTTGGAGAGTTCTAGAACAAAAGAAGTTAATATTGGTTATATTCAAGTCATTAAAGATATGTATACTAGAGTATCACTTGTGTCCAAACACAAGGAGGATTGACAAACTATTTTCCTATTTGGTTGGATTACATCAAGGATCAACATTAAGCCCTTATCTTTTACTTTAGTTATGGATGTTCTTACGAGGCATTTACAAGAAGATGTACCTTGGTGTATGCTTTTTCGATGACATTCTTCTTGTTGATAAGACTGAGAGGAGTCCAATGAAACTTGAATTATGGAGGTCAACTTTAGAGTCTAAAGGTTTTCGTTTAAGCGATCTAAAGCGAATATATGGAGTGTAATTTTAGTTGTAGAAATTTTAGTGGTAGTGTTGTGACTTTAGGTGATCAAGTCATTAATAAGAGTGGCGATATTTAGGCTCTATTGTTCAAAATGATGGTGAAATAGATGGAGATATTATTAGTAGAATTCAAGTTGGATGGTTGAAGTGGAGAGGAATGCATCGGCTTTATTATGTGATAGAAAAGTTCCACTTAAACTTAAGGGAAAATTTTATAAGATGGTGGTAAGACTAGATGACTTATGGTGCGAGAATGTTGGCCAATAAAGAGAAACATAAGACTAAGTTAAGTGTTACGAGATGAGGATGCTCAGGTGGATGAGTGGCTTTACCCTTAGAGATAGAATGCAAAATGAGTATGTTGAAAAAGTTGGTAGCTCAGGTGGTAGATAAGATTAGGGAGAGTCGCCTTAGATGGTTTGGCCACATAAAGCGTCGGTCGTCATGACGATTAGGAGAGTAGATGCATTAGATTTTCCTTATGTTAAGAAAGGTAGAGGTAGACCTAAAAGACTTGGTTAAGATGTATAAAAATGATCTTAGTATACTCGAATTAAATGAGAATTTGACACATAATAGGACACTGATGGCGAAGGATTCATGTAGCCAAACTAGTGGGATTAAGGCTTGTTGTTTGTTGTTGTTGTTGTTGTAATGAGATTAGCTAGTAATTGATCAACTAAGTCCCAACCCAAATCAAACTTCAAAAGTTTAACGGCAATTTGAAAATATTAATTTAATGATCAAATGATCTCCAAATCTAGTATGTTTATAGTCGAATTTAGTGACTCGACGAGAATAATTCAACAAATCAAAAATTATTTAAATTAAAAGTCATTAAGATACTTAAATTCTCAAAAAAAAAAAAAAATCTATCGTCAAGAGAATTAATATGGACCATCAAGTGTAGTGCTTTAAAATTTTGGATAAAGTTACAAAAATGTCACTCTCTATATTCTATAAATAAAATTCCATTCTCACATGATAAAAGAAGCAAAATGAGGCTTGAAAAATAAATGAAAAGTTAAACTTAAAAGCTTGAAATCATCCACTATTAATAATGTCATTTGCCTTCACTATCTATCGTTGATCATCATAATTAGTGATCATCTGAGAAGGCTACCGTGAGTTTGATTGCCATCACCAGTTGTTGTAGTATTATTCAAAGGCTATTACCTAATTTTTTTATGTACTCATAACTTTGTAACCCCTTCTCCTCTATCTAAGAAGAAGATTGAAGTGTTATAACTCAAAATACATAATGAATTAGTTGAACTTGGTTATGCTTCATAATTTTTTCTTTTTTTTTTAAATTTTTTCACTTAGATTTCTCGGTGCTCCTCATACTCTTCTTTAATTATTTTTGTGTGTGTTAGATTTTCATGTAAAACTAAAACTCAATGATTTTCATTCTATCATTATGAATATTCTAACACGCAACAATATATATATATATATATATATATATATATATATATATATATATAGTTTTTTTTATGTGAGATAATATATCACAATTAATCATGAATTTTGAAATAATATATGTGTTAAATTATAAATCATACAAACTCTAATTTTAATAAACCTATAAAATTAAACGTTTCAATGAGATTAGCCTATTAGCACAAGTAATTGATCAATCCAAGTCCGAACCCAAATCAAACTTCAAAAGTTTAACTATAAATTTGAAAATATTAATTTAATGATCAAATGATCTCCAAATCTAGTATGTTTATAGTCGAATTTAGTGACTCGACGAGAATAATTCAACAAATCAAAAATTATTTAAATTGAAAGTCATTAAGATACTTAAATTCTCAAAAAAAAAAAAAATCTATCGTCAAGAGAATTAATATGGACCATCAAGTGTAGTGCTTTAAAATTTTGGATAAAGTTACAAAAATGTCACTCTCTATATTCTATAAATAAAATTCCATTCTCACATGATAAAAGAAGCAAAATGAGGCTTGAAAAATATACGAAAAGTTAACCTTAAAAACTTGAAATCATCCACTATTAATAACGTCATTCGCCTTCACTATCTATCGTTGATCATCATAATTAGTGATCATCACCAATCTGAGAAGGCTACCAGAGTTTGATTGCCATCACTCAGTTGTTGTAGTATTATTCAAAGGCTATAGTTACCTAATTTTTATGTACTCATAACTTTGTAACCCCTTCTCCTCTATCTAAGAAGAAGATTGAAGTGTTATAACTCAAAATACATAATGGATTAGTTGAACTTGGTCATGCTTCATAATTTTTTCTTTTTTTTTATAAATTTTTTCACTTAGATTTCTCGGTGCTCCTCATACTCTCTTTAATTATTTTTGTGTGTGTTAGATTTTCATGTAAAACTAAAACTCAAAGATTTTCATTCTATCATTATGAATATTCTAACACGCACAATATATATATATATATATATATATATATATATATATATATATATATATATATATATATATATAGTTTTTTTTTATGTGAGATAATATATCACAATTAATCATGAATTTTGAAATAATATATGTGTTAAATTATAAATCATACAAACTCTAATTTTAATAAACCTATAAAATTAAACGTTTCAATGAGATTAGCCTATTAGCACAAGTAATTGATCAATCCAAGTCCGAACCCAAATCAAACTTCAAAAGTTTAACTATAAATTTGAAAATTAATTTAATGATCAAAATGATCCAAATCTAGATGTTTATATGAATTTAGTGACTGAGAATAATTCAACAAATCAAAATTATTTAAATTGAAAGTCATTAAGATACTTAAATTCTCAAAAAAAAAAAAATCTATCGTCAGAGAATTAATATGGACCATGTAGTGCTTTAAAATTTTGATAAAGTTACAAAATGTCACTCTCTATATTCTATAAATAAAATTCCATTCTCACATGATAAAAGAAGCAAAATGAGGCTTGAAAAATAAATGAAAAGTTAAAAACTTGAAATCATCCACTATTAATAATGTCATTTGCCTTCACTATCTATCGTTGATCATCATAATTAGTGATCGTCACCAATATGAGAAGGCTACCAGAGTTTGATTGTCATCACTCAGTTGTTATAGTATTATTCAAAGGCTATAGTTACCTAATTTTATGTACTCATAACTTTGTAACCCCTTCTCCTCTATCTAAGAAGAAGATTGAAGTATTATAACTCAAAATACATAATGGATTAGTTGAACTTGGTCATGCTTCATAATTTTTTCTTTTTTTTATAAATTTTTCACTTAGATTTCGGTGCTCCTCATACTCTCTTTAATTATTTTTTTTGTGTGTTAGATTTTCATGTAAAACTAAAACTCAAAGATTTTCATTCTATCATTATGAATATTCTAACAGAATATATATATATATATATATATATAT